>ML778188.1:2388509-2402735 GCA_009831015.1 Picea engelmannii
AATCAATTTTTGTTGAAGCAACTTTAATTGAAGATCAACTTTCTTGGATTCAGGCTGACTATCAAATAAATCTTTATACACTTTCAAGGCAGACCACGCATCAGTCATATTTTCAATATGCACATACATTTCATCATTGACTGAAGCTTTAATAAGTGCTAATGATTTGGCATTTTTAACTTCCCATTTTGCTAATGTCGCTGCATCTGTCGGCTTAGTGGGCTTAGTATCTTCATTGCAGATATCACGCAAAAGTTCATTGTAAATGAGAGTACTTTCAATGAGTCGTTTCCATGTTTTATAATATTTTGTGCCTTCAAGTTTATCTGAGTCGGAGAATAAATTAATTAATTTCGACATTTTGACTTTAGTGAATTTACGCACCAGAAATAATCACGCCAAGGAAGATGAACAACACACCAAACGCATCACACCAAAGACGATCTATCGGGGCTTGGCCTTGACCCTCGTATAGTCGTTGAAAAAAAAAAGAAAAAATGATTGAGCTTTGTACTTGGCTCTAGTCAAATTCCAAGGAAACTTCAAAATTTTACACTTTTACAAAATATCTGGAAATCTTTCCCCCCCTCAAAGTAAACAGACTTTGAGTTACAAAATAGCACTTGATACCACAATAATGGCAATTTTAGTTAACAAAGAGACTCCTTCTGCTGAAGCTGGCAATGATCGATGGGATGGAGGTGTTAATGGGCGATTTCCCTGCAAACCTTCGCAGCGCCAATGATTGCATGACTGATTTGGAAAATCAATGTTGGTGATGCACACATGAGTATGAACACTTACAATTTTTAAAATCAATTATAATGCAGCAAATACCGTACATCTATTTTTCATTTATCGCACAGTATGTAGTTGGCACATTTGCGTGTAAGTCGTTGGCACATTTGCGTGTAAGTGGAATTTTCTTGAAGATTGGTTGCACTACATTGATTGATACCACATTGATTCGCGCATATAGAAGGGGTCTCATTTGCCGAAGGAAGAAATGCTCACGCCCAACAGATTCGACCACCGGATTAACAATAAAACAGTGAATAATCTCCTTATTTGCAACAAACACTAAACACGGATCTCCAGATTGTAAAGTCTGATCTTACACACGTTTTTTGATCTCCAAATTGTAATGGCCGAAGTGTTATATTGCACCAGTTTCTCGGATCTTGCACCAGCTGCACAAAGATTTTGCATGCGGATCTTGCACACGGATCTTACACCAGAAATTAAAAAAAAAAACGGATTGTTTACAGCCGAATTTGAGACCAAGCGTGCAGCGCTCCAGCCATTACATTCACCAGACTGCACAGCTAATTGAAAAAACACAAATCGTGCACTAGATTACCTCGTACATCAGGTTACATCAGGTTACATTTACATGAATTTTGAAGTGCGTTGTCATCAGACTTAAATCGCTGTAAAAAAATCCTTGCTTTTGACCATTGGATCCAACCCCTTTGGGCATATTCATATAAATGTTTTTTTTTATTATGTAAAAAAGAGAGTGGATCCTTTATATTATATCATAAAAAAAAATACATATGTCCTTGGGATGCCAACTGTTCTGCCAAAAAAGTGGAAACCGAAACAGTTGGAAACCCTGGATAACCATGTCAAAAGAGGCAGACCGCCATCTTCCCTTCCCAGAGGAAACCAGGACGAGTGGAGGTCTATAATCTGCAGAATTTTCCATGACAACTGAAACTAAAAAGAAACTAGATAGACAAAAAAGAGTTTTAACTGACATAACCCCCAACCAGAGCCTGAGCAACTAACCAAAACCAAAAGGCAATTCCAGCCACACTATTACCCATTGAGATCTTCATTGTCGAGGTCTTCACTGGGCATCTCATTCCAAGCTAGCAGGGCATAGATTCTCACACATGTCAGACATCTCTGCTTTGTTGGTGCGTTGAAGAAAGCCTCAAAGAGCATGTATATGCGTTGGCTCATGAGTGTGCCATGATAGGCCTAGTTTTCCATCTAGTGCCTCAAATCGAACACCAAATCAATTTGTTCTGGGTGGAAGAAGGGAGGAGGGACACGCCACTGATCTGGGGTTGTTGGAATAGGAGGTGCACGAGGACCTCACCACCCTCCTTCGACATGTGCCCATCCTCTGCCTCGCTTGCTGCAGCCCACGTTCCTTCCTTCGCACTCTCTTGGTGTCCCGTTGTCGCACTCCGCTCCTCAACCCCACCCTCTACTCTCATCCCTATGCTCCCAAGTTCGTGCTCTGAGACTGGGAGAGGAGAGAGACCCTCTGAGAGTATGTCATTCTGGGCCATTTCGAGGCACTCCTCTAGAATTTCCTCCTCAATGTAACAGACAGGGAAATCCTCCATTTGTGAGTCCATGGTGTTTGCATTGTGGTGAACCATTGTACCTGCCCGAGTTTCATCCTCAGGGAAGCTAGTTGGAGGCTGCCAATTTTCTTTCACTGTGAAGAGCATATCCTCTGGAGGGAGCTGGATGGCCTCCTCCGGGATGACCTCCTCCACAAAAATTATTGGAGGTGACCAGGTCATCCTTTCCTTGTCATCTCTGCGAGCAACATGAGCCCTCTAGGTGCGAGTAATTGAGAGTGCCCACTCAAGTTTTTGTAGTCATTTCTACCTTGCATCCATGTTGTACTAAACTAGGCCATGACGTGGCTTTCCATGCTCCTGGAGAATCAATAGGATGAAGCTAATGGAAAAATTAAAGTGGATGCAACAATAGCCACTCCCAAGCTCTAGACTGTGAGCCTTATGCGAGCCAAAAACGAAATGAGGAAGGTAGATGCAGAGGTGGATGATAACTGGAGGGTGCGATGGGACAACTTCCATGACCGCCTCCTTAGCATTGAATTCGATGGCTGCTTGACTATTCATGTGAGGGAGAAGTCCCATGGTTGTTGACTTACAGTTATGGCTAGCTCCCATTCTTAATGTTGAGGGGATGGGAGCTGACCATCCTTATTTATGGCCTGGCTAGGCCCTATAGGACATGACACTTGAGTGTTGTGTGTCACCCCATCCAGGGTATATTCATATAAATGTTAACTATAAAATAATTGATAAATAGTTCAATAATTATTTTTTTATATGTATATCTAAATCCACAAATAAAAACTAGTTTTCTATTTTCTAAATGTTAATCACAATAGCAACAAGAAAAATCTAACAATAAACCTTTTATTTCCCATTAGAAAGTCTCTCTGATAAAGACCAAAAAAATATTAAAATAACATGTACAATCATCTTACTTTTGCATGTTGATATATTTTTCTATTTCACTAATTATCCTTAGCATTCCCTATCATTTTCCTTGAGTCCATATTTCTAACAAAAAAAAATGCAATTCAAAATCCGAGAGAAATGAGTGAATTGTTGTTTGAAGACACTTATTAATACAAGAGAAAAATCAAATATTCGTGTCCAAATTCTAAAGAATGACATTGCTAATAAGCTTATTTTAATCTTTGCATTCATTATACAACAATGTAGTTTGTGCCTACAACATTTCTTGAAAGAATTATCATAAACACAAATATAGTTTTCTAGTATATTGCATCAAGTCCAAACATTGAAGACACTATTGTCTTGACATTCATCGGAATAGGTTTGGAACAAAGACCAATAAATATTGTCATAAGGCATACATAGAACTTAGATCAACACGATGATATAGAGATACCTATATGCACCATAACCTTGAGGGTATAACTTTGTAGAGTAACTAGGACTTTTAGTTATGAAAACCCTAAACCCTAAATTGTTACTTGAAAGTATGTTTTGCTTCTTTTTTATTTTTTGGGAGAATAATTCAGAGAAACAATTATATAATTTTGTGTGTATATTGCATTGAGGATAGAACATAATAAATTATTTCCTTAGTATACTAAATATTGTTAACACTAGCTATCAAATTTCTCGACCTATGCAACACAAGTATCGTGGTGATTGCCATATTTTTTTAGGCCATTAAAGAACCACTAGCAACATAAGTTTAAAATAAAAAAAAACTTCTTTTGCATGAATTTATAATTATCATGGAGATATAACTTCTACTACAAGTTACTAAGAGTATATTTATTCAAGGGAATAGTAGTGGCCAAATAATTGAAAGGAAACTCCTTATTTCTAGCAAGATAAATTTATTCCAAACCTACATAAAATAACTAAATCAATGTACAAAAGTGTGTATTATTACGATAACAAATGGACACATCAACATAAATTCTAAAAAATGGTAGGGTTGATCAAGTTATTTTAATATTAGAACTCATTAGAGAAAATTGAAATCCCTATCTTCGACATTTCTTCAAAAGTTAGCTAACAAATAAACGTAGTTTTCTAAGTATATTGCTTCAAGGCAATAAAAACAACATTTAGTTTTCTAGTCCACCAGTTAACCTTAACAACAATTTTCATATGTCTCAAGCTATATATCACAAGCATTGTGTTGGATGTCATTTTTCAATGCATCAATAAACTACTAATAATTCCATACTCTTGGAAATCCCAACAGTTTTGGACATAGGCATTATTGCATTGAAGATCTAATTGTTTCTATAGGTTACTAAGTGTATACATGGAAACCTTTATTTTGAGAGTACATACCAATAGATTATTATTGATGACATTCTAATGAACTCCAATAAAGAAACGATACTTGTAAAGATGTAGAAGATCCAAATTTGCAAGCTGAAATGCAAACCTAGTTTAATGAAGTAGAGCCTAATGCATAGAACAAAAAAAGAAAAAAAATGATTCCACCAAACTTAAAAAATACTATAATTTCTCAAGAAACAATTCTTCATGCTTTAGTGCTAGAGAATTATCTAAGCACAAATACATCTATAAATAGACATATGGTGAACCTTCTAGACTCACTTTGAATTTTAGAATCACTTGATAACTGCACAATTGAAAGCTAAATTATGACTTGGGTAGATACTTTTGCAAATACAAACTTTGTTGTAAATATAAGTCTCACAGGATTTAAAGATTATGTTTTCATTTTAGAATCAGTTCATAATTATCATTTCAAAAACAAAAGTCTGATTACTCAAACATTTGTCTAAGCAAAACACTTGTGTAACTAGAAATGTAGAAAGCTCTCCAAACACTCGTTGCCTTTTAGAATCAAAGGCTAAGAACCACAAACCAAAAGGACCTACTAGACATTCGATTCAAAGAACCATTTTTTTTTTATGCATATTGCATTGAGAAAAGGGAAAGAACACCATATTTTTAAGGCATAAAAGAATCACTAAGAACATAGGTATAAAACTATTGTGAACATAAGTGCTTATGTTCCATCCTCAATTAACAAGTGCACTATTGAAAGAAATATTTTCACTTAGCCACAAAATGACACAAGAACAAACACATCTATAATTAGAAGAGCAGTGAGCATTCTATATTCTTCTTTTGCATTTGAGAATGTGTCTAGATCTAGCCTATTCAAAGAAACAATTTAATTTGACTATAGAGTTCCACAACTTCTAACACTATTGTAAACATAGCTCTACACAAATTTCTATATTCTATTTGCATTTTAGAATTAATCAGGGATTTCTATATTCTATTTGCATTTTAGAATTAATAAAAGAGTGTCCTTTCAAGAAAACATTTTTTACTTGGCCAAAGAATATGTCAGTACAAACAATTTTGTAAATAGAAATGTGATAGGCCCTCCGGATTCTAATTGTGTTTCAAAATAAGAGGCCAAATGATGGCAACTGAAATGACCTAGAAAACATTCAATATAGAAAACGGTTCAGCATTGATGCACATAGAAGTAATGAAATCAAACAAGATATAAGTTGCAAAAAAAAATTGACCTAGCCACACAATGATACAAGCACAAATGCATCTATAATTACAACCATGATGAGCATTCTAGATTTTTTTTTGCATTTGAGAATCTCTCCAAAAGTTACCTATTGAAAGAAAAAGTTTGGGTTGACTAGAGAATCATGCAACTTCAAGAACTACTGCAAATATAAGGCTAGAAGGATTTATATATTTTATGTGTTCCATAATTCTAGTCAAACAATGACCTTTCGAAGGAAATTTTTTTCTTAGACAAAGATTTGTTGGCAAATGTTTAACAGGTAGCGCATGCTTGTCATTGATGGCAAGTACAACAGTGAATATGGCATGAGTATAGGAAGAGTGTAACAGACGGGCATCAGAAGTAGTTTGGGAAGACGCTTCAGAGAAAGCCCGATAAGTTCAGAAGAGATAGTGCAGATGATTGTTGGTAGGTTATCAGGCAAAGTAAGCTTGTCATTAATGGAAAGATCAAAGTATGCAGCAAAGGAAAAACAAGGACAAAGTGTAAGCTTGGAGGAGAAGCATCGGTGATCGTTGGATCCCATCCCAAATTCCCGATGACCGTCAGATCTCAATGTAGACAAGAGGAGCACGCAGATATGGAGGATAGATATTGAGCGTTAGATCTGAGCACAGGGTTCGACCACCGTTGGATCAAGGAGAACCTACACATTCTTTAAAGTGCAGGGAGTAGAGGGCTCACAAAATCCCGAAAGAAGGAGGACCGTCCATCTTCAGACAAGACATGTGGGGATAGATCGTCAGTTTGCTGACTGGAGAGTCAAAGAAACGATGCTCCCTAACCTCTCGAAATCGCGATATCTGAAATCGTGATTTAATATGAGCTGTCAGATTAAGGTTGAATCTGGACCGTTGATTCCAGTTCATGTCAGAGTTTCGGGGATCGAGAGTTGGAGATGTCAAATTTTATTAACATCAGGGATCCTGATATCGCGATATGCGAAATCGTGACTTAATCACAGCCATTGAATCAAGGTCTGATATGGACCGTTGATTTCAGTACATTTCGTAGCTTTGTGGATCGAGAGTTGAAGAGGTCAAAGAATAATAACCACAGGAATCCCGAAAATGCGATATGCGATATTACGATTTAATCACAGCCGTCAGATCAAGCTCAGATCTGGACCATTGATCTAACTCCATATTGGAGTGTTGGGGATCGCAACATGGAGAGGCAAGAAAACAATGCAACAAGAATGTCGATTTCGCGATATGTGAAATTGCGATTCAATCGCAGCCATTGAATGAAGATCTGATTAGGACCATTGATCCCACGCCATTTCGAGGTATCGGGGATTGCAACTTGGAGAGTCCAGATGTCTCTTCTCCAGACTCACAAAATGTGAAAGCGCGAAAGCGCCATATGCATAAGGCTGTGGTCACAGCCCATGGTCACAAGAAGGGAAGGAGTCAGATAAGCTCCAATTCAGGTTTTCGGAGATCGCGACTTTGAAAGTCGAGATGCCTCATCTCCAGATTCACGAAACGCGAATTCACGAAAAGCACATTTTGCATAGGCACTTGGTTATGACCATAGTCATATTGGGGAAGGAGCTAGTGTAGAAAAGTTTTGTATCGTAACTTCGGAGATCGTGAAATAAAGTGTCAAGACACTCAGCACAGAATTTCCAAATGTCGAAATGCCGAAATGAATGCAAGATCCCATGGATTCAATCCAATGGTGCAGATGAATTTGAACAAGATCGGAGGGAAACTGTAGCACGATACAGTGTAACTGCCAGAAACCACTGATGGGTTCTGCTAGAGGACTCGAAGACACTTCGGGATGACTGACAGAGGAGGTGAAGAGTCTCTGAGAGGGATGAAGATGTTCGTGGAGGCGATTGACAGCTGATGAGCATTGAGGCCTGTAACTGAAACGGAGAAGGTGAGTTCGACTGTCACAGAGAAGACGAAGAGTCTCAAACTGCCAGAGAGGCTGAGGAATCTCAGTATAACATACAGTGATGTTGGACACGCGGGGTGAACCACGAGAGAAGCTAAATAGTCACGATGATGATCAGACAGAGCACTCGAGAGGTGGAGGATAACGGCGTGTAGTCAGCATGTAGAGGCATTATGAACATTGCATGCACAAGGTGCACAGAAGCTATAAATACACGGTACAAAGAAGACATGGAGTTTTTGTCGGTATTGGAGTTTGTTGTGGTTGTTGTTGGTGAAGGTGATTCATGTGTGAAGAAGGAGGAGAGTGCAGCAGCTGAATAGCACAGAAGAGGAAATGTGTAATGAATGGACATGGCACACAGAGCATAAAAAATAAAACGGAAGAACAGACAGCGCAAGTGATGTGTGTAGAAAGGAAATGAGGCAGACAGAGCAATGAAATGCAGCAGAACAGTGATGAGTCTGATAAGCCATTGTTGAACATAATATCATTGTAATAAGTTTCAGTAGCAAAGATTTATATTTCAGGGTGGTTGGGAGGAGCTAGGGAGGACTGGTGTCCTTAAAGGTTCAAGTGAGTGCTTGAACACAGGGAGTTAGTGTTTCCTTCTAGTTGGTGCTAGAGAAACCAGGGAGTTGGTGGTTCCTTCTAGTTGGTGCTAGAGAAACCAAGGAGTTGGTTCTTCCTTCTAGTTGGTGCTAGAGAAACCAGGGAGTTGGTGCTTCCTTCTAATGGGTGCTAGAGAAAACAGAGAGTTGGTGCTCTCAGCAAGTTGCAGCTTGCAAAACTAAGGTTGTAGCCTCATTATGAGTTGGTTCTCATATGTATGATACTGTAAAGAATGTAACTATTACTTATCATATAAATAAAAAGAGGTTTTTACCCTGCATGGGTTTCCTCGGGAAATATTTGTCTCTGTGTTTCTCATATATGTGAATGATGTTGAAAGTGCCATTGTTTATTTCCCTGCATTATTGTGATCATCATTCAGTGTCTCTACAAAGAGTTTAAAAGAACCATAATTGTTTAAGCTCGGTAAAAATTGATTCACCCCCCCCTCTCAGTTGTCCAACAATATTAATGCAAGGAAAAACACTTTTGTAAATATAAATTTGTTAGGCCCTTGATCCATAAATGAGGTACTTATAGCACACGAGTTTCATCAACATGGATCTTCTGCAAAAATAACATTTTTTCTCTTTGTCAATGTTGAGACTATGCTTCTTTTATTATTGTCCAAGAATGAATTCTCCTATCTCAAGGATAGTTTACCTGCTTGGCTTATCTGTTGTTGTGCCAAGGTCAATTCCCATCAAAAAATTGAAGTGAATTGTTCTTTAATTTCCAATGATAGATCAACCTATGAAAGTCTAAATGGTTAATCCTAGTAGAGTATCAACATGCATCTAATTCAAAAACTAGAACTCTAAGACTATTTGTCAAGCAATGATTGAGCAATTAGTATTTTCTAACGTGTTACTAAAAATAAATAATGCACTTAGGGTTTAAATGTGAAATCATAGCATTCGGTAATTTTAAATGTGTTCTGCCGAAATAACGTACTCTATGATTTTCAAAGGTTTAATTATAATTCTTTATCCAACTATAAATCCATCCATTCATATATTAATCAATTAAAGAACATATGTATCCCTGTGTTTGGGCACTAATTGGAAATCTTATGGTAATTATTGTTTATACGCACTCTAAAAACAATACATAGGCATGACCAATGTATTTTCGTAGGTGACATTGTGACAACGCCTATTACATGTAAGATACATTTTCACAGGGAATGGACTAAATGAGAATGCGGGCATCGATGAATGATAACCCTCAACCAAAGTCTCAACAAAATATTGATAATGTTGGTGTGAATAATTACAGTTCTATGACAACATAAGAGCAATCAATATTTGATTAGGAAATTTGGGGTCACTGTGGTTCAACATCACAGTGAATCAAGGCATTAGAATGTTGAAGGGACAGTGGGATAGTGTTGTGTGATGGAAAATAATTATCCATTGATGCCAATGAGGGATTTTAATATCAAATAGGTTGTGGGTACAAACTGGACATTCATTTAAATGAGAATCGAGGATATAGGTAACACCAGCATTCCCATAAAATAATAATAGTGCACCATATTGATTTCATTCAATGAATCTATTAGCATAACCTAAACTAATCAAGCACAGATAAATTGATCACATCCGTAAAACAATTTACCCTAGATACCCAAATGGTAAAACCAACATTCAATGGGGGTTTTACAGGCTTGGTAAATAGTTATAAAAGGGTGAGATATACATATATTTCATGTATTATTACTCACTAATATTATTGTTGATTTATTTAGCTTGAGAACAACCTTAAATATTCAAGCAAGTTTCTTCTTCCAAGTCCTTCGTGCTTCTACAATTTCCCTTATTCTTCATTTCCTCTCTATATCCCTTGGTTTTTTTTGCAACAAGAAACAATATCTATTAAAAATATGTCTTGGAATTCCAGCCATCAAGAGGATTCATTTCCTTTTCTTTAGGCCTTTTGTCCTTTGAACTTCAAGTTAATTTCTACCTTATACTTTTCCAATAAATTCATTTTACAAATTTTAAAACAAAGAATCAATTTGGATCACACCTCCCCATTCACAAGTTTTTGGTCCCTAAAAGATCCAACCCAAATGCATGTTATTCTAGCACACTCTCTATTCCCAACAACCTTGCAAAACTTCAAACTAGGCTTGAAGAAATGTCTTTCGTTGTATATTTAGTTGAGCATTTTTTACTCCTTGGCCTACAACTGTGGCAATATCTTCTTTCCATTTCCCTTGACTCTCTAAACTTGTCTCTTAGATGTACAATTCATAGGATGTAGTTTTGGATAAATCTTCCAACACTTGGCTTCCCTATGTCTAGTCAACTTGAAATGCTATCAAAGATTACTGTGATTGCATGGGATACCTGGAATTATCTTATTTTTCATGATCTTCTAAACTCATTTCTATTTTGGGGAAGTTTTCTTCCCATTCTTCCCACTGAAGAAACATACATCTAAGTTTCATCATTCATCAACCTTATGGCCTTTCTTATTACAACAAAAACAAACAAGAGATGTTTGGAAATACCTATTTCATTTGTTCTTGTTCTTTTTGGCTTATTTTCATGGTCCCCCAAGTGTGGGTGTAGATTTGAGTGGCGAGAAAATCCATTTGATGCTCTCATTCAACCTTCTATAAGCATATTGGAATGGTTTGTTGTACACTCCATTTTCAATTATCTTTTATTCAATTAAAATGTTCTCTTTTTTGGTTCCTCTTTCTTTAACAAAGGTTATATTGGTGATTCTAGATTGAGTTGAGATACACTCACACTCTCTCTCTCTTGTCCATTAAAACTTATGCCTCCATGCTTGATTGTATGTTCAACTACAATGGGGTTTACAAACCATCGACTTATCTTTCATAGACCTTGGCCATTGTATCCCATTTGCATCATGAGCTTAGAACCAATGCCTCTAGTATGTTTTTCAAGAACACCAAAGGTTTCTTATGAAAGGTCATTCGAGGATGAATTGACCATGCTTGTCTTGATCATGGTGTTGGATTCTGCAATAACAATGGAAGATTTTGTTCTCTTCCTTGATCTCTTGGACAACTTCCTATAAATTTCCCCCTCTTTTGTTTCCAACTCTTGGTGCAATTGAGCCATAATCTAAGTGAACCTCTCTTATTTCCAATCATCTAGTTGAAAAAAGATGAACTCTACCCCTTACCCAACCTTCCATAATAGTGGTGAGAGATACCTAGTGTTCAATAAAGTGATCCTTTAACAAAGGAAACATTTTAGCAAGGTCATTTTCCATATTTGTGATCCTCTCTTTCAAGTGTTGATCCTCTTCTTGGATCTACACATTGGTGGTTCTTGAGTCTTCTATAATCTCTTTTACTTCCATTAATTTTCCCATGACAGATAATTTTTCTCCTCAAAGTGAAACAACTTCTTAAAAGTCACAGATTCAACTACTATAATACCAATATGATCCATCAACTAGGTACTTTATCCCATAAGTTTAATCAACGTGGATCTTCTACATAAATTGATATTTTATTCTTGTTTTAAATACTAAGATTATGCTTCTTTGATCATTGTTCAAGCATGAATTCTCTAGGTTCAAGGCCGATTTAGGTGGATATTGGTGGCCACTCACATGATCCAATTGGCTCCTTTTGTCAGTTTTTAGTTCAGTACGTTCTTTTGTACTTCCTTGTAATGGTGGGTTCCACACTTATGGGGTTGTCTAAAGCCCTACACATGTTCTAGGTGGATATTGGTGGCCACCCACCTAATCCAACTGGCTTATTTTGCATGTTTTCATGTCATCACATCTTGATGTACTTCCAAGGTCGTTTTGGGCCCCTAAACAATGTTATTTTGGCTCTCCATAGTCAAAATGTATACAGATTCAAAGTTTTATGGCATAATGTGTATTTCTCGAAAAGACCTTTCCAACGAGCTATCACGCGCTTAAAACAGAGATCGTATGAAAAATTTATGACCCCAATAAGTTAATGTACTAACTTACACAAACATGGCCCACATGACATTTGGCGTTTCATCTCCTAGTGTTAGGTTTTTGGATGCCCTGGGTTTTGGCATTCATGTTTAACATAAAATGCCTTCAGAGCCTCATTGTAATCATCTTCTGGCGAATGAGCGTAGTTGTCACATCTCTTCTTAGATATAAAGCTGCCACCATTCTAGCGAGTCTTTCACTATGCATTTTTACAGTATCTTTGCAATTCTTTCATTAATAGAAATCAAGTATGGTTGTATTTCTTTGTTTCTGGAATTTTTCATGAGTGTTTCATCGTAACATCTCTTCTTTCATTTTGTTCCAAACATAATCTGAATCAAAGGCTTGGTTACCTGTTTGGATTATCTTGATCCATGAGGAAATTGGTGGCCACCCACCAATTCCACTAGCTCAAAACAGGGGTTTCCACCTTGGCAGCTTCTCTACAGCTTTTCGAGTCCTAAACTTCTAGGTCCATTTTGAGGCCTTAAACAACGTTTTTTGGGCCCTCCACAGTCACACTATAGGCTTTGGAAAAAGTGTGACAACATAATGTGTAGTCCTCGGATAGACCTCTCAAACGATCTTTCATGTACCCCAAAAGGAGATTGTAAGCAAAAGTTACGCCCTTGGGAAGTTGACATACCAAATACCCCCATTGAGGCCCGCAAACCTTTTGGCGTTTCATCTTCTAGGGTTAGGGTTTTGGATTTTCTTTATGTTAAAAATTCCTCTAGAGCCTCATTGTAAACATAATATTCTTTTGAATGAGATTATTCATCACATATCTTCTCAGATATAAGATGCCACCATTCTAGTGAGTCATTCACTCTGTAATTTTACAGTTTATGTACATTCTCTCATTAATAAAACTATGCATTATTGTATCTCTGTGTTTATTGCAATATCTATGTATATTTCATTGTTATATTTCTTCCTCCATTTCATTCTCAAAATAATATGGATCAATGGTATTAGAGCAGGCTACTCCTTCTCGCTTCTTAGGGAATGTCCCCAACGAGGTCAGGGTATAAAGAGTTGTGTCTCGAGCTAGTTTCTCTTAAGGAAATAAACTCTCTCTATTCCAAGGGGCCTCCCATGGTATAAGATAAGAGGAACAAGAGAGCATAAGATCCCATCAAGTTGTTTCTCGTGGAATCTCTCATGCAACAGAGGAACGACGTGTTGGATAATTTTTCCCAAATCCTTCAATGATTGTCGACATTAACAAGTGCGTCTTCGTCAAGTAGTCACTTTGGAGACATTACCTTGTTGAGTAAAAGAAATGACCACTCCTGCACAACATTTTTTTGAATCTTGTTTGGCTAAGATAAGACTATCACCCTAATTTATATCCTTATTGCAAGTTCAATCAACCCTAAAGTTATTTGACTTAAATATCGATTATTGTTTTAAAGTTATTAATCAAATACAAATTGAAAGAAAGAAGTCTGGTTTTGTTTTTTTAAATAAACAAGAACCAAAATCACATAATCTGATAGAAATAAGAGAGACCAAGAGAGTCACAAAACCATCAATGATTTTATTCATTCTTTCTGTAACATCCAATAGAATTCTCATACTTTCAAAGTATGGACCAGATGAAATTCTAGCAACCTAAGGTAACATACACATAGGCCATTGGTGTCTTCAAATCAGACTAAGAATGATAAGCCAATAGCCACAACTTATAATATGTTATGAATCTACAAAATAATACTATTTAGTACTAAGAAACTGTTGGCAGCCAACCCATTTTTTTTTATTACTCTCAAAAAGTTGCCTACACCTTGTCGTATTACGACAAATCATTGTCGCATTGTGCTTTTAAACATTTCGTCTCATTTTGTGCGACAATTACGATTTAATTTCATTTCAGTT
>ML778188.1:2411625-2439001 GCA_009831015.1 Picea engelmannii
GTAAAATTCCTCAACAACCTTTGAAACCTATCCCAATGTGTTCATATCATATCAATTAGCCAAAAATGATTATTCAATCACAGAAAACAAATATAGGCTCACCAAACCATGTCCTCCATCAATGGGGGCTTCAAGCTCCCTGGAGCTTCCTGAAACTTCAATGGTGAAAAACTTGTAGAAGAAGTATTCAAATGGCCTTGAAAACAGCACCAATGGATCCAGCATGTCCAAAAACCCCTAGCTGGGATTTTACGGCACCTCATTCGGCCAAACGATGAAGAAGTTAGGCCTCCTCCATTTTCCTCCTTCAAGCTTTGTTGGAACTGGTTCTACAAAACGCACCTCTGTGTGCATGAACCCAGAACATGCTCCAAAATGCGCGTTTAAACCTGGCACCGAGCGGTTCCGAAAAATGGTCTAAACTGTAGGACGGTTAGGGCGGCTCCAGCCCCCAACCGCCTAGCACTCGGCCACGTGGGTCATATGACCTCGCTCTCGGGTAAAAAGTGGTTAACCGTTCCAAAAACCGTTTGAAACCATAACCAATTTAAACAAACCGCGTGCACATATCCGTCGGGCTATATAACATGGTCGTATGGTTTAACACATAGGACCGCAGGCATAACATGTAAAACCCCCCTGCATGCATGGTCACACATAACACCACAACCGCATGGTTTATAAACCGTAACCGCGCCAATCCTTCGTTTATATGGTCTGGTCACATGACTTGTTACATAACCGTGGACTTTACAAACCCACACCCAACTGTTTACATTCGTGCCTGCATATGGTATGGTCCCATACAATACATAGAACCGGGGGTCGGGGCTAAGCCCCGGCCCGACCCCCCGCCAAAAATTACATTTGTCAATTTTAAATAAAATCATATGCACACATATAATAAGAAATGACTTGTGGCCTAGTGGACGGGCAGTCGTGCGAAGGCGTATGGTGTGAGGGGAGGTCCCGGGGTCGAACCCCATGGACTCCCATATAATTTTATACAACCAAATGAGCCAACCAACGAGGGACACGTGGCGCCCCTGGATTGGGCCACGTGCCCTCATACCATTCGCCACACAAATGACACGTGTCGTCTCCTCATTCACTAGCAGTCAACCAACCATTGCTTTCCACGTCATCACCATGCATGTTGCTGACGTCATCTGACACGTAGGATGCTGACGTCACCCTGTGCCACGTCTCACCCTTCCAGTGGTGACACGTGTCACCTCCGAATTAGTCTAACCGTACGCCCAAAAGTCCAAAAATGCCTGACACGTGTCATCATCTGGAGCCGCCACGTGTCCCATACGGACCTACCACGTATGATGTACGGACCTACCACGTGTCCTGTACAGACCTTCCACATGTCCTGTATGGGCTGTATGGGCTGTACGGACAGGTACAGTCAGAATCAAATTTTTTCCTGTTTGGCTCGACGAACAGATTGCAATATCTTCTCCATACGAACTATGTTTGAGAAAGTAAATATACCGTCGGAATCAGGAAGATGAGACGAACGCAATGGCACCGTTTTCGTCGCATTCTGAGCACTTTGAAAATTGAGCAAAATTTAGACCCCTGGTCCAGATTTTGATCATTAAGAGTCAACAAAGACGACTCCATGGGAAAGGAAATATAGTATTGCCTTGAACTCAGCTTCTAGTTTCGCAGATCAAGAAAATATTCTATTATGCACTCAAAGTTTTTATTTTTCCCGAGTATGCTCTTTCAAAATGGGGATGGAGGAGGGTGGAAAAAGGAAAATATGAGAAAGGTAAATTATTCAACATTCAATTTTAAGAAAAATGGTTGTATAGGTAGCACGATACAAGGTTGCAGACCACAAGTGATTGTCTTTCTTTCTATTCTGACTACTTATCAATATTCAAGCATACTTCTGGAAGCAAGGAAAAACTGTGGTTGTACAGAGTTATCTAAATCAGTATGAAACAAAGTCCACAAAAATGAGAACTAAGAAACAAAGAAATAAAATTGTAGTGTAATGAGAAAATAAAGTTGTAATCAAAATTCAAGCAAAATTCAAAATAAAGCAACAAAAGTGACTAAATAAAGTGAAGAAGAAAAGCAATTGTACAACGTAAACTGATATTTACATGAAACATTGATTTAGAAAATAAAACAGTTAGGTAGGCTCAACATAATGTTTCAAATGTGATCCATTAGTCGAAAAAGAGAATAACCGCTCTTAAAAATCCTTTAACATGTAAATCTTATTTCCGACTATTAGAGCGAGTTTGTAAGAACCTAGCCAAAGTTTTTGGAAATTGGAGTGCTTTCCTTTATCAGTATGTGTGGAGTCCCAAAGAAATAATTTGTCATTTACTTTAAACTTGACATATTTACTGTGCTTATCAAAGTATTTCTTGATTGTTTGCTGCCTTTTTTTAAGATTTTCCAATGCATGATTCCTTTGTTCTTCTAAGGCTAGAAGAGCATTCATCCTCTAGGAAATATCAGTAGAATTTAGTTCTTCAGCCTGCATAGCTAAATGGAGAGATGTGAGTTCAAGTTCAACAAACATAACAAATTTTTGGCCATATAAAAGTTGAAAAGGAGTATGACCAGTGCTAATTTTTGGTGGTTGTACGATCAACCCATAATGCATATGTAAAGAGAGTATGCCATTGGAGGGGCTTTTCATCAATAATCCTTTTCAGAATCCTGATCATGTTTTGTTAGTAGAATTGTCTTGTCCATTTCCCTAAGGATAATAGGTGGATGAGGTAAAGTGCTTGACCCTGAATTTGTTCAGAAACCGAGTAAACTTTGTTGAAATGAATGTTGATCCGTTGTCTGAGATTATTTCGAGAAGGAGACCAAAGTGAGAAAAGATATTAGATTATAAGAAGTTAATAGCTTTCTCATCCTATGCATTCTTAAGAGGGACAAATTCGGTCCACTTGGTAAAGTAGTCTTTTGTTGTCAGGATAAATACATTCCTTGTAGAAGATGGGGGGTTAATAGGGCCGATAAAGTCTAATCCCCATTTATAAAATGGGAAATCGGATAAAATTGGCTTTAAAGGCATAGAAAAAAATTGTTCCCTGGTAGAAAATGTTTGACATTTATCACAAGCCTAAACAAACTTGAAAGAATCTTGAAACATCAAGGGCCAAAAATAACCAACTCTGTTAACCTTGAAAGTTGTAGCCTTCACTACGAAATGGCCACCAATATGGAGGTTAGAATTTGTTGATCCATGAAACTCACTCAAAAATTTCTGGGATGCTTTATCATCAATACATTTTAACAACAATCCATCATCAGATATGAGAAAAATAATGTTTCCCAAGATGAGGAACTTTGGGGATATCAAGCATAGTCTTGTATGTTGATGTGAATCTAAATGATCTGGGAAATTTTGATGTAATAGATAATAAATTATATCCTTTTACCAAGGATGGTCAACAAGATCTATATCAAGGGTTTCTAAGTAAAACAATGTTGACAAATCATTCTCATCTTCCTCAAAAGAATCACTTGGTTCAGGATGTTGAGCCAAGTGAAGAGTTAGGTCATGTCCCTTAATTGTCTTGGTTGTAGTAATCGTTAAATCATGCTCTTGAATTTGGAAAACCAATGTGAAAGATTTCCTGGGAGATGGGTCTGTGTAAGCAGAAACTTGACTGCAGGAAAAGGGACTCTTACCTGTGTTTTCTTTCCTAAAATAAAATGCCTAAATTTTCCTATAGATTTTACCAAGGAGAAAGTGTGTTTTCCAATCAAGGTATATTTCACCTCATCATCTGACAAAATTTGACTCATACAAGCTATAGGTTTTTCTTTATTTTGGTCCTCATCTTGCATAAGGATGACAGAGATTGCCTCTTTAGTGGAATTTGTATAGATGATGAAGTCTTTAGTAAAACCAGGCTTGGATAAGACTGGTGCAGAGCTAATTTCCTTCTTGATTCCTATTAAATCATTTTCTACATCATCAGTCCAAGAGAAGGTTTTATCATGTTTCGTAAAATTATGAATAGGTTTAACCATCATAATGAAGTCAAGAACAAACCTACTAATAAATTTAATAGTACCCATGAAATCTTGAACTCCTTGTTTGGAAGCAGGGGCGGGGAGATTGATAATCACAACATCTTTCTCAGGGTCAATACTAATACCACCATCAGAAACAATATGACCAAGGAGTTTTCCTTGAGTGACTCTGAAAATAGACTTAGAATGATTCAATGACATACCAATTTTTTGTATCACAGAAAGACTTTCCTAAGATGACCAAAATGATCTGATCGGTTCTTAGAGTAAACAATTAAGTCATCAAGATAAACCTAAATTATCTTACCGATCAAATCGTCAAAATTTATTTGCATATCTCTCTAGAATGTGGCACCTGCGTTAGGAAAACCAAAAGGCATGTTTTCATAGGCAAAGGTGCCCCATCTGGTGGTGAATGTAGTTTTGTATGTGTCATCCCTCTTGACTCTAATTTGGTTGAATCTAGAAAAACCGTCAAGTAGGGACATTACTTGAGACCCGGCCACTTGTTGTAGGATCATTTCCATATTAGGAAGTCAAAAACTATCTTTAACACTATCTCTATTCAAATCACAAAATTTGACACATAACCTGATTTGGCCAGTTTTCTTTTGTACAGGAACCATATTTGAGACCCATTCGAAATACTTTACCAGAAAGATGATTTTAGCTTTTAGCAACTTTTTGACTTCCTTTTTGATAGTATCTTTGAGGGTTGGGTTTATATGCCTTTGTCTTTTCCTTACTGGTTTTCTCCCTTCCTTAATAGGAATGGCATGTTGGATGATGTTTGGATCAAAACCACGAATATCCTCATACAACCAAGCAAAGACATCCTTGAATTCACAGAATAAATCCATGAATCTTTCTTTTTCCTCTTGTGAAAACTGGGATCATATTTTAAGAATCTTGGGATCATCTGAGGTTCCAATGTTCACGGAAACAATGTCTTTGACTTTCCTCTTTGACTCTTATTCTTTAGTATATTCCTTTTTACCAACATCACTCGTTGAAAATGAACTCTATAGAGGATTTAAGACTTTTGGAAACTTATCATATTTCATAGAAACTACTTGCTTAGGCTTCAGGAGTTAACTTTGTAAGAAAGCACATATATCCTCAACATTTTTGAAAACCTGTCATGATTCAACATTGTCAGGTATATGTGGGTGATAAAGAGACATAAAAGTGCAATCAGGTCGCTACGGTAAAAGTTGTCGAGTAAGAGAGGCAACAAAAACTGCCAACATGTTTTCCATGGTATTAAGCTCCCTTTTTTATGTGAGTGATGTTGAAAGACAACATATTTGAAATCAAGGCCCAAACGACCTAAGTGTATCTTTTGATGATCTTGTTATTAGGATTATATATTTTTCTAACAATATTAACTATAAGCTCTGAGTCACCAAAAAAAGTAAGATGACCAAAACCCATATTACAAGCATTTATGATACCTAACAATAGG
Source organism: Picea engelmannii (assembly GCA_009831015.1). Classification (NCBI taxonomy): domain Eukaryota; kingdom Viridiplantae; phylum Streptophyta; class Pinopsida; order Pinales; family Pinaceae; genus Picea; species Picea engelmannii. Next base: position 2,417,117 of record ML778188.1, read on the forward strand.
GCTTCAAACTTGGAAACATTGTTAGTGAAAGAGAATTTTAACCTGGAGCAGAAATTATAGATTTTTCCTACATGTGAATAAGGATAATCCTAGCTCCATTTCCTTCGCTAGAGCATGCACCATCAAAGTTCATATGCCATAATCCATAATCATAGTCAAACTATTCACGTGGCACGCCATCTTCCTCTATGAAAATAGAATAGACACCCAGGATTTCCTCAACATAATTGACATTTAGCTGAGGAACTTTCTCAATGTAAGGTGAGATATGATCATCTCTGAGAACAATAGTGTTCTTCCTGTTAGCACTAGAAGTCACACCTAGAGTCTTGTAGGTGTAGGCCTAGTACCCATCAAAATTTTGTAGGTTTATATTGAGCTTAATCTTGAGTGGATCAGTTAGAATGAGAAAGAAAGGGAGAGGGAAGCAAACTGCAAATAAATAGGTTACACCATTCGACAATGGAGTCATAAACACTCTACTCATCGAAGGCACTATAGTTGTTCAATAGACAATAATATCGTATGTTGATAGATAGAATAATGAAGAAGGAAAGCATAAGATAAAATGTTCACTAAACAAAGATCCTCTCAGTTTAATAAATAAACAAATACTTGAATAATACAATGACTAACGGGAAAAATTACAGCAGATCCTTTGTTGCTTAGGGATCAATAAATCATTGGCAGCCTTTGATCCTCAAATATGCAATATATTCAAATAAGAATATATATAAAAAACAATAATTACAATCTAAAAATCACATCTCTCGTGATTCTTCAATAACAACAATGATTGCAATCATAAAATTCCCTCATGCTTACAAATGAACACACACAGGGAAACTGCCTGCTCCAACTCTCTCTAGCCTCTATTGGCTCATGAATACCCCTCTTCTTGATTCCCCTCACCCATTAAATAGAAAATAGCATCCACAATATTCTTAGGAGGTCGAAACCAATCTCTTCCATTGGATTCTAGGCCTTGGATATAGGTGGAAACAACAAAAGAGACAAGAATCTAATAAACTATTAATTTTTAGGAAGTTGTTGGAAGTCATTAATAAATTTGTTGCCAACTCATTGCATGAGGTTTTAATGGAGATAAATATTAGGTGAAGGTGTCCTTTAAAATCTAACTAATCTCTGATAAGCCATTCAAACCCTCCTTGACAGGTGGCAACCTCCAAACAAGGATAATATCCAAAAGCTATGGAAAACAGAGATTTTGCAGTGCCACTTTGCAGTGCACTGGTGTTTTAATTTTATCCCTAAAATTGCAAACTGGGTTAGGTTGAAATTTGTTCAGCAGGTCAATACCAATATCATTCTCCTCCACAAAATATTTCAGAAAAACCCACATCATCATTCAAAAGTTATGATCAAATATTTAGAAGACTCTACTACAGAAAATGAGTTCGCAGTGCCAATAGATGAGTCAGCCAAAACCCTTCTTTCAGTATTCAAAACAACATGAAAAACCTCATGGAGTACCTGGTAAATTTGGGCTTGATGTAGATTCCATCAAAGTTGAACAGGTTTTCTTGCAAGCTATCTAACCTCCAATGCTCCTCCTTAACCAGTTCGCAACGCTAGTTTCCAGCACACCTTTTGCAATTAGAAATGAAGATCAAAATTCTAAATCCTCCTTTTGAAAATGACCATTTGGAGTTATTTGATGATGTGATGGTACTAAAAAACTAAAATCCATCATTAGACCCTTTTACAAGATCATAATCATAAAAATACTTGGCACATGTTGTATTTTTGGAATGTTGTGAACTTCTAACAAAGAGTTTGTTGATTTTGTTGATTATTATAGGAGAGAATGCTTCTCTCATTTTCATTTGTACATGAGAGGCATATCTCTTCCATAATTATCTTTGACATGACAATTGGGCCTAAGCCACCATCAATGAGGCAACAATGGGCTATTTTGTCTAAAATCTTTACAAAAATATAGAAAGGAAGGTAATTTATAGATCTCCTAAAGTTTTTTACACCTATCCTATTTACATGAAACTCTTCTTCATCGTAATATTTCATCAGGTTGGCTACGTTTGAAGTCTTACCTTCCATGAAATTTATAAGGTGTTGTTGTTTTTATGGTACAATCACCATATCCAAAAGAGTAGCATCATCTTTTATGTTAGCCAACTGATTTAAAATATTATACTTTGAAGAAGGAGAGGTGACTTGATGACTGGTAGAAGAGTGAGCAGCTTGTGAGCCAATATTTTGAGTGGATGTGCTAGGGGAAAAAGTAGTCTTGGAAGAATCAACTTTACCCTTATTGGCATATGATTTATTTATGGTATTAACTATCATAACATCATCCTGCAGGACCCAATATAAGACAACAACGGTAGTATCTGATTTCTTACCAAAGATTTGATCCCTCTCATTTTTCTTTATTTCACAAGTGCTTTCCTCGTGATGTTCTTCACAAAAATTACACCATGCTCTAGGAAATATGGATTTTGGATAAAATTTAGCGTTTGCAAAATTCCTAGTGGAAGCCTGTGTGGAAGCTTCAACAGTGGTAATAGGAGTGATTCCTGTTCTCTCAAAAGAAATAATTCGATTATCAATGTCTTGCATAAGCTGTAGAACGGTAGACATATCGATTTGTTTGGCATAATCTTCTTTAGGAAGACCAATTCTCTCTAGCTTCTTTTCATACTTCAAACAAGTCTAAAGAGAAGATCTGATATTATCTATGGCATTCTCTTCCAATCTATGACAATAGGAAGAGGGTAAAGCATTATAGTAATTCATGAACACAGCTTGATTTTGCGGTCTGATCAGTTCAGGCATTTGATTATACAACTTCGTGAAGTGAAGATTGGAAGCCTTAATGGTTTCACCTTTGTTATATGTAATATTATTGTATTCCTTTAACTAATCAACTGGGATTTTGGGTTGTCCAAAAGTGGACCTGAACCAGTAAACTAATTCATCCTAGGTAGACAAAATCTTTGGAGGCAAATCAAAGAAATCAGCCACAGCTTTTCCTTCTAAAGAGTTGAAAAATAAGCGCATACAAGTATCATTGTCATTTGCGCCAATGTTGTGACAAGAATTTGAGAAAGAAATCAAATGTTCATCTGTAGAAATGGTACCATTTCTTGAGAACTTGGGAAAATGATATTTGAACTTAGGAGAAGGATTGGCTACAGTTGTGATATTTAAGGGAGAAGAAACATTCCACATAGTAGCATTGGCGTCTTCCTCGAATTGAAAAACAAACTATATTTCTTAATGTCTTTGGTTGGTTTAGTGGTGGATTGAACATGGATAGCATGGCTATAGATACTCCCAATCGAAGTTGAAGCAGAAGGTTGTGATGAATATGAACTATTGGTGCCACCTCCATAACCACTGCTTCCCATTCCACTACTAGTACCTGACATTTTGAAGATGTAGGGAAGTGGAGAGGATGAGGAACTAACCGAATCATAAAAAGACCATTGGATTTCAGGTTTTTGTCCTTGGAGGACAAATTTTATTCTTCCTATTTAGTGAATTAGATTAAATTTATGTGATTGACCTCATAATTGTTTATATATACGGGAAGAAGAGGACATAAGTAGAGCTAATGTCAAGGTTCGTTAAAGGCTTTTCTACTTTGGTCATCCAAATCTTGTTGGAGACGGAATTCATAAGCAATAACTTCTCGGTGTTGGTGTAACTCAACCCTTGTACGCGAATTTATGAGGATTTCTAGAAATAAAGTAAATGAGACATTATTTTGATTGACGAGGCCTTCAGTAATGTTGGGTTGCCCAAGGGTAGGCACGGTCATGGTAAGAAATTATGAACGAGGATGGTTTCTAATCATCCTCTGATGGGCATCCCATTGTTCCCTAATTCGATTTTCTTCAAAAACATGAACATCCCAAGAATGATTTAGATCAATTTGACTATTGGAAATCTCAAGAATGATATTGTACAAGGTAAGGGTAATGCTGGTCTGATCCTCTAGACCTTGACCTAGCTTGGGTTGTCTTTGAGTAGGTACAGTCATGAGTCAAGAGAAAAATATGAACAAGAGTATACAAGCTATAAACAGACAACAAACAAAAAGTAAAGCAGTAACTATAAACAATAAGTTTACAAGTGTACAAAAAAGACAAACCAGGGAAATAAAAATTGAGTTCTTCATCCCCACTATGGTCGCCAAAGAAAATGTTGAGTAAAAGAAATGAGCACTCCTCTCACAAGATTTTTTCGAATCTTGTTTGGCTAACAAATGATAGGCGATATTATCACCCTAATTTATAGCCTTATTGGAAGTTCAATCAACCCTCAAGTTATTTGACATAAATACCAATTGTTATTTTAAATTTATTTATCAAATGCAAACTGAAATAAAGAAGTATGGTTTTTTTTATAAAAGTAAACAGGAAGCAAAATCACATAATCTGATAGAAATAAGACAGACCAAGAGAGTCACAAAACCATCAATGTTTTTATTCATCCATTCTATAACAACCACTACAATTCTCATATTTTCAAAGTATGGACCAGATGAAAGTCTAGCAACCTAAGGTAACATACACATAGGCCACTGGTTCCTTCAAATTAGACCAAGAATGATAAGCTAACAACCACATCTTGTAATCTTTTATGACTCTACACAAGAATACTATTTATTACTGAGAAATTAATCCAGAAACCAAAACAAGTCTACAGACTATCAAACAAACAATCAACCTGGAAGCATATCAGAATTCAATGCCTCTTGGCCCTCAATTTTTGTCACCTTCAACAGACCATGCTATCACAAGAAGTGTCTTAGCTTAGAAATTAGAAATGAATGAAATAGTAATGAAATCTCACTTGGGAATAAGAGAAGACCTTATCAAAGAAATGTGTTTTCCCCTTTTACTTTGTCTAGCTTGCTCCTTTAAATATCTCCAAGGTAGTTGAATCATTCAACCACTTTTTGTTAATTTATTAACTAACGAATGGTTAATTAATAAGAGAGTCGTTAAGTAAATTAATAATAAATAATAATAATAATATGATAAGGGTACTAAATAAATTTAATAAGTGGGGACCCCCTATTTAATTTAAACCAATTAATGAACCATTTCCTCCTTGCAACTTCCACCTCATATGAAAGACATATCAACCTACCACGTCATTCACTCTATTTCATAAAAATGCATAAGATGGAAAGTTCATAAGAATATTCTTGTCACTCCATGTAACAATCATTTAAATTCATCCAAATTTACTCATCATATGTATCTATGCAAAATATATAACATAAAAACATAGGGTTGTCCAATATATAAACTATCCAAATATGAGTTGTCAAAAACATAATGTTGTCCAAATCATAAGTTGTCAAAAATAACACGCTTGTCCAAAATGAAGTGAAAACAAGTTCATATATAGATGTTAATAAAATTATAAAAAAACTTATTTGTTGTGAGAGATTGCTCCTCTCTTTCCATGACTACTTTCATCCCTTTCATTTTTATCAACTGATGAACCTACTTTAGCAGATTTTTTATCATTTCCCCGCACATGTGAAGTGATTGAATGGGATGATTCATGTGATGACTTTGACTCAACTACTACTACTTTCTCTTTATATGGACTATTATCAAGTTTAGTGATCTTGGCCTTGTCATGATGGGTGTGTGAGGCTTGGGATATGGGTTGTTGATGCAAGGGAGAAGTAGTATGTCAGTCATGAAAAGGAGGTTGTTGAGGGTGATTAATATTTGTCCATCCATATGACTGTCTAGAAGGAGGATGCACCACATTTTTCCATCCATCATGTTTTGATCTGACCAAAGGAGCAGAAACATTGTTTGGGATTATAATTCCAATACTTGGGCGAGTGTTCTTAGGCATAAGTGGAGGTCTATAGGCTTGTTTTCCAACCAAATTTAGGATACATGTCTATAGAAATTGATTGAATTCCTCTGAATCTGCATCAAAATGTATGGAAAATTGGATCCTCTTACTTCCCCTTTGCCAAGGACCTAGTCCTCTACCTCTATTATTTCCTCTACTTCCATGAATTCCCCTGCTGAAAAAACTCATACCGACATATATTTACACAAGTCAGATCCAAAGTTCAACTAACCATTCATCTAAAACTTTGCAAAAGAAATAATTTAAACATGGCTTTGTTTATAATAATACATATGCAATGAATCATCATGCAACTCATGTTCACAAAGCCAACAAACACTTAGAAAAGGGATTTTGAAAGGGTTTTGGGATTAACTAATGGGCTTTGTAATGAGCGAAAAATGGTAAGTATGATAGGTATGTAAAATAGATCATTCTCTTCCATGATTAAATTTTAAAAAATCATTAACTCTCAACCATATTACTCCAACCAGAAAACAAAGTTGAACATGAACAAGTTAACATTTCTCTTGATCAATTTAATTATGCAACTACATAGCTATAATTAAGCATGGGAATAAAAGGGAATTTTTGGAAAGTGAATCAATATTGTAATGAGAGAAAAGTGTTTCTTATGATAGGGGAAAGTGAAATGAACATGCATTAATTACAGAGTCTATGATGGTTTGTATTATTTTTTTAGGAGAATTATAATCACATGCAATCATAGGGTCTTAAACATATATCAATCTGCAGTTCTTCATCATGTTATACCCATTCTTCCTTAACCTACACAATAGCCCAATTTAAATTTCCATCTCAATTTAAATTTATGTTGATACCCTGTTGTTTGCTTTAAATAAATGCCTATTTTCTTTTGTTCATCACTCTAATATCTAATAGTTACATTTTTAATTTCTATCCAAGAGCATTGATATTCCACGATTTTTAAATACACAGTGCAAACCATCAACATCAATCTTAACAAAGCCCATTTTTTATTCTAATTCCATCGTAAAAAAGAAATCTTTGAGATATCATTTCATCATAACCCAAACTTAATCCATCAAAAAGAAACAAATCGAAAACTAGGAAAATTAAATTTTCAACAACCTCTAGTTTGTCCAAATAATTAATCCTGATATGTATCGTGTGTATCAAAACCTCATGAGAGAGATGAGCCATAAATAGTTCGAGGGATTAAATCCCAAAAATATTTCTTTCAAATTCGGTTGGGTTGTATTAACGCGTGCTGGGATTACAAACCCAGTTCATCATCGAACTCACTTTCTCAACCTTCATCATTGAGTAATGTGTATATACCAGTGGGTCTTATGATTTTTCAATGAATCGATAACCATAGCTTGTATGCAACCCTTGCACGCAACCAAAGTGATATAGCTTGACTCGTAGGTTGTATTACTAAGTTTGAACAATCAAAGAGCAATGTAATAACACAGGAATGGTAGTACTAGGCCTTGCAGATGAAAATTAAAATCACGCGGAATATGACAGCCAATGGTTGCACCCTATATCATTCAATCAATAAAACCTGAATTTGTTCGTGTCTTTGTTAACTAGGAGCATTATTTCCTTGGGCTTTCACAATGCATGCAAGGAATACAAACCCCAAATCAAAGTGAATCAAAGCCCACTATCGACCAACCCTACACATGAGGTCATGAGGTGTAAACCCAAATAAACAAACCCATGAAAATGATACAACACTAAAGGTTGAAAAAAACCTGAACGGTGAGATACATAGCAGAGAAGACGAGGTACTCATATCCCAAATTGAGAGACAACAGGTGGAAATAAAATGCATAAAGATCAACAACCATAAACTACCTTTTTTCATCCAACTACCTCTCGACTTCAACCATTCAGACTATAAACTCATATATTTTCATTTGACCGGGAATACCATTCCCACATTTCCATAGTTATAATATGAAAACAATCAAATTACAAGAACTTCTTATCATTCACATAGCCACAAGTAAATCATTTAGCAAAGAACACCATTTGACAAAAGGGATTCGAAACCCTGTACCTAGAATTGTGTAGTATTTATTTTTGTTTCGAGACAGTTGCAGTAGTTACAACCCAACGTCCAAACCTGTATTCAATCACAAAATGAATAAAATGCCTAACCCCTGATGTGGTAACCCAAAACAAGCAGGATGCATTACTATTGGTCACGTCACGCTAGGGTGGCAGCCACCATTAAATGTTTTACCAATCCAAAAAATCACCACGTTAACACCTCAAGGGTCAGTTGATTGCCAAGTGTGTGCCATGTCACACAATATTCACATGTCATATACGTTTTTCCTTTTCTCATTAAATATCCATAATAGTTTTGAATTGTCTCCGATCAAAGCACATTATATATCCCATATACATAAAAACCTCCAAACCTTTACCATATAGAACTTTCGAATTCATGCAAGTACAATCAGCAAGGCCGATCCCATTCCCATTGTATGACTCATATGATATGTGTTGGATGTCATATATAATCAATGGTGTGCATATGATAAGTATACAATATACTTATATAAAATTTGAAAACCTCTATTTTCAATAAATTGCATCACATTTTTAAAAGAATGATGAAACAAACTCATCAAATGTAGGTAAGGAATGATATAAAAAAAGATAGGATGAACAATTTATTTGAAACCACTGACCTGCAACGTAGCAATTAGGAACCCATAAATGAGAATAACAATGCCAATATTATGTTATATCAACAAAATGCATGCCTCCCAATCACATATTCCTTCAATTAATTTAAAAAATGAGATCTTTTCTAAGATTGTTTCTTCTAAAAAAACACTATAGGGGGTCCCACTTATCAGTGGTTTTTAGTAATAAATATATATATTTTGAAAAATATGTGTGCCTTGCAATTCTTTGCAGGTTGGTGACTTCATGACAATTTTAAGAGTCAACATACACCATTCAAGGTACAAGTTAATTTTTATATTCCCATTTTTGAAGTTTAGTTTGATGCAGATGCTTTGGAAAAATGGTTAAATTTGGTAGAAGGTTATTTCTTTGTTCATAATTTTTCCAACAGAGAAAATATCACCTTTGCACTCCTTAAGGCTCTCCCCCATGTCAAACATTGGTGGGAAACAAACAAGGAGTCTGGAATATTTGCGATCGAGCCCACTTGGGATTTGTTTATGGATGCGGTCAAGGAGAAATATTACTCTGTGGGAAACTATGATGACCAGTACATGAGATGGACCATGTTGCATCAAAAGTGGGACCAAACAGTGTCAGAGTTCACAAATACCTTCCATATCTTGGACACCAAGCTGGGTATCAAAGACTCTAAGTGACTTTTGGTTCTGAAATACCATGGGGATCTACACAAGTACATTGAAACCAAAATGGAGTTTTTGGAGATCTCATCACCGGGAGTCACTTGTAGATATGTTGTAAAAATTGAGCATAAATTTAAGCAGCAAAACAAGCGGGAATTTGGGTCTACAAATACAAAACAACCAAAGTATGGTAAAGGTGGCCCTAACTCACAGAACAGACAACCTCAAGGAAACCAATCCAAGACAAAAGAAAATAAGGGTAACGGGAAGACAAAGAAGGACAGTGGGAAGTGGTGCAACTTCCGCAAAATCCATTGGCACAACACCGATGATTGTCGCTCAAAATAGTCATTGGTGGTAGAGCTCAAAGAAATAGAGTCGAGACCCGACTAGGACTCTGATTGAGACAATAATAAAAGGAGATGGATAATTTATGCATAACCCAATGCTATTGTCATGATTGCAACAATCCAACTAGAATAACCAGATGATCCTGAGGATGGGGAGCACCTTTTCCATTCACATATGTGGGTGAAGGGGACCCTGTTGCATTTTATTGTTGATAGCGAAAGAGAGAAGAACCTCATCTCAACAGAGGTTTTCAAGCAATTGGATTTTCTGACAACACCACACCCACAGCCATACAACATTGGATGGATCTTTCAGGGACAAGATCTTTGGGTCGGCCAACAATGTTGCATGTCATATGGCATCAAGCCCTTCAAGGATGAGGTACTGTGTGATGTTGCCCCACTGAATTTTTGTAATGTTCTGTTAGGCAAACCATATATGTGGAGGAGTCAATTTTTTTATGAGTCTTGACCCCGTAGTGTCATTGTTACTCTGGGGTGTCATCTCTATAGGATACCATAAATAGTTCTGACTATTATCCCGATAAGACAATGTCACAAATTAATCTCTCATATCGCAAAGTTTATCCTCATCACGACTTGGTCAGAAGATAAGGGCACTGCAACCACCGCAGCCTCATCCCAAGACCCTTCTATCTAGTAGAAGAATATCAACAAGATTGTAGAAGAGCACCAAAATATTCCTATTGCACCTACAGGGGTGCCTCCACACTTCCCAGTCAAACCAACTTATGATAAATCCATTCATGTTATTTAGGATACATCTTTAATGACAGAGTCCTCCCACACTCTGGAAGATCATGAAACCCAATTGATTAAACATATCCAACCCCTCGAACAACAATTTCGTAACAACCTTCCACAAGCTAAGCAGGACAACTTCTTCATCAAGGAAAGCAACTCACCAAGATTTAGATTCAGCAAAAGCTTCCCCGAGGACTTCACACAATGAATACCATTGCTTCCAAAGAGGGGAGGATTGATCCAGGAGGAAATCGGTGGCCACCCACCTATTCCACTGGCTAAAAATAGGGGTTTTCACCTTGACATTTTTTCTACATCTTTTCAATTCCTAAACTTTTGGGATCGTTTTGAGGCCTTAAACAACATTTTTTGTGCCCGCCACAGTCACACTATAGGTTTTATCCAAAGTGTGATGGAAAAATGTGTAGTTCTCATATAGACCTTTCAAACGAGCGATCGTGCACCCCAAACGAAGGTCGTATGCAAAAGTTACGCCCTTGGGAAGTTGGTGTACCAACTAACCCCATCGGAGCCTGCAAACCTTTTGGTGTTTCATCTTCCGGGGTTAGGGTTTTGTATTTTATTTATGTTAAAAAAGCCTTCGGAGCCTCATTGTAAGCATCATCATCTTCTTGCGAATGAGCGTAGCCATCACATCTCTTCTCATAGATAAGTTTCCACCATTCTAACGAGTCATTCACTCTGTAATTTTACATTTTCGGTACATTCTCTCATTAATACAAATTGTGCATTATTGTATCTCTGTATATTTCATTGTTATATATCTTCCTTAATTTCATTCTCAAAATATTCTAGATCATATTTATTGTGGTACTGAGGTCAATTTCCATCAATGAGTGAGTAGACTATGCTTTAATTGCCAATGATTGATCAACCTTTAAAATTCTAAATGGTTAATCCCAACACTATATCAAAACACGTCTAATTCAAAATCCAGAACTGTAAGACTATTTATTGAGTGATGATCCAAGTAATTAGTATTGTATGTTGTTTTAATAAAAATAAGCAATTCACTTAGGGTTTGAATGCGAAATCACAACACTTGAAAATTATAAATGTGGTCTGCCAAAATAAGATACTATGTTATTTTCAAATGTACATATTATAGATCCATTCATTCATAGTTTAATTAATTTAAGAACATATACAAATCTATTATCCCTACGTTTGGGCACTAATTGGAACATATCTTGTCAATTATTGTTTATACCTACTTTAAAAAACAATGCACATGCATGACCAATGTATAGTTGTAGGTGACATTGCCACAATACGTATTGGTTGTAGCATGCATTTGGATAGGTATTCAACTACACAAGAATGTGGGCATCATTGAATGATTACCCTCAATCAACAATGCAACAATTTGTTAATGATGTTGATGTGCATGTTTATAATTCCATACCAACATAAGAGCAATAAGTGCTTGATTGGGCAATTTAGGGTCATTGTGGTCCAACATTTCATCAAATTAAGGCATTAAAGTGTTGAAGGGGGATGTGGAACAATGCTATGTGATGGGAAATGTTAATCCAATGATGTCAGTGAGGGACTTAACTATCAATTAGGTTGTCATTACCAACCAAACATTCATTTAAATGAGAAAGCAAGTTGCAGGTAACACCAATGTTCCCATAAAATAATAATAGTGCACCCACTCAATTGCATTCCATGAATATATTCACATAGCCTGAACTAATCAAGTGTACAACAATTTATCACATAGACACATAAATTTACCCTAGAAACCCAAATGGAAAAACCAACATTTTGTGGGGGTTTTTATTGGGCTCATGAAATAGTTGCAAAGGGGTGAACTATGTATTATTACTCAGTAACATTATTGCAAATTTTTTACTTAGGAAAAACCTTCGATCTTCTAGCAGGTTTCTTCTCCCGAGTCCTTCATGCTTCTATAATTTCCCTTCTTATTCATTTCCTCTCCATCCCCCTTGGTTTTTTTTTGCATCAAGAAACATTCTCTATTAAAGTGTTACATTGGAATGCCAACCATTAGGAGGATTTGTTTCCTCTTCTTGAGGCCTTTTGTCCTTTGAACTTCAAGTTGATTGTTGCCTTAAACATTGCTAAGAAATTAGTTTTACATAGTTTACAACAAGGAATTAATGTATATTTTTACTCCATTTCAAAACTAGAGAGGAAATGCCACCAACCAAAAGGACCTAATGAACATTCAATTCAAAACAAAAGGGTATTTATTCATATACAGAAAAAAAAAGTGAAACTAGCAAAGAAGATATAAGTTGAAATTAAAACTTTGATTCAACCACACAATAATACAAGCATAAATACTTTTGCAAGTAAGAACTTGGTGAACCTTCTATATTATAATTGCATTTCAAAATCAAAGAATAAATACCACAAACCAAAAGAACCTAATATCTCATGAAACTTATTTTAACGTTACTATCCATTAGAAAACAATTGAACCCCTATCTACAACATTCCTTGCAAGAGTTATATAAGAAACAAATATAGTTCTTAAAGTATATCTCTTCACTCCAAGAGTTATATAAGAAACAAATATAGTTCTTAAAGTATATTTCTTAACATCATTTAGTTTCTATTTAATTGTCCTTAACACTTGCTACTAGATTTATGGGGCCATCCAACATTGCATTGTGTTTAGATTCATATTTTTTAAGGCATAAAAGAACCACTAAAAACATAAACCTCCAAAACACTGACAATTTTGCACAAATTCATCATTGCAATGAAGATCTAAGTGCCACTGCGCATTATTAACTATGTTCATAATAATCTTGATTTTGATAGTAGAGATAAAAAAGTTTTCAATGATGCATGCAAATAAACTTCAAGCAACAGAGGCAAAATTGCAAAGTTGGTAAAGAGATAACTCCACAGGTTGAAATCCAAACCAAGTCTAATGATGAAGAGCACAATGCACATGGGAATAAAAGGAAAAAAACTAATTCCACTCAAGTTCAATAATCCTACAATGTCTCAAGCAAATGTTCTTCATATTTACATTGTTTTCAGAAGCCTATGTCCCTAGTGGGACTAATTCGGACTGAAACAAGGCCAACTGCAACTCGTTTACCCAAAATCCAATTGCAGCAAAGCTAGCAACATATCCAATAGGAGAAAAGCTATAAACATATCCAATTGCATAGTTAAACAAATCACTTACGAACGAATGGGATCTTGATCGATCTAGGCTTGAAGAGCAGAGAAAGGAGTGGTGCAAGTTTGGTTGGGTGGGATATGACGAATGTTGAAGAACATCCAATCACAAACTCTACTGTGAGCAGAGTTACTTATGTTCTAGAATCAACTCACAAGTGCACTTTTCAAAGATAAATTTTGATGCATGCATGGAATGATGCAAGCACAAACACAACTATAAATAGACATGCAACAAGACTCGAGATTCTTTTTCTATTTTAGAATCATTCCAGAAGTGGCCTAATAAAAATAAAAAGTTTGGCCTAGCTAGAGATTCAAACAAATTCAAACATTATTGCAAATATAAATCTAGGAGGCTTTGTATGTTATGCTTGCCATAGTTCCAACACGACGAGATATTTCCTACGAATGGAACCAAAAAAATTGAGAACATGCATTTTGGATCATGTATCCTAGTGCTACTATAAACTTGCAAAGTAGATCAAACAAGTATGACAATTACCATTTTATTGAATAAACAATTGAAAGGAATCTAGTGTTTAATACTATGTATATTAATAAAATATTGAAGTTTTGTGTAACATCCCAAGCCATCAACCCCATTGTCGGGCAATGCTACTACGATGAATAACACTTATATAGTGTGCATTTAAATTACTTAACAGAGTAAACATATAATTATTGCTAACATACAGAATGAATGGAATTAACAGTAAATATCATTGCAACAGAATACATGATAAAATTGCAAGCATCACAAACACGCATTTTAATTGAAATTAAACACATGCATATACGTATCTTTGAAACGGTAGTAAATCCACCAACTACATGCAGACCTTCCATGAACCTCTCAGCCTTATACCTCACTGCTCATCACGCTCAGCAATGGGTCACCCCCGAGCTGGGACTAAGCTCCACCCAAGGCAAGGGAATCTTAGACTAGGATGAGGTTACAGGAAAACTGCATAGAGCGACCAGAAGGATTCTCTCCAGGAGCCTTATTACGCCCACTACTCACGGACTCTCATTCCCCACATGCATGTTCCACCTGGGAGTATACACCTTCACAAGAACAGTCCATTGGTGCTTCACCTCCCTCTCTGGGTCTTGGCAACAAGCTGGATCAAGAATTCTCAAAGCTCTGTAGCTGGTGCTGGACTCTCTCTGGGAGAAAACCACTTCCCAGCAGACTCTCTCACCTAGAGAGAGTTTCTCACAAGCCTGACAACCTGCTTCTTCTAACACGGTCCTGACAACCCGGTTCTTCAAACAGCTTCAGCCCAATTCCCACAAAGTCAGGATAACAACAACAACAACTAGTCAATTCCACTCAGAAAACACAGAATGCAACAACCCAAGGACAGCTCAAGTACATAATCAACTCTACAAGAGTGGATAGGCTGGGCTCACAGGACACATAGGTGACACATCTCAATTCACGGGTTTTCCACTGGTTTTCAGGGTGTGTGACAAGTAATCCAGACAGAGGTCGAACATAGACTCAACGATTCAGACATAGGGTGTATCAACTTCTTAAGAAAACATCACAGGATTCAAGTTCTAGAGATGCGTGAGGCATACAGAGATCAGATGGAATTCATGGTTTCAGACAACCGACGGAAGAATGGAGGACAAACCCCCATCACGACTCAATTATTGGGTTAAATTGCATGTGTATGGGACGACACATGTCTCCCATGAAGATGCATGCACTCCATCAAGTATGCATTCCCTTTTTTCACACATTGGAGCTGCATGCGTCGCCTCTCCCAGAACTTAGGATAAAAACATGTTTGTCCCACACCTTTGGAATAATAATAAATTATCATTCCCAAGGACTTAATCCCATAAGCTTAGCCCCTCTTCCCAACCTTTTATCCCCTTTTCCATTACCCATCCTATGGAATCTTAGTCCCCCATCACTCTTTCTTCATGTTCGGTCTGCACGAAGCGATGTTTAATCTTTATTAATGCTCTGCATATTACATATACAAAAACAAGCTCCTAGCCTTTAACACTTAGGCTCTCTGGCCTAATAAACACATAATCCTACCAGCTTATCAATACTCGACTCACCAACCTACAAAACATGATTATAACAAGGCTCATCCTTGGGGATATTACAATCCCCTCCCCTTATTTTTTCACTGTCCTCAGTGCAACTTTCACACAACATCAGCAAGATTTTCAAAATCTTCAAAAAGATGCAGGTTTTTTTCCCCCATAGCATCATCATGCTCCCACGATGCATCCTTGGGACCGTACCAGGTCCACTGGACCTTTACAATCCCTATGGCTTGATTATGGAGTTGTTTGTTTTTCCAATCCAATATGTGCACAGGATGCACTTGCAAGACACCTTCTTTCTCCACCTGAATCACATTCCAATCAATTACATAATTAGCATCAGGTATATATTTCTTAAGCAATGAAACTTGAATGAAACTTGAATTACATTATGTACAGTCATGGATGCAGGTAATGCAAGCATATATGCAACTGGACTAATCCTTTCTAGGATTTCAAATGGCCCAAAAAATCTGGCTGCCAACTTAGAGCAGCCTCCCAGCTTCAGGGAACTTCTGTTGGCTTTTACTTTCAAGAACACATGATCACTCACTTTAAACTCTCTATGGGTTCTGTTTTTATTAGCATAACTTTTCTGCCTGTCTTGGGCAGCCTTTAATTTTTTCTTAATTTTTAGCATTTGTTCTTCCATTTCCTTGAGAAACTTTGGCCCAACTATTGCCCTATCAACTGGATTATCCTAGCTTACTGGAGTATTGTACTTTTTTCCATAAAGTGATTCAAATGGGATCATTTTCAATGATGCTTGATACCCATTATTGTAGGTGAATTCTACCAGATGTAGGTAGTCTTCCCATTTTGATGGTTTGTCCATCACATACATCCTCAGTATGTCTTCTATTACTCGATTCACATTCTTTGTCTGCCCATCTGACTCAGGATGATAGGTTGTACTAAAGTTCAGATTCATTATGAACCCCTTGAATAACCCTTTCCATAAATTTGAGGTAAATTTTGGGTCTCTGTCAGACACAATTGTCTTGGGAATTTCATGCAATTGTGCCACTTTCTTCATAAAAATGTCGGCAACATCCGTTTCCTTGTGAGCAGTCTTTAACGGAATAAAATGGGTGGATTTCGTAAGCTTGTCCACTACCACCATGATTGAATCATGTTGCTTTCCTGTTCTGGGCAATCCTGTGATGAAATCCATTTTCACTACCTCCCACTTCCACTCAGGAATGGGTAAAGGCTGCAGCAATCCTGTTGGGTGCATGTGTTTATCTCTAACCTTTTGCACTCCATACATCTGGCGATGTATTCTGCAATCTCTTTCTTCATACCTAGACAAAAGTAATGGCTCTTGACTACTGCCACAATTTTTTGATATCCAGGGTGCCTAGCATAAGGCACATTATGCAATTCATGCAAAATCATAAGTTTCAAGTCCTGGACATCAAGTACATAAAAAAATTTCTTGTACAGAAGTGTTCCTTTAGTTTCCAATTTATAATTATCCACTTTTCATGGCATCTTACCTTGTTGTAGCTTTGCTACCAAATCCCTGTACTACAAATCTGCATTTGTAGCTTCCGAATTTTTTCCTTTAATATTAGTTTGGTACATGCTAATGGTTGTAGCATGTAATTCATGCACTCTCCTGTTGAGTGCATCAGCCACTTTGTTCTCCTTCCCTTTGATATGCTTGATATCAAATCCATACTCTCAAAGAAATTCCAGCCACCTACTATGTATAGCGTTCAAGGTTGGTTGATCAAACAAATACTTCAGATCGTTATGGTTTGTCCTCAGTTCGAGCCTCCTTCTCATGAGGTAATGTCTCCATTTCTTTAGAGCGTGCACTATGGATGCCGACTCCAAATCATGAGTGGCATAGTTCCTTTCATGCTCTTTCAAATTTTTGGATTGAGAACAAATCATGAATCCATTATCACTGATGACTCCTCCCAGTCCTTCATTGCATGCATCTATTCACACCACAAAGTCTTCATTTGGATATGCAATCCTCAGGATTGGAGCACTGGTTAACAGTTGCTTCAATCGTTGAAATCTTTTCTCACAATCTTCTGTCCACTTAAACTTATTCTCCTTCCTTTGCAAGGAAGTGATAGGGTGATCTATCCTTTAGATCCCTGCAATAAACCTTCTATAATAACCATCTAGACCCATAAAGGATCTAACTTCCATCACGTTCTTTGGTTCTAACCATTCTCTGATGGCCTCAATATTCTCAGGATCTACATCTATCCCATCCTTCGAAATAATATGCCCCAAGTAATGGATTTGCTTCTGATAAAATGAGCACTTGATCAACTTGGTATACATTTGGTTCTCTCTTAGCACCTGCAACACCATCCTTAGATGTTGTTCATTCTCTTCCTCTGACTTGGAATACACCAGAATGCCATCCAGGAAGACTATGACAAACTTGTCAAGATAGTCCATGAATACACCATTCATCAGGCACATAAAAACAACGAGTGTGTTCGACATCCCAAATGGCACCACTGTGAACTTGTAATGACCATACCTTGATCTAAAGGTGGTCTTGTTGATGTCTTCATCCTTTATCCTTACCTGGTGATATCCCGATCTGAGATCTATCTTCAAAAATATCTTCAGATCCTTCAACTGATCGAAGAGGTCATCGATCCTCGGCAGAGGATACTTGTTCTTTACAGTTACTTTGTTCAACTACCTGAAATCGATACACAATCTCAGCTTCCCATCCTTCTTCTTCATGAACAGGACCGGGGCTCCCCAAGGTGACACACTTGGGCATATATACCCCTTCTTCAAAATCTCTTCAAGATGCAATTGCAGTTCCTTCAGCTCTGGTGTACTCATTCTATAAGGAGCTTTTGACACTGGAGTTTCTCCAGGCATCAAGTTTACAGAGAATTCAATATCTCTCTTTGGGGGTAATCATGGTACCTCATGGAATACATCTTCAAACTCCTTTAGTACCGCATGATATTCAATCTTTGACACCTTATCCTTTGGTGTTTTCTCCACATGGGCTGCAAATAATTGACAGCTTTTCGTGTAGCACTTCTTTAGCTGCATTGATGAGATTTATCTGATAGCAACAACTCTGGGAATTCCTTGGACTGTTTTATGATTTCCTTCCTCATCCAGGCAAGTGAATTCCTTTTTATGACATGTTGGACAACTGAGAGGGGGGGTGAATCAGTTGCCACCGATATTAAACAATTATGCTTCTTTAGCACCGACTAGAAGGAAGATACAACTCCCTATGTTCAAGCACCCACTTGAACCTCTGAGGACAACAATCCTCCCTAGCACCTCCCTACCACCCTGGATTATGAATATGAAATACTGAAACCTATTACAGTGATATAGTGTTCAATAACAACTTACCAGTCTCATCACTATTATACTGCATTTCGTTGCTCTGTCTGCTTCACTGCCTTCCTACACACCTGAATTGCGTTGTCTACTCTTCTGCCTTTTATGCTCTATGTTCCATGTCCATTCACTGCACAGTTCCTCTTCTGTTCAATTCAGTTGCTGCACTTCCCTCCTCCTTCATGCATGAATCACCTTCAACAACAGCAACCACATCAACTCCAATAGCAACTGCATCTCTTCTCTGTACCGTGTATATATAGATTATGTGCATCTTGTGCAAGCAATATTCACCATTCCTCTACATGCTCATACTGCACCAATCTCCTCCACGTCTCAAGTTCTTTGAGTGATCATCATCGCGACTCTTCAGCTTCTCTAGCAGTTCAACCCTTGTGTCTATCATCACTAGGTGTTATGCCAAGATTCCTTTTTCTCTCTGGTAGTTGAGACTCTTCGTCTTCTCTGTTACAGTCGAGATCATCCTTTCTGTTTCAGTTACGAGCTCCAACCCTCATCCATATGTCAATGTCCTCCACGAATCGTCTTCATTCCACTGGCAGATTCCATGTAACTCTTCAGTTCCTCTGGAAATCACACAGAAGTCTCTTCGCATCCTCTGGTAGAAACCATCAATGGTTTATAGCAGTTACACTGTGAGGATCAACATTAGCCCTCCAATTGTGCTCATGTTCACCTCCATTGTTGGATTAAATCTGATGAGTTCTTTCATTATTTACCCATTTCGCACTTTTGCAATTTGGAGATTCTACGATGAGAAATCTTGAGTCTCCATGTCACGAGTTCCGAAACTCTGAAACGAAGCTTTTCTGTGTTGGCTACTTCCTTTATATGACCAAGCGCTTGTTCATAGCATTCTTTTCATGATTTCGCATTTCGCCTTTTCATTAATTTCGTTGTGAAGTTTCTCGACTTTCCAAGTCACGATCCCCGAAACGCCAAAAGGAAGCTTGTCTGCACGTACTCTTCTCTTCATCTCTTCAATGGTGTGACCATTGGCTGAGACCATGCACTTATGCATAAATCACTTTTGCGATTTTTCATTTCATGAATCTGGAAATGAGGCATCTTGACTCTCCAATCGCGATCCCCGAAACCCCGAAATGGAGCTTATCTAAACTGACTCCTTCCCTTCTCGTGACCACCGACGGTGACCATAGGCTGTGCCAAAAAGTCACTTCATATTTCATGAGTTTATAAACTTCATCGAGTCTGATCGACAGTTGAAATCTCCATATATCCGACGGTCCAAATCTTATCGCGATCTAGCATCTCGTTGTTCCTTAGATGGAGGTTCTCGTCACTCCAAGTCGCGATAGGTGAAACTCCGAAATGGAGCTCATATCGATAGTCCACATTCTTGGTGAATTGACGATCCAGATATTATCGTGAATTCGCATCTCGTGGTTCCTTAGATGGAGGTTCTTGTCATTCCAAGTCGCTATAGGAAAAGCTCTAAGATGGAGCTTAGATCAATGGTCCAGAACTGTCCCTGATGGACGGCCAGGATTCCTTCACAGTTTTGGGGATTTGGATGACTCTTGGACTTATACGCCTTGCAGCTTCACCATATCTAACGGCTATTGATCCTTCATAGATACCCCAGATCCTACGGCCCAGATCTTCTCACGATTTCCCCACTTCGTGATTTCGCTGCTTCGCAATTTCGTCCACCTTCGCGATTTCGCCGCTTCTCGATTTTGTCCACCTTCCGATTTCATCACTTCAGTGGTGCAATGTTTCGACACTTCAACTCTCGGTATCCGAAATTCTAAAATGGATTTTACTCTTCCATTATCACTGCGCTACTGATCATGTTGATCTTTGCCATCACTGTTCTTGCCATCAATGACAAGCTTACTCCCAACTGTAAACCTAACAATCTCCCCCTTTGGCATTGATGGCAACCCTGAACAGCTACGCTAATCTGTTTGGACCTCCAATTGTAGCATCTGATCCGGACAACTCCTTTTCTCCCCCTTTGACATCAATTTCAAAGAAAACACGCTCCCCCTGAGCTATTGCATTAATTTTAGGAGGTATCAGACATGCAACCAATATAGGACTCCCCCTAACAAGATGGACTCTCTTACATGTGAGACGGGATAACACCCAGCTTCTGTCTAAGATATTCAAATGGTGTCTTGGGTAGAGGTTTAGTAAAAATGTCTGCAATTTGTTCTGTGGTTGGAATGTAATGGACCTGAACAATCTGATTGGAGACCTGCTCTCTCAGAAAATGATATTTTATGGGAATATGCTTGGTCTTGGAGTGGAATACAATATTTTTAGACACACTAATGGCATTAGTGTTATCACAATGAATTGGGATCGGTGTAGTGTATTTTACCTCCGAGTCTGCAAGTGTCTAAATCATCCATAATACCTGAGTGCAACAGGTAGCAGCAGCAATGTACTATGCCTCTATGGTTGATAAAGAAATGGAACCTTGTGTTTTACTAAGCCAGGCTACTAGGGAGTCACCCAGGAAGAATGCTCCTCCACTGGTGCTTTTTCTCTCATCAACACAGTTTTTCCAATCTGCATCTGAATAAGCAGTCAACTGAAGATTTTGATTTCTGGGATACCACAGACCATAAGTCATTGTTTCTTTCAAATACCTGAATATCCTTTTGACAGCTTGCAAATGACTCTGTTTAGGTCCAGCCTGATATCTTCCTACCATTCCTACAGCATGCATTATGTATGGGCGAGATGTTGTGATGTACAATAGGATTCCTATCATTGATCGATATGAGCTTTGATCAACATTAGGTGAATCAACATCCTTTCTTAATTTACATCCAGTTACCATAGGTGTACCCATAGGTTTAGAATCTTCCATTTGAAACCTTTTCATCATTTCTCTTAGATATTTTTCTTGAGAAATGAACATCCCTTCGGGCCTCTGAGTAATTTGCAGACCA
>ML778188.1:2439344-2458916 GCA_009831015.1 Picea engelmannii
TTAAAGATCCATTTGGAGCCAATGACATTTTTACCTTCAGGTCTTTGAACCATCTCCCACGTATTGTTTTTC
This sequence comes from Picea engelmannii, assembly GCA_009831015.1. NCBI lineage: Eukaryota > Viridiplantae > Streptophyta > Pinopsida > Pinales > Pinaceae > Picea > Picea engelmannii. Next base: position 2,439,417 of record ML778188.1, read on the forward strand.
TCAATCTGATCAAGTTCATCATTCATTGCTTTAACCCAGTGATCATCTTTGTTGGCTTCATTGAAATTCTTTGGTTCCAGCATGGATATGAAAGTTGTATGATATTGTTCGGTGGTTTTGATTAGCTTTCTCCTGGTTTGTACACCTTTGTCTTTTTCTCCAATTATCTGACTTGCTGGATGATTCTTTTGAATGATTATGGAGGAGGAATTTGAATTTGACTGCTGATTTGAGTCTGTCTGAGTGTCTCAGTCTTCATCTGATTCAGAGTCTTCATTTTCTGATTCTTGGACCTGTTCATCTTCAGCTTTAGCTGTGTCTTCTGTAGAAGACTCATTACTGTACACCTCTCTTGCTGGGATTCCTTCATCAATTTTTCCATCAATACAGTCAACCATTTTATGGAGCCTCTTATTATAGAATTTATATCCTTTACTGTTTGTAGCATACCCTAAAAAGATACCTTCAATAGCCTTGTCATCATATTTTCCGAGGTTCTCATCATTATTCTTTATGTAGCATTTACTCCCAAAGACTCTGAAGTGTTTTATTGAGGCAGGTCTTCCAAACCATAATCCATAAGGTTTCTTGTCACTTTGTGGTCTGAGGTGGGCTTTGTTAAGCACATGGATTGTTGTGTGTATTTGTTCTACCCAATAGGTTTGACCAATGTTCTTGTCATTCATCATTGACCTGGCCATTTCCTGCACTATTCTGTTTTGCCTCTCAACAACTCCATTTTGTTGTGGAGTTCTTGGGATTGTGTATTCTCTCTTGATCCCATGTTCATCGTAGAATTCCTTGAAGTCTCCTGACATAAACTCTCCTCCCCGATCTGATCTTACTACCTTTAACCTCTTGCATGTTTGAGTCTTTGTTAAAGCCTTAAATATTTTAAACTTCTCAAATGCTTCATCTTTTTCTTTGAGAAAGGCAACCCAAGTAAGTCTGGAGTAATCATCGATAATCAGCATGAAGTAGTTTTCTTTCCTTGTGCCTTCTTGTCTTGATGGTCCACATAAATCCATATGAACTAGTTGGAGTGGTTTCTCTGTTGATGTAAAGCTCTTGGACTTAAATTGTGTCATGTTTTGCTTCCCTACTAGACATGGTTTACACATTGAATCTTGGGGCTTTGATATTCTCGGAAGATCTTTTACTGCCTCGAGGTTTTTGAGTTTGATTAAGTGGTCAAAGTTTAGATGTCCAAGTCTCCTATGCCATAACCATCTTTCATCATGTTTTCTTAGATGAAATTCTTCTCTATTTTATTTCAGCACATATACATTATTTTCTATCCTTGTGCCTTTGGCCACCACTTGTCCTGAGTTTACAGACTTTATCTTGCAGTCCTTGGACATGAAAAACACTTTGCATCCTCTGTCACACATTTGACTTACACTGAGCAGATTATGTTTCAGCCCATCCACAAGTAGAACATCTTGGGCTTTTCCTTTTCCATTACTTAAGCTCACCATCCCTTTGCCCTTTATTTTCCCTGGAGCTTCATTTCCAAAGGTTACGTTTCCTAATTTGCTTTCACTTAGTGACAGAAAATTGCCTTTGTCTCCCGTCATGTGTTTGGAGCATCCACTATCTATATACCAAGGGTTCATTTTTATTTGAGCGGACAACATTAATCCACACTTGTCACTTTCCTTCTTCTTCCAAAACCTGACATTTTCAGCAGGAGATTTCGAATCTGATTCATATTCCCTTAAACGACAGTCAATAGATTTTTGTCCATAGTTATGACAGATGTAGCATTCAATCTCATTATTCAATGGGTCAAACTTATTGGTACAACATTGTCTACTCATTGACTGTTGATTATTTCTTGACCTCTTTAGTTGCATGTCCCTGGACTTAATTTGGCAATTGGAAATCAGTGAAGGTTTGTTACTTAGTTGAATCATTCTTTGTTGTGGCAAGTATTTATTCCTTTGAAATCTTAATTGCTCATGTCTAAGTCTTAAGGAGCAATTTACAGCTTTGTGACCAAAGTTAGCACAGTAGAAACAATAGCCATAGAAAAATTATTTGTACCTGGAAAATGGTTGTCTTCTTTGAGCAAATCGATTTCTTCCAGGCTGATGACATCGTTCAGCAGTGAGCACATTACTTATTTGTTCTACAGATTCAGATCTGGCATCTTTTACCTTACTCGACCTAGGCGGTTGATTGTCTTCCTTTGTTTCTACAGGATTGTTATTTTCATTGGTTGTACTTTTGACAAACTTAATGGGTTCTTCATTTCCTTGCTTACCATTGCTTGATCCCTCTTCATAACCCAAGCCAGTTTTCAGCTTTGGATTCCTTTGCTGATTCAGAATGGTGGCCAATCCTTCTGAGGCTTTTATACTTGATAGATTCTGATTATACAAGGATTGAAACTTCTCCATTTCTTTCCTCATTTTCACTGCTTCTTGTTCTAATGCTTCACATCTTGCCTTCTTTTCTGATAGCTGTTGTTTTAGAATCTCTTCGATTTTCTTTGCCTCTTCCAATTCTACTTTTAGTAAGATGAGGTCTTCATCAGGTTCTTTACTGTCTTTCTCAAACTGTATCAACAATTGTCTTTGATTTCTATTCTTGATTCTTAGTATGTCAATCTCTTCCAGTGCACTAATCAATTCTCCTTCCATGTCAACCATAGCTTCTTCTTCATCACTCCCTATTCTTTTATTATCATAATCCTCTTTGGCCATAAGTATGAAGTCATTTAGTTTATCTTCAATAGAGGAGTCATTTTCTTCATCATCTGAAGGATCATCATCATTGTTTACACACAGAATTTTCTTCTTAAATTTTTTCTCTTTAAAGAAATTTATGTGTTTGTACTTCTCCTCATCATCACATGTCTGATCCTTCCCTTTGTGGGGACAATTATTTGAAAAATGACCTATCCTACCACAGTTGAAACATTTGAAAGGTAGTTTACCTTTGTATTTGCCTAATCCCTTCTTCAGTCTCTTCACAATTGTTTCTTCAATTTCATCGGGCTCAGAATCCTCATTCTTGTCTTCTTTAAATGATGCTTCTCTGGAGGTAGGTTCATCTTTAACTATCTCATTTCATATGTAATCAATGTTCCTAGAAGTTGATCAAATTCCAAGGTTTTTAGATCATTAAGTTCTTTTATAGCAAAGACCTTCGGGTTGAACCTATCTGGGAGAGTTCTCAAGATTTTCTGAACTAAAAAAGGTTCATCAATTGTTTCACCAAGTGACTTCATTGCATTTACCATTTCTTCTACTCTCAGAAAGTATTTTCCAATAGTTTCATCTTCCTTCATCTTCAGTTGTTCAAACTGTATTCTGTAGGTTTGAAGCTTTTCATCCTTTACCTTCTCATTACCCTCATAGTTGCTAATGAGTTTGTCCCACATTTCTTTGGCAGTTCCTAGGTGCATAACTTTTACAAATTATGCTTCTGCAAGCCCACTCAAGATAGCATTCATAGCCTTAGCGTTGAATCTAAATTCTAGTTTGTCATCCTTATTAGCTAGCACAACTAGATTTACATAACCAGTATCTACCATATCCCAGACATCTGCACCTAACGACATTATGTAGGTTCTCATTCTAACTTTCCAGAAGGTAAAGTTTGTTCCATTAAACAGAGGGGCCTTATTGGTTGAATTTCATTCATGGCTTGACATGCTTAAACTCTAGGATCTACCCTTATATAGAAGGGGTTGGCTCTGATACCAGCTGTTGGACAACTGAGAGGGGGGGGTGAATCAGTTGTCAATGAGATTAAACAATTATGCTTCTTTTAAAATATTTATAAGGCACTCAATGATGATCACAATAATGCAGGGAAATAAACAATGCCACATTCAGCATCAGTCACATATATGAGAAACACGGAAACGGATATTTCCCAAGGAAACCCATACAAGGTAAAAACATCTTCTTCTTTATATGATAAGTATTATTTACATTCTTTACATTATCATACATATGAGCACCAACTCATTGTGAGGCAACAACCTCTGTTTTTCAAGCTGCAACTTGCTAAGAGCACCAACTCTCTGTTTTTATCTATCACCCACTAGAAGGAAGCACCAACTCCCTGGTTTCTCTAGCACCAACTAGAAGGAAGCACCAACTCCCTGGTTTCTCTAGCATCGACTAGAAGGAAGCTACAACTCCCTATGTTCAAGCACCCACTTGAACCTCTGAGGACAACAGTCCTCCTTAGAACCTCCCTACCACCCTGGATTATGAATATGAAATACTGAAACCTATTACAGTGATATAGTGTTCAATAACATCTTACCAGTCTCATCACTGTTCTACTGCATTTCGTTTCTCTATCTGCCTCACTGCCTTCCTGCACACCTGACTTGCATTGTCTATTCTTCTGCCTTTTATGGTCCGTGCACCATGTCCATTCACTGCACAATTCCTCTTCTATTCAATTCAGTTTCTGCACTTCCCTCCTCCTTCACGCATGAATCACCTTCAATAATAGCAACTCCAACAACAACTGCATCTCTTCTTTGTACCATGTATATATAGCTTCTATGCATCTTGTGCATGCAATGTTCACCATTCCTCTGCATTCTAATACCACACCAATATCCTCCACATCTCAAGTGCTCTGAGTGATCATCAACATGACTCTTTAGCTTCTCTGGCAATTCAACCCCTATGTCTATCATCACTAAGTGTTATGTCGAGATTCCTTTTTCTCTCTGGAAGTTGAGACTCTTCATATTCTCTGTTATAGTCGAGCTCATCCTTTCTGTTTTAGTTACGAGCTCTAACCCTCATCCAGCTATCAATTTCCTCCATGAATCGTCTTCATTCCACTGGCAGATTCCATGTAACTCTTCAGCTCCTCTGGAAATCACACAGAAGTCTCTTCGCATCCTCTGGTAGAAACCATCAATGGTTTCTAGAAGTTACACTATGAGGATCAACATTAGCCCTCCGATCATGCTCATGTTCACCTCCATCATTGGATTAAATCTGATGAGTTCTTGCGTTATTTACCCATTTTGCACTTTCACAATTCGGAGATTCTGTGATGAGACATCTTGAGTCTCCATGTCACGAGTTCTGAAACTCCGAAACGGAGCTTTTCTGCACTGGCTTCTTCCTTTATATGACCCTGGATATGACCAAGCGCTTGTTCATAACGTGCTTTTCATGATTTCTCATTTCACCTTTTCGTTAACTCCATTGTGAAGTTTCTCTCCTTTCCAAGTCGTGATCCCCGAAACACCGAAAGGAAGCTTGTCTGCACATACTCTTCTCTTCAGCTCTTCGATGGTGTGACCACCGACTAAGACCATTCGCTTATGCATAAAGAACTTTTGCGATTTTGCATTTTGTGAATCTGGAGATGAGGCATCTTGACTCTCCAAGTCGCGATCCCCGAAACCCCAAAATGGAGCTTATATGAACTGACTCCTTCCCTTCTTGTGACTATCGGCGGTGACCACAGGCTGTGCCAAAAAGGCACTTCATATTTTGTGAGTTTATAAACTTCATTGAGTCTGATCGATGGTTGAAATCTACATAGATCCAACGGTCCAGATCTTATCATGATCTCGCATCTCGTTATTCCTTAGATGGAGGTTCTCATCACTCCAAGTCGCGATAGGCGAAACTCCGATATGGAGCTAAGATCGACGGTCCACGTTCTTGGTGAATTGACGGTCCAGATCTTATCATGAATTCGCATCTCGTGGTTCCTTAGATGGAGGTTCTTGTCACTCCAAGTCGCGATAGGCGAAGCTCCGAGATGGAGCTTAGATCAACGGTCCAGAATTGTCCCCAATGGACGGCTAGGATTCCTTCACAGTTTTGGGGAGTTGGATGACTCTTGGAATTATCCACCTTGCAACTTCACCATATCTAATGGATATTAATCCTTTTTAGATACCCATGATCCTACAGCCCATATCTTCTCGCGATTTCGCCACTTCGCGATTTCGCTGCTTCGCGATTTCGTCCACCTTTGCAATTTTGTCGCTTCGCGATTTCGTCCACCTTGCGATTTCGCCACTTTGGTGGTGAAGTGTTTCGACACTTGTTAGCATCAGAAGTCACTCCTGGATTTCTTGCAGGAGCAAAGCCTGACACCCATCAGTTTAATGTCACAATTTGTTTATAAGGGGTGACCGAATGGAAGCAAACTTGGAACAATATCGTCTCAACTCAGAAACTAGGCCAGGCATGCATGGGCGAGTGAGGTCTTAGATAAAATTCAAACAGTGAGTTGTAGTAAGGGTGAGTAGGGGGAAGACTTGCATGAGAAAAGTGTGAAGGTCTACCATAAACATCAGGTTTGTAACAGACTGGAGAAGAAAGCATTCGAACGCAAGATCCTCTTACATTCAAACACAGAAGACCAGAGAATACAATAATGTCATAACAAATCCTTTATCATAACATAACTGCAACAATCCACGTGAATCATTTGATCATGAACTCTCTGATATTAGATGAAAACATAGATGGAAAAAGGAGAATTGTTTGTCATAAAACAAGAAATCTCAAACACAGCTACACAGCCCAGAAAGCTAGAATGTTTGTTTAAACTTTACAGTCGGGAGCTTAGCTCTACCATCGATAGATACAAAAATGGAGAAAACGCCTTCATATACTCAGAACAACAACAGCAGTGGAATCAAGACACTGCATTGAAAGCTTTGCATCTGCTTGGATTCTAACAGTCAACATCTGAAAGATCGTGCAACTTATGTCAGACGCAATCTAACTTTTGACAGTTCCAACGGCGAATCGACGTGCCTTTAATTCATTTTCGTGCTTTCCCATTATGGCGGAAGCGATGTCTAACCACCACCAACTGCTTCAATAACTGCTTCATCGGGATTGAGGATGGCCCGGTTGACTCAGCACTTCTGTAATGTGGAAGACCCTTTTGCGCTGCCACCTGGATTGGCTGAGCAATATGGTGCATAGACGTGGAGGCAAGCGCAAAAGATGGGGCGCACAACAGGAGTAGTGGCACCAAGGCTATGAGGGCAAGGCCTGAAGAGATGAGGGGGCGAGAGAGGTTACAGGGGAGACACATGGCAAACGGAGATAAGCGGAGGAAACAGAAGAGTAGACGTGATGGATGCATTTAGTGGGAGGCTGACATGGAGGGAACGGGACACGTGGTAGGTAGTGAGTGGACGATGGGATGGGGAAAGGACCACCTGGACTAAAGAGTGGAGGAGGACAGATGACACACGGCACCAGGGGAAAGGTGGTTATGGAAGATGACATAACGAGGGAAGGGCCCACGCTGGCTAAACACAGAGCAACTGAGAACGATGGGATCACGTGAGCGTCGTTGATCTGGGCGCTAAGATCTCGGTCGTCGAAAAGTTGCGCGCTCGATTCCGAACCCCCCCCCCCCTCCGCTTAAAGGTAGAAAGGCAGGGGGGGTCCAGAATTGCCTTTATTGTCATTGATCCGGGTGCACTGATCTGGACCATTGAAGAGATGCGCCCCCGATTCCGGACCCCCCCCCCCTCCGCTTAAAGGTATAAAGGCGGGGGGGTCCAGAATCCCATATGCACCATTGATCCAGGCGCGCGAATCGTTGTCGCTCAGACTTTATTGCCACTTACCACAGGTGCATTTGCGTTCAAAACTTAGGACAAGTGGGTTTTAACCCATTCTTTTGCATTCTAACCCCCTTACAAGAAAAATCGCTAACATTTGGCTCCATGGGGGATAGAGTCGTCCTTGTGATGCTCTAAGAACTCTTTTGCAGATTCAGTGCCTTTGTTGTTGGGCTATGGAGTCATTTATTAGGCTGAAAGCAAAAACAATAACAATATTTACAAAACAAAACAAAAGAGCCGACTGCGGCTCACAAAAAACATTTTTTTAAGAAATGCCCATTTATTGGGCTGCTAAAAACTTCTTTGCCTTCCAGATCCTGCAACCGGTAAGTGTTGTTTCAAATACTTCAAGAATCTTGAAAGGCCCGAACCAGAGGGCATCAAATTTACTGTGTTTTCCCTTTTCCTGCCTGGGTGCATCCCATTTGAGCACCAGATCACCCTGCTTGAATTATTTCTTTTTTCTTTTCCTGTCAAAAACCTGCTTGATCTTCTGATGATGATTGTAGGCCCTATTCATGACCTGTTCTTTGATCTGTTGCACTTCCACCATCTGATAAATCCTTCTGAGTACATGGTTAGGTTCCCCTTCAAAGTCCTGGAGGAGATTTACCACAGGTAAGGCGAGCTGAATGGGGAAAACGGCCTCTATTCCATAAACAAGCTGGAAAGGAGAGATGCCCAGGGATTTCTTAGTTGTCACCCGATCATCCCAGAGAGAAAATTTGAGCTTTGAGTCCCATTCCCTTTTATTGTCCTCCAGTAGCTTCTTAATAAGCTTGATCATACTTTTATTGGAGGACTCTGCCAGTCTGTTTCCTTGAGGATAATAGGGAGTAGAGTGAATCAGTGAAATCTTGAATCGTTCACAGCACTTGACTAGAGGCTCAGACTGAAAAGGGGAGGCATTGTCAGTGACAATTTTTCTAGGGCAGCCAAATCTAGCTATGATATCTTCCAGGAAGCTGATAATCACTTTGTGAGAAGTGCTTCTGGTAGGGACAGCTTCTATCCATTTGGTGAAGTAGTCAGTCGCAGTCAAAATCCATCGGTGTTGGCCACTTGAGGGAGGATGAATTTCCTCAATGAAGTCCAATCCCCACTGCCGAAAGGGTGCCGAGGCTACCACGGGATTTAATGGCAGGGATTTGAGTTGTTGCTTTCCTGAGAATTTCTGGCATTTAATGCAAGCTTTGATTTCCCTGCAGACATCGAGAAATAAGGTGGTCCAGTAGTATCCAGCTCGGAGGATCTTGTGAGTTGTGGTCTTCTAAAAATGATGACCTCCACAGAGACCGCTATGAAGGTCGAACATAACCTTCTGGGCTTGTTGTGGGTTCAGACACCTTAGTAATACCCCCAGAGGGTCTTTCCAATACAAAGCTTTGTCAATGAGGCAATATCTGATTTCTTTGAGCTTTAAAGCTCTTGCCTTTCTTTTTTCCATCCCATCAAGAGGCCTCAATTCTTGTAGAAAGTACAAGATATCCTTGTACCAGGCGCATGCTGCTAGTGGTAAGGCATTCTGGGACTGCACGTGGGATGACTCAGCTCACTCGTTGATGAAATTTATTCCCAAGGCCCTGCAATTTGATTCAACCAGCAACTTGGCTAAACCCTGCCCCTTTATCAGCTTGGTGGGCTTGATTTCCAGATCGAACTCTATAATTTTGGAAATCCACTTACCTCTTCTTCCATCTATGTCAGGCTATATAAGAATGTCCTTCACAGAGGCCCAAGGGACATATGCAGTGATATTTGAATGCAAGACATAGACTCTGAATGATTTGAGAGCTTTCACAAAGGCACAGGTTTGCTTCTCCATGATCTCATACCGGAGTTCTGCATCTCTCAGCACCTTTCTAAAGAAGGCAATAGGTTGTTCTCACCCCTAACCACTTTTCTGCAATAAGACTGTTGCTATTGTATCACAGGAAGCAAAAGAAAAAATCAGGAAATCTTTAGAATAATCAGGACTGATAAGCACAGGTGCCTCAGTCAATGCTTTCTTTATTTGGACAAAAGATTCCCTGGGTTCAGCAGTCCATTTCACTTCATTTCCCTTCCTGAGCATGGCTGTGATGTGTTTCACCAACTCAGCAAAATTTGAAACAAATCTCCTCAAAAAATTTATCTTCCCCAAAAAGGCCTGGACTTCCTTCTTAGATCTGGGCAGTGACAGGGTCTGAAGTGCTTCTACCCTGCCAGGATCAATTCTCACCCCCTCTGCTGATACTATATGGCCTAATATTTTTCCCTCTTGCATAGAAAACAATGATTTCTTGGGGTTTAAAGATAGGCCATACCTCCGACACTTCCGGAAAACCTTCTTCAAGTGGCAGCGGTGCTCTTTATCAGTCTTGGAAAAGATTGTTATGTCATCTAGGTAAATCACCACAAACTTATCTTTTTCCCCGATGAAGGCTATGTCCATGGCTCGCTGAAATGTGGCTCCCGCATTCATCAATCCGAAGGGCATTTTGGCATACATGAATGTGCCCCAAGGAGCGGTGAAGGTTGTTTTTTCTCGGTGCTCAGGCATGACTGATATCTGATTGTATCCAGAGAAACCATCAATCATGGATATCCTAGATGCACCGGTTACCCTCTGCAGTATGTGTTCCATGTTGGGCAGGGGATAATTGTCCTTCCTGGAGCTTCTATTCAGTTTCCTGAAATCAACGCAGAGTCTGATTTCCCCACTTTTCTTTCTCACTGGGACCAAATTGGCTACCCACTCAGAATATCTCAAGGGGACAATGATCTGGGCATCCAGCAGCTTCTTTACCTCTCTCTCCATGACAGGTAGCAACATGGGATTTATCTGTCTCAGCTTCCGCTTAAACGGCTTAGCCTCCTCTTTCGGTGGGATCTTGTGCTCAATGACTGATGTCACATACATCTTGAGGTCTTCGTAGGTCCATGCAAACACATCGGCAAAATCCTTCAGCAACTTAGTATGTCCGGCTCTCTGCTCCTCATTCAAACTCCTTGAAATCTTGACAAATTTAGGCTCCTCAGGTGTGCCTATGTTGCACTCAGCTATGTCATCATCATCACCTGAAACTTTACCCTTCGCTGCCACATCATTCCCATCGAACAGTCTTTCTAATGGGATTAGTCCTTTTGGAATGTAATTGCTCGGTAACTGAATGATCTGGTGATCAGCAATTTCATTCACAAACTCCCCAGGGTGATGGTCACCTTCCACGTCAGGATTCTCATCTATGTGCATTGTGGAAAAGTCATCAATGGACTGGATAAATTTCTCGATTTCCTGATCATCTTCAAACACCTTCCAGTGTTTGACGTTGTCTGGTATAGAAGGTCTGTATCTTATTTCAACATTCGAATTGACCACCAGTGGTGAAGGAACTTCGAGCAAGCTAGCTATGACAGCTAAAAAGTTGGTTGAAGCATTTTCCTCCCTTGGAATGAAAGAGATGTTAAAATCCAGGAAGAAATTATCAACTAGGTCCCATACCTCGTTTCTGTAATTCTTGAGTCGAGGATGCTTAGCCTGATAAACATTTTTGACCTGCTGGATGATCAACTCTGCATCTCCAAACACAACCATCTCCTTAATTCCCATTTCCTTGGTAGCTCTTAATCCCAGAACCAGAGCTTCATACTCTGCCACGTTGTTGGTGGTGTCAAACTCCAGCTTATATGACAGAGATGTGGTCTTTTGACAGGGTGATATGAATACCACTCCGGCACCTGCACCTATACTGGAGGAAGCTCCATCAAAAAACATATTCCAAACAGAGGTGGTTGGAGGGGGTGTCTCTTGATCGGGAATGGGCTGCTTTCTTATCTGCAAAGGGGCCTCAGGGGTGTCGGTGAGCTACAGAAAACTGGAGCCCAAATCGGTGTCCAAAGCATAGATGGGGTGATTGGTAGGGTTGGCTTCATCACTGATTATGTAGGCCAGTTGGGATTCCCTATATAGTCTTCTATGCTCCCCTCCAAACACTGGAATGGTGGCATATGTGAGGTCCATCTGCAAGGTTCCCCCTAGTCTCTTTATCCAAGATCTTGACAACAGCATGCCAAACTTAGGGGGGACATCAGCTACCACAATATCCATGACCATACTCTTCATGGGCAGTTGAAACATGGAAACTACCAGGGCCTTGATGACTCCCAAACACTGAACCCTCCTGGAGTCAAAAGAATAGAGGTCATGATAGGTTCGGGTGACTTCTAGTCCCAACTCTTCCATGACAGTTTTGGGCATGAGGCTGTGAGAGGCCCCTGAATCCATTAAGCAGTTGTGCAGCACTTTATCATGTATGTTCAGGGAAGTGTAGAAGGGAGGGGATGAATCATCTCTATCTTCTACCATGGGACCTAGGACAACTGCAGGCCTTTCATCTTGGAGGTTTATGGAATCTGTGAGAGGGTATGAGGCTTCAGATTTCAACAGCTCAGAGAAGCGTTTTTTGAATTCCCCATGTTTAATTAACTCAGTGAGTGGCACGGGAATTCTGATCTTTTGAATCTCATGTTCGAAATTAAAAGAGGATGAAAGCTTTGGAATTTTTCTTATTTCAGGAACATGATTGTGGACAATGGGAGAGAGAGGTTAGGCCTTCTTACCTCTGTGAGTGTCTGCTACTTCATTAGTGGGTTTCTCTATTCTAGTGGATTGCTCAGGAACATCAGGTGTTGTTGTCCTTTTGTCATACCTCGGGTTTTTCTTGCCTCGACCGCCACTAGCTTTGTCTCCCTTGCTTAATTCATTTAGATGACTATCCATGAGAGACTCTTCGTAAGCCATCTGAGTGAGATGAGGAAAAGGAGGAGTGTCTTCTAAGCAGTGGATTTCAGGATCAAGCTCATATGCTTCCCTTTCTTCCTCATCGGCCACCAAATTGTTCTGAAAAGGGGCCTGGATCCTCTGGTCTTCTCTGTCCCTTCCCCTTTGTTCCCTCGGGAAAGCTTGAGGCATATTGTTAGCAGGTCGTTTGAAACCTCTATTATCCGTGTTCTGGGGATTTATGTACATGGTCTTCCCGTCTAATTCCAACTTTTATATCTTGGTATCAAGTGATTTTAGGGTTCTCGCTGTCTCATCTGTCTGATGGGGTAGGGGGGAGGAATTGGATGAGGGAGCTATGGAATTGTTCTTGAAAGTACTTCTATCACCTGCATTCCTGAGTTGGCTGACAGCTAATATGTTAGATTCCACCTCCACGGCCGCATCCTACATGTGGGCCAGTGTAGCGGCTCTTCTCTCCCTCAGCAGTAGGCAGAAATCGGGATCAAAAGCGCTGGAGTAAGTGATATTTGCAGAGGCTTCAGAGGGTTTTATCTCAGCAGGGATCCTGCTGTACATCTTATTAAATCTCTTGGAAAATTCAGAGATAGACTCTCCTTCCTTTCTCTTCAACGACCCAAACTCTGTCATGTAGTACATGAAATATTTTTTATCCCCCCACTGCCTTAAAAAGGCATGGTCTAGTGCTTCGATCCCATCAATAGATCTGGGAGGCAGGGCCTTGAACCACTTTCTAGTCTCTCCTTGGAGGCTGTGGACAAAAATCCTCATCCATACGTCTGCATGGATGATGACATTGTCATCTGTGAAACTGTAAAAGGCTTCTAGGTGATCATCTGCAGTTACGTCCCCCTCACCCATGAATTTGGGTAGTTGCTTGAGGTAACCATCTGCTGGGAGGGCATTGAGGGGTTGAGGTAACACAAGGGGAGCATACCTAGCGGCTATTATAGCTTCCATCCTGGTCATAGGAGGATTAACACCAGCCATAGGAATATTAGGTAAAGGAGAACTCGGAGGAGAAGGAATGTGGACGGGAGATGTCGAAGAAGAGGCTCTTGGAGGAGATAACTGAGAAAACAGAGAGAGAGCCAAGGGACCAGAATGTGCAGACGCTTCTCTATGTACAGTAGTAGCAATAAAAGGAGGGGTGGTGAAACCTTCAGAGGCTTGAGGTCTGTGCTGAGGCACAACTTCCAGGGAGGGGGGAGTGACAAGGATCTCTCTTTCTGATACTAGACCAGGAGGAGAAAACTCAGCAGGAACACTCCCGAAATTCAGAAAATGGGAAACCTCAGAGGAAGGACGACTAGGAAGCTGAGAATAAGAAAATGGAGTTCTCATAGAAGGGGAAGGCGCATTACCTGTTTCGGCGATGGAAACTTCTTTCGCAGAGCTCTTTCCCTTTCTGTGCACCGCTTCCGAGTCAGCTTCTAGTGTAGCTAAAGGCAAGTGTGGATTAGACCTCTTGTGTTTGCCTCTCGAAGCCACAATTGATAGAGAAGGTTCTCCCCAGCGGAGTCGTCACAATGGAGTCGCCAGGTGCACAGTAGAAATATTCAAGTTCTGATTTCTGATGCACCTTCAGAATCAGTTGATCTTTGTCGTTCAAATCCGGAGAAAATATTCAACTTCGTCCCCGGCAACGGCGCCAGAAATGTTAGCGTTAGAAGTCACTCCTGGATTGCTTGCAGGAGCAGAGCCTGGCACCCATCAGTTTAATGTCACGATTTGTTTATAAGGGGTGACCGAATGGAAGCAAACTCGGAACAATATCGTCTCAACTCATAAACTAGGCCAGGCATGCATGGGCAAGTGAGGTCTTAGATAAACTTCAAACAGTGAGTTGTAGTAAGGGTGATTAGGGGGAAGACTTGCATGAGAAAAGTGCGAAGGTCTACCATAAACATCAGGTTTGTAACACACTAGAGAAGAAAGCATTCGAACTCAAGATCCTCTTACATTCAAACACAGAAGACTAGAGAATACAATAATGTCATAACAAATCCTTTATCATAATATAACTGCAACAATTCATGCAAATCATTCGATCATGAACTCTCTGATATGAGATGAAAACATAGATGGAAAAAGGAGAACTATTTGTCATAAAACAAGAAATCTCAAACACAGCTACACAGCCCAGAAAGATAGAATGTTTGCTGAAACTTTACAGTCGGGAGCTTAGCTCTACCATCGATAGATACAAAAATGGCGAAAACGCCTTCATATACTCAAAACAACAACAGCAGCGGAATCAAGACACTGCATTGAAATCTTTGCATCTGCATGGCTTCTGACAGTCAACATCTGAAAGATCGTGCAACTTATGTTAGACGCAATCTAACTTTTGACAGTTCCAACGGCGAATCGACGTGCCTTTAATTCATTGTCGTGCTTTCCCATTATGGCGGAGGTGATGTCTAACCACCACCAACCACTTCAATAACTGCTTCATCGGGATTGAGGATGGCACGGTTGACTCGGCACTTCTGCAACATGGAATACCCTTTTGCACTGCCACCTGGATTGGTTGAGCGATATGGTGCATAGACGTGGAGGCCAGCACGAAAGATGGGGCGCACAATGGGAGTAGTGGCGCCAAGGCTATGAGGGCGAGGCCTGAAGAGATGAAGGGGCGAGAGAGGTTATAGGGGAGACACATGGAAAATGGAGATAAGCAGAGGAAACAGAAGAGTAGACGAGATGGATGCATTTAGTGGGAGGCTGACGTGGAGGGAACGGGACACGTGGCAGGTAGTGAGTGGACGATGGGATGGGTAAAGGACCACTTGGACTAAAGAGTGGAGGAGGACAGATGACACATGGCACCAGGGGAAAGGTGGTTCTGGAAGATGACATAACGGGGGAAGGGCCCACGCTGGCTAAACACAGAGCAGCTGAGAAGGATGGGATCGCACAAGCGTCGTTAATCTGGGCGCTAAGATCTCGGCCGTCGAAAAGCTGTGCGCCCGATTCCGGACCCCCCCCCCCCTCCGCTTAAAGGTAGAAAGGCAGGGGGGTTCCAGAATTGCCTTTATCTCCGTTGATCCGGGCGCGCTGATCTGGACCGTTGAAGAGATGCGCCCCCGATTTTGGACCCCCCCCTCTGCTTAAAAGTAGAAAGGTGGGGGGGGTCTGGAATCCCATATGCACCGTTGATCCGGGCACGTGAATCGCTGCCGCTCGAGCTTGCTTGCTGCTTACCACAGGCACATTTTCATTCAAAACTTAGGACAAGTGGGTTTTAACCCATTCTTTTGCATTCTAACCCCCTTACAAGAAAAATCGCTAACAACACTTCAACTCCCGATATCCAAAATTCTAAAATGGAGTTTACTCTTCCATTATCATTGCGCTGCTAATCATGTTGATCTTTGCCATCGTTGTTCTTTCCATCAATGACAAGCTTACTCCCAACTGTAAACCTTCCAACATGACAGTCCAAGATGGAATGGTGTTGTTTCAACCAGTCCATCCCAATTAGACAGTCATAAGAACCTAAAGGAAGAGCATCCAATTCATCCTTTGTGCTTAGTCCATTCATGTCCACTGGATAGGACTTAACTAACTCAACGAATTTCCTCTTGGTTCATGTAGCCAGTTGCACTAACCAAGACTTTTCATGTTTGATTCTCGGCAATTGCAAACTTTCCACCACTCTAGGATATATATATCTATGGCTAGCCCATGAATCAATTAAAATAGTAAATGGTTGGTTGTTAATCATACCTTCCACTTCAATCATGTGCGAATGATATTCAACTTGCTTATTGTCCAGGGATGCATAGATCCTTGGCATTCTACTGCCCATGTCCTCCATTGTTTCCACTTGCTTAACATTATGGACAGCTCTCACTTTGCCATTTTTGTGGGGACAATCTTTGTACTTGTGGCTCCCTTGACAGCCCCAACACTGAATGGGTGTCTACCTTGGCCTTTGTTCCCCTACATCATCCATTCTTATCTCTCTAAACGATGGTTGTCCTTGAGGATTGTTTCTGAAAAGGGGTGGCTTAGTTCCCTTCTTCCTCTAATCCATCTAGAATTTCTTCTTGTCTTCCCAAGCCTTTCGAAAAGTTGGCATCTCTCTTTGTTGCTCATATAAGCATTTTGTTCTTCTTATAGTTTCTTCCATATTCTTAGGATCATCATACTGAATCTTGTCACCAATGGAAGGTGGAAATCCACTTAGATACCTCTGAATCTTGATAGTCTCACCTTTGATGAACGGGGCATACTTTAACAATTCCAGAAACCTTCGTTCGTATTCATCAATGGTCATGTTGCCCAACTTGAGTTCAAAGAACTCTTTCATCTTTCTGTCATAATATATTTTAGTCAATTATTTCTTCTCGATATACCTCTTGAATTCTCTCCAAGTGATATCTTTCTCTCTAATGTGTTGTACCTACACAAGATGATCCCACCACATGGATGCCTTTCCCTTCAGTTGATACATTGCAATTCTTCCTTCTACATGAGAGGAATAATTTTGCAGTTGGAAATATTTCCTCATGCCAAGCAACCATGTTTCGGCATCGTCCTCCTTATTATGTTCTCCATCAAACGTAGGAGGCTTAATATTGTTCATTTCTCCCTTCAACCCATCCACCCCAGATCTCATGTGCTTTCTAGTAGGATATGGGCTTGAACTGTTGTGTGCCCTCCTCTTGGAGAGACCTTGGGAGTGATGATTGTGTCTACCACCACTCCTTGATCTTCTTCCCTCAGAAGCCTAGTGACACCCTGTTTTTCCTGCATCTCTCTCCTTGTCCAACTTATTTTATATTCTCTCTAGACTCTTCATCAACTTTAAGTTGAATTCTCCCTGTTTTTCCTTAGATTTCATAAACTTCTTACTATCTTCTCGGTGAGTTTGGGCATTTTTCTGCAATATTTCAATGATTTTCATCATATGCCCTTCCTTATATATCTCTTCTTTGTGCCCATTGGAGTTCGACCCTTCAACTCCCAAATGAACATCCATTCCTTTTGCTTCATTCTCTGAACTGGAAGCATTATGTGCTTCCCCGATTTATTTGCACTCAGTAGAAATTCTATTCGGTTCTGGCACTCGTTAAACTTCTGCAAACACAATGTGCAAACAATCGAAATTTGTCAAGACATTATTCCTTAACAAATCCCACAGCATTCATAAATAAATCTGATTCAAGAAAATGTTCAGATTTCCTAAATTTTTTGATCTCTGCTCGGCTCTGTAACAATCCGTTGGGCACTAGCCCCTTCTCTCTCAGTCCCCAACCCACATGATCATGGGTCCTTGTTGTAGGTGAATCCTCCTGCAGACAAGCGGATTCCCTCTTGGTATCTACACTCCTAAAACCAAAACAGAAAGGGTGTTATCATTGGTCACTGACATCCTTTTAGATCTAATTAAGCTAATGAATGAAGAGGAAGAAGAAAAGTGTACCTTTTTAAATGGTGTTTGTCATTGCAAATTCCAAGTTGAGCTTCAATCCCAAGCTCGTCAATAGGTCCTGTAGAACAAGAAAAGAAACAACAAGCTTCCTATTCTACTGAGATTAGCTCAAATACAGATCTATCTACTAGGGACAAGCTCATGTGAAATAAACATAAACTTGAAAGAAATAGGCCAAGCATGTATATATATTAATGAGAACAAATGAAGTGTACTTACAATCCTCTGATGAATGTGTAGCAACTTCTTCTAGATCTCCTTGTCCAACCCCTTTGCTCAAGTAATCTACATTGATTATGCTTCAATGGCATCTCACTTATGGGATCATAAGTTTGGTGTAATTCTCAATCTCCATCTATCAATACCACTTATGAGATCATAATTTTGGTATCTCTCTCTCTATCCATGTACTGTATGTTGCCTATGAGATCATAGGTTTCATACTTCCAATATTTTCTTGTATCATTCACCATGAGAAGGCCTCCTTATATAAGCTTGGAGAGGCCCAACCACTTGAGATATCTTTGGGATAAGTTGAGGATTCCTCTCCTTTAGTTGTCGATCTTCCCTAATATCATTCCTTGAACTCAAATCCAACCAACCTCAAAGATTGAGGGGATTCTTCCCTGATTTCCTCCAACAAACCACATTTCGCCCAAAAAAGGCCAGTGCTCCCTCAAAAAGGGACATGGAGTGTTGTAATGCTCCCCTGGAAGAGGGTACAAAGTGCCAGTGCTCCCTAACAGAGCATAGGGGAGCACTCCCTTCTAAAAATTGACTTTTTAGTGGTTTTTTCAGTGGCAAAAGGTTTGTACTCCTTGTCAATTGATTTATCTTCTTCAAGACTAGTCTTTGAGGTGTCTTAAGTGTTCTTATGGTGTCATTAGAGGCACGACATAGGAAATATGGCAGTATGATGTTGCGACACTTATGGTCAATATGGGACACTTGCGAACAAGATGCGACACTTACAACACTTGTAATGACAACACTTGCGACACTACTGAAGTGAGTAATTTTGATGTGTAACAGATTGCCCCCCAAAGTGCGAAGTCAGAAGAGGATGATGACTGAAGTACTTTGTAGACTTTTTCGAGCAAGAGTATGGATGCAAAGAGGCTGGAAAAATATGAACACAAGAATCAAACAAATATTATGACATGTTTCAAACCCAAGGCAGGCAAACCTATGCTTGAGTGATAAAGACTTTTTTGTAACACCCAAACATGATGTTAAACTATTAATCTTCTATTAAACATACACAATAAAAAAAAATCCTTTAACATAATTTCATTTCATTTTCATTTACACAATTATTCTACATTTGCTCAATGATAAATCTAATAACATGATGAAATAAGTAGTAGGCTAACTTTAAGATTTAAGAACTTAAAACATAAGTATACTCAAAATAACAAAATATCACTGAAAAATACCTCCTCCTTAGCTTGTCGAAGCTCACCGGTTGTACTGTAGTCCTGGACGCTTCCAAGTACTCTTTTCCCGCTTGCCCAGAGTGAAACAACGGAATCCTCCCTGTCAACTAGGAGCCTAGCCGGCTTCCTAGCTCCAAGAAACCTTTCGGTTTCTTGGCCCTCCGTGCCCGTGACCCCAAGAACAGCAAAGCACAAATGCTCAAAGGAAAACTATCACAAGAATCATCTCTTCCAAAAATGTCAC
>ML778188.1:2459292-2496740 GCA_009831015.1 Picea engelmannii
ATATAACATACAAATAGGCCTAGAGGTACACATCTCAATGTCTAACAAAGTCTAAGTGACTCAGAACAAATGCTAAACTTTTGAATTATCAAGATTAGTAAACAACAATGTTCTAACTACCTAAGGTCAAAATACGGGGCATTACATTTTTCAAGTATGACCGCCATAGAATACACTACGGATCCATAATTATATTGACAAAAAGGTATAGCCACTGAACATACAACGTGGATCTATAATTCCATGACATGAACTGATTGTATCCACAAAAAATACATTGTGGATCTACGATATGACATGACATAGCCACAGACCAATACAAAGTGGATCTATGTGACAGTATATGTTTCAATATTCAAGAGAAACTCCGTTGCAACCTGGGGAAAGTATATATCAGAGTGAATGACTCAACCAAGGGTCTTCTTACCAATCCTAATGTAGTACGAATCTAACCATGTGAATAGATTTCCTCATGTCAAACATGGCATAAACCACTTGATTACTGGTCAATGATGTAAACCATTAACAAGCGTGAGGGAGATCACCATTGATGTCAATGAGTCCCAAGGTACTCTAGTACATTCCAACGAATGTGAATGGATAAGATGAAGTCAAACATCCATGGAATCACCCGATCAAGGGTAAATAATGTAAACCTATTGTCGGACACAAGGATGCATGCGATTGAGGCATGCAGGTCCCAAGGTACTAACTGGTTTCTAAGTCTAGTTCCTGGATAATGTGTTGAATTCGACAGGAATAGACTCGTCGAAGGAGGGCCTTGATATATCCCCCATCAATGACATGAAACGGGCATAGATATGTAATTGGTAGATAAAATGAACATAGACTAACACGGGTATTGAAACAGGATATTTGTGATGGCTGACTCTCGAGGTAGATACTTCCCTTGAACAATAAGGCACAACAACGAAAATGTGACAAGGACCAAAACTTGTTAATGCAATGGATACTGTGAATTACGTCAGGTGACCCAAAGGAGTAAGGAAACTCAAAGGATTGGTTTAGTGCAGAGGTTCAATAGATTGAAATGCGTGCAAAGATAAAATGTCGTGTTCAAAGGTGACTGTAAGAGTTACTGGTAATGTTCTCAAAAACTACTTGGCTTGCTTCTTTCAATTTTTCCCCAATCCAGATAGACAAGTACCTCTTTTTAATTTAATGAGATCGAGGAGGCTAACACATGCTCTATATAACTCACCTTTTGTAAGTTCCTCTTCCTTTGTTTAACGAACTAGAATAAGTAAGGGTTCGATCTCATATGAGCCCTTCAATGTGTAATTTTTTAACGAGTCCAGAGAAGGTAAACTCGGAGGTTTTTCATATTTAGAGAGTCTGAAAACAACTTAAAGATGACTCCAATGTGGTCCTTTTTTGTAATATTCATCTTGCGAGGCCGAAAAAAAGATAAATTATCGGTCGAAAAAGAGATAAATTATCACTCGAAAGACGCCCTTTCAAACCTTTTAACAAGTGGAAAAGGAATCAAGATCACTCGGCAATATTTTCATGTTTAGAGAGTCTGAAAAGAGTTTAAAGAAGACTCCAAGGGGTCCCTTTTTCGTATATCCATGCGATCCCGAAAAAGAGATAAAAGGTTGTTTGATTACATTCTCATGTTTTTACGAGCGTGAGAAAGAACAAAGACTAAGCTCGGTACTCTACCCCCATCTTGAAAGCTAGTGGCTTAACTCTAGAATGATCATCAAAGGCTGGAGACATGCCCCCCAAGCTTCAATTCATTCACCGAATTTGAGGTTGTCACCAATTTCTATACTATATGGAGAAAAAGGATACAGGTGGATGAAATGAAGGTTCAAAAATGAGACCTAACGAAATACTCAACTTGACATCTATGAGATCTGGCGAAAGACTCGACCTGACAGGAGAGGTGACTGTTTCATTTTTTAACAAGCTTGACACAGGAAAAGAACTATGCTCAAGGCTCCGGGTTAAAGCCCCAGATATTTGTTTCATTTTTAACAAGCTTGCTACAGAGAGGAAAACTATGCTCAAAGCCTCTGTTTCATTTTTTAACGAGCTTTCCACAAAGAAGAAAACTGTGCTCGTGACCTCTTCTTGATCAAGGCTTCCAAGAGGATAACACTTTGGAAGGAAACCATGTCAAGGGACAAAACTCGGTCATGGCTTCCAAGAGATCTTCACTGGATGGAAGAAAAATGATCTAGAAGGAACACATGTCGAGGGTCTCATCAAGGGTAAGGAGATCAGGCTCCAATAGCCCTACCGAAGAGATCACCATGTCAACTATCGGATTTAAGTCATCAAAAGTTTAGGTCATGGGAGACAACACCACATAATTGACCTGTGGCAGGGGTGATACCAACTACATATAAGACCCAGTTAGGGAGGTTATTGGGTTGATGTTCAAGTCAGGGCCAACAAACGAAAGTTGATCAATAGTCACCATTCTTCCATCGTGCTGGAAATATATCACACAAAAAAGAGTGGACACAATATCTTTCATGGAATAGACATAATCTTGCCCAAGGAGTAAATCGAAATCCAAGGGGTCCTAGACTACCATAACATCAATAAAGATTGTTTTCCCTCCCAAAGTTACCGGAAATTGAGGAAGGATCCCTAAAGGGTGATTGGTTCTTCTATTGAAAGCGAACAGAGTCTGGGTAACCGGAACAAGATTAGGATAACCCAAAGCTTGCTAAGCAATAGAGGACAAAATACTAACAGACGAACCTTCATCTATCAACGTATGAGGAATGTACCAACCACAAACTTTTACTGTAATCTTGAAAGTCATGTGAGAGGGAAGACGAGGTCCAGTTAGCACACCCCAATCAAAAAGGAAGGACTCATTACTTGGAAGGGTTTTCGTAGGAGAAGGAGGAATGCCCTGCGGCACTGTCAATCATGTTTCAACGAGAAAAATGTGGGCAGAATCGGGTTTAATCTCTAGCAGGAGAGTAGGATTGATCGATGATGGGATCGAATCGACCACCTTGGCACTCTTCAAAGGAAGAGTGGGATTGACTGATGAGGTAACCGGAGCAACCACTTTGGCACTCATCAGAGGAAGATTTTGATTGACTGATGAAGTAATTGGAGAAACCACTTTGGCACTCATCAGAGGAGGAGTGGGATTGACCAATGAAGTCACTAGAACAACCACTTTGGCACTCGTCAGAGGAGGAGTGGGATTGATCGATGGTGGACTTGGATCGACCACTTTGACACTCTTCAAATGAAGGGTGGTATTGACCGAGGAAGGAACTGGATCAGTCACTTTAGCACTCGTCAGAGGAGGAGTGAGATTGACTGATGAAGTCACCAGACAAACCACTTTGGAACTTCTCAAAGGAGGAGTGGGATCGATCGATGGCGGAGTCGGGTCAACCACTTTGACACTCTTCAGATGAAGGGTGGGACTAACCAATGATGGGACTGGATTAGTCACTTGGGTTTCACTTTCCAGATGAAAAGTGGGGTTGATCGATGATAGAACTGGGTCAGCTACTTTGGTGAGTGGTTCAACCGAGGATGAATCTAGATTGACCACCTGATCAACCGGATTGACCGGGGATGGAACCACATTGACCAATCCATCAACTAACGATGGGTTGGGAGAAAGATTATGATAACCTTTTGGAAGTTGAAGCTTTTCCAAAAGAGAAGAAGCCTCGTCCATACGAGGACAAAGGTGAGAATAATGATCACCTTTGCATAACATGCAAGAGAATTTGACAGTTGTCTTCTTCTTACCAACCTTAACGTCACTAGTTGACAGGGTATCACCAGCATGACTAGCAGGGGTCGATGATGTGGAAGACCACATTTCTAAGACCTTGGGAATACTAGGGAAATCCCTTAGAAAATGGTCACCCTTACAAAGACTGCAAGGGAATTTAGGTTTCAGATTCTTCATTTTAACCTTATCTACCTTATCAACACTCCCAGTACTATTAACAGTAGTTGGTTTCTTAGATCCAACATTTGATGTAGTTGGAGGCTTGGTCCCTTTCTGGTTCTTCTTCTTCTTCTTCTCTTTTCATTTCTTCTTCTTCTTATCAATATGGCTACTCGCTTGAGAGCTTTCACTAAGCGAAGAAGAAGAAATGGAAGGAGACCTGATGGGCGAAGAAGGAGAAAAGTTGACATGAGGTTGATGTGTGGGTGGTGTGATTGCATCTGAAACACTTGCATTTGAGATCACCAAAGTGGAAAACAAACATATCGGTAACCCAATTGTGAGACCTGGAAGGCTCAAAGTAGAGATGTAAGGAGGACCAACATTTTTGTAAGAAGGAAAAACAAAGGGTTCTCCCAAAGCTAGAGTTTCTCCATTGGTAGTTTCGGGAACTAACGCCATTAAAATAAAGATCCAACCTAGATTCTTCTAGGGAGAAAAAACAACACACGCTAAAAATCTAGTAAGCAAGAAAGAAAACAAAACCTTCTCACAATGAGCACACTAGTTGGTGATGAAATCCAACATCGTGGG
Source organism: Picea engelmannii (assembly GCA_009831015.1). Taxonomy (NCBI): domain Eukaryota; kingdom Viridiplantae; phylum Streptophyta; class Pinopsida; order Pinales; family Pinaceae; genus Picea; species Picea engelmannii. The sequence continues at coordinate 2,463,794 of ML778188.1, forward strand.
AAAAAAGTAAGAAGGGGATGAGATAGAGCAGGTGGAAAAGTTACATTGACGACCTACTAAACAGACTTACACCCTGGTGCAAGCTCCCGCACATAATTGTGGGTATACCCTCCAAAAAGCCTGAGTGCATCTGGACAATGTCGATTCCAGGTATCGTGAAGACTTGCCCCTCCACAGTCACCTTGTGTAAATACCCTAAAGAGATAGGCCACTAAGGTTACCAACTACAATAGTGATGCCTGGGGAAACAGTCGACAGTCCAATCCATGCGCAAGGGCAGGGTATCTAGCCTAAAATCAACTTGAAAGTCTTCCACTCATCATTGTGGGTATACCTTCAAGCGAACCTCATAATACACGCAATATCTACACCAAAACCAACAAAGCAGGGTGAGTAACTCTGCCAGTGTTAATGTGACCTCGTGATTGACCCTTGTGTGAGAAGGGATTCCCAAGACAAAATGCAGCAATTGGATTTCACCGCTCCCTAACACAAGATCCTATGTTTGTTTTGATTTTTGGAAAGTTATCTTTCACACCTATTCCAAATCCCTACAACTAATCTAATGTAGGTTTTCTACTAGAAAAAGTAAAAATGTCTAATCAATTTTAGTTTAGCACTTGATTTTTAAAGTTGTTGTTACTCAAAAGGAAAATGGCATGGACAATATGGTGTTTTGACCAACTCGAAAGTTATGCAAAGAGATGAAGTTGAAATATTTTCGTTTCGATGAAAACTATGCTACGAGAAGGAGAAAACATTCATCATTTCAGATGCACAATGTCCCCAAATGTCAAAAACATGCAATTCCGCTACTTCAAATGCAATCATTCAAGGAAGACAATAAAATGCGAAGAAGAATCCAAGAAAAGATAGGGAGAATAGAGAAACCACTCAAAACTTAATTGCTTGGGAAGATGACCTCAAAGATCAAAAGGAAATGGTGCATATACCTTTGAATCTCCTCACGAAGGATTCTACTTAGTCAGATAAATGAGGAGAAAACAAAAAGTTAACTCTAAATCAACAAAGACAAAGAGTGACTTCTAGGTAAGGAGGAAAAATGTCAAAATTCCAAAGAAAAGGTGTTCAATTCTTAAAAAGAATAATGTTGAAGCCAAATCAAGGATGTACTGAGATGATAAGACTCTGAGCAAGTGCCAAAAGAAAAAAATTGAACTTCAGAGAATGAAACCCTAAAGGATTTTGCACAGAAAAGGGGCAGCGCTCTAGTGTAAGGGGCACCAAAGCATTCCAACTCTCTACGTAAGCCTAGTAGGGAGCATCAGTGCTCTGGTAGCAAGGGTAGTGCTCCCTTCTAAAAATTGACTTTTTAGTGGTTTTTTCAGTGGCAAAAGGCTTCTACTCCTTGTCAATTGATTTCTCTTCTTCAAGACTAGTCTTTGAGGTGTCTTAAGTGTTCTTATGATGTCGTTAGAGGCACGACATAGAAAAGATGGTAGTATGATGTTTGCGACACTTGCGACACTTATGGTCATGATGCGACACTTGCGGAGAAGATGCGACACTTACAACACTTATAATGACGGCACTTGCGACACTATTGAAGTGAGTAATTTTGATGTGTAACAGTAGTGACCACTTGCCTAGATCAATAAGCGCACACTCGTGCCTTCAGCCTTCAGCTTCAGAAGATTTCCAAGCATAAAACAACAGTCAATCGGAGTTCTAAGTTACTGAACTTATGTAGTAAGGTGGATCAATGGTCCATGTCAACCCAACATCCAACGGCTGACACTCGTGGTGGAACCTCAGGCATCTGAGTTCTGAGACTTCGAGACTTTGGAAGATTTCACATCCACACACACAAAACCATTAATCTCTTAACACTCCCACGTCACCTTAGGTGACGTTATTATTGTTGGACAATTGAGAGGGGGGGTGAATCAGTTGTTTACCAAGCTTGAACAATTATACTTATTTTTTAATTCTTTACAAAGCACTCAATGACAATCACAATGATGCAGGGCAATAAGCAATAGCATATTCAGCATTAGTCACACATATGAGATACACAGAGACAGATTTTCTTGAGGAAACCCATACAGGGTAAAAACCTCTTCTTCTTTATATGATAAGTAATATTTACATTCTTTACATTATCATACATATGAGCACCAACTCATAATGAGGCTGCAACCTTTGTTTTCCAAGCTTCTACTTGCTAAGAGCACCAACTCTTTGTTTTCTCTAGCACCTACTAGAAGGAAGCACCAACTCCCTAGTTTCTCTAGCACCAACTAGAAGGAACCACCAACTCCCTGGTTTTTGTAGCACCAACTAGAAGGAAGCTACAACTCCATGTGTTCAAGTACTCCCTTGAACCTCTGAGGACACCAGTCCTCCCTAGAACCTCCCTACCACCCTGGTTTATGAATATGAATTACTGAAACTTATTACAATGATATAGTGTTCAACAATAGCTTACCAGTCTCATCACTGTTCTGCAAGATTTCGTTGCTCTGTCTTTCTCACTGTCTTCCTGCATGCATCCATTTCACTTTTCTGTTCTTCTGCCTCTTATGCTTTCTATGCCATTCCCATTCAATGCACCTTTTGTCTTCTGTCCATTTCAGTTGTTACACACCCCTTGCTTGTTCACACATGCATTATTCCACCTCAGCAACAACAACCCCCATCTCTTCTTTCTTATGCCTTCTTATAGTCTCTGTACACATTTTACAGTCTATGCCCAATGCTTTTGCATCCTCTTCATGTCGAGTGATCTGCATGTTCATCATAGAAACTCTTCAGCTTCTCTAGTTGTTAAACCCATGTGTCCAGCATCACTGGGTGTTACACTGAGATTCCTCAGCCTCTCTAGCAGATGTGACTCGTCATCTTCTTTGGCATAGTCAAGATTAACCTCTTTGTTGCAGTCACAGGCTTCAACACTCTTCCAGCTGTCAATCACCTCTATGGCCAGTCCTCATTCCACTAGAAGGTTCCTTAAGACTCTTACGCTCCTCTGGCAGTTACACAGAAGTATTTCCACACCTCTGGAAGAAACCATCAATAGTTTACTTGTTGTTACAATGTGAACCTTGAAATAGAGCCCAACTATGCTAGCTCCTTCCTCTTACGTGACCACTAGCGATGACCACTAGCTACATAGACATTTCATCATTTTGGTGTTTCGTCATTCGACAATTCGACATTCGTGTGACCAAGTGTCTCGAAATTCCCCATCGCTATCCCCGAAACTCCGAAAAGGAGCTTATATGCACTATCTCCTTTCCCCATATTCCACCGATGTGACCACAGGCGGTGACCATCAGTTAGTTCGAAACTGCATTTCACAATTTTTCATTTCGGGGATTCTTCAGTCAGTCCCTTGACTCCTCCAACTCTCGATCCCCGAAATGGGGTTTAGCATGGACTAGATCCTTCCTTGATATGACCATGGCCAAGACCAACTGCTTATCCATAAAGTGTTTTTTGCGATTTCTCATTTCGGCACTTCGACATTCCTGTGGTGAAGTGTTCTTGATACCTCCAAGTTCTGGTATCTGAAACTCCGAAATGGAGTTGGATCAATGGTCCGGTACTCCAGCATTTCTAATTTCGGTGAATCACATTTCACGACTTCGGGTTTCGCGATTTCGGGACTCCTGAGATGCAGTGTCCTGACTCTTGACCTCTCAACCTCCCGGTATCCGAAACTCCGATGTGGAGTCTTTTATCATTTTGTGACTTCAGGTTTCGCGACTTCGAGACTCTTTATGATGAGAGTCTTTGTCATTTCCATCTCCCGGTATCCAAAATCCTGGTATCCAATACTTTGAAATGGAGTCGGATCAACGATCCACGATCTCCTCGAACCAACGACTCAGATCATTTCGCCATTTCGCATTTCGCGATTTCGGCACTCTTGTTGATGAGAGTCTCTAACATATCCATCTCCTGGTAACCAAAATCCCGGTATCCAACTCTCCGAGTGATGCACCTTTTTTGGGTTTTCAGGATTTCGCATTTCGGCACTTCGGGACTCCTGATGACGAGAGTTTATGACATCTCCATCTCCCGGTAACCAAAATCTCGGTATCCAACTCTCCAAGTGATGCGCCTTTTCTGGGTTTTCAGGATTTTGCATTTTGTCACTTCGGGACTCCTAATGACGAGAGTTTCTGACATATCCATCTCCCGGTAACTGAAATCCCGATATTCAATACTCCAAGTGGTGCGTCTGTTTCAGGTTTTCGGGATTTTGCATTTCAGCACTTCAGGACTCCTGATGACAAGAGTTTCTAACATCTCCATCTCCCAGTAACCGAAATCTCGATATTCAATACTCTGAGTGGTGCGTCTATTTCGGGTTTTTGGGATTTCGCATTTTGGATCTTCGGGACTCCTGATGACGAGAGTCTCGACTCTTGACTTCTCCATCTCCTGGTAACCAAAACTCTGAAATGGAGCCTTCGTTGAGGTGCCTGGCTTGGATTTTTCGGGGTTTTGCATGTCACCTTTCTCATTAAAGAGGGTGCAGGTTCTCCTAGATACAACGTCGGTCAGACCTTTGGCTCAGATCTGACATTCATCGAGAATTCTCTTGAATCTAACGCTGCATACTTTGATCTTGCCATCAATGACAATCTCACTTGCCTGAAAACTTGCCAACAATATCCCCCTTTGGCATTGATGGAAACCCTGAGCATCTTCGCTAATCCGTTTGGACCTCCAACTGTAGTATCCTACCCAGACCACTCCTTTTCTCCCCCTTTGACATCAATGTTAAAGAAAAACATGCTCCCCCTAAGTTGTTGTAGTAATTTTTAGGAGGCATTAGATATTCAAACAATACAAAAATCCCCTAACAAGATGGACTCTCTTATGTGTGAGACAAAATGACACCCAGCTTCTGTCGAAGATATTCAAAAGGTGTCTTAGCTAGGGGTTTAGTAAAGATGTCTGCAATTTGTTCTGTGGTTGGAATGTACTGGACCTGAACAACCTGATTAGTGACCTGCTCTCTCAGAAAATGGTATTTTATGGGAATATGCTTGGTCTTGGAGTGGAATATTGGATTCTTAGACACACTGATGGCACTAGTGTTATCACAATGAATTGGGATCGGTGTAGCGTATTTTACCTCCAAGTCTGCAAGTGTCTGAATCATCCATAATACCTGAGTGCAATAGGTAGCAGCAACAATATACTCTACCTCTGTGGTTGATAAAGAAATGGAACCTTGCTTTTTACTAAGCCATGCTACTAATGAGTCACCCAGGAAGAATTCTCCTCCACTAGTTCTTTTTCTCTCATCAACACAGTTTGCCCAATCTGCATCTGAATAAGCAGTTAACTGAAAATTCTGATTTCTGGGATACTACATACCATAAGTCATTGTTTCTTTCAAATACCTGAATATTCTTTTGACAGCTTGCAAATGACTCTATTTAGGTGCAGACTGAAATCTTCCTACCATTCCTACAGCATGCATTATGTCTGGGTGATATGTTGTGATGTACAGCAGGCTGCCTATCATTGATCTATATGAACTTTGATCAACATAAGGTGAGTCATAATCCTTGCTTAATTTGCATCCAGTAACCATAGGTGTACCCACAGGTTTGGAGTCTTCCATTTGAAATCTTTTCAGCATTTCTCTTAGATATTTTTCTTGAGAAATTAACATCCCTTCAAACCTTTGAGTAATTTGCAGGCCAAGAAAAAATGACAGTTCTCCTATCATGGACATTTCAAACTCAGATTCCATGGAAGAAGCAAACAATTGTACCAATGGATCCTTATTACATCCGTAGATGATGTCATCTACATAGACCAATATGATGACCAAATTATTATCATATGTTTTAATATATAGATTGTTGTCAGTTGTTCCTCTCTTGAACCCTTTGTCTTTGAGATATGTATCTAGACTGTGATACCAGGTTCGAGGGGCTTGTTTTAACCCATATAAATCTTTCTTCAGCTTGCATACTAAGTTAGGGTTATCAGACAGTTTGAAACTCTCTAGTTGTTCCATATAGACTTCTTCACTTAAATCTCCATTTAGAAAAGCTGACTTGACATCCATTCAATAGACTTTAAACCTTTCATGACAAGCATAGGCAAGAAACATTCTAATAGATTCTAATCTTGCTATGGGCGCAAATGTTTCATCATAATCCAATCCTTCTATCTGAGCATATCCTTTACAGACTAACCTTGCTTTTTTCCTGACAACTTGTCCTTTCTCATTCAACTTATTTTTAAAGATCCATCTGGAGCCAATGACGTTTTTACCTTCAGGTCTATGAACCATCTCCCACATATTGTTTTTCTCAATCTAATCAAGTTCATCATTCATTTCTTTAACCCAGTGATCATCTTTGTTGGCTTCATTTAAATTCTTGGGTTCCAGCATGGATATGAAAGCTATATGAGATTGTTCGGTGGTTTTGATTAGCTTTCTCCTGGTTTGTATACCTTTGTCTTTTTCTCCAATTATCTGACTTGCAGGATGATTCTTTTGAATGATCCTGGAGGAGGAATTTGAAGTTGACTGTTGATTTGAGTCTGTTTGAGTGTCTAAGTCTTCATCTTATTTAGAGTCTTCATTTTCTGATTCTTGGACCTGTTCATCTTCAACTTTAGTTGTGTCTTTTGTAGAAGACTCATTCCTATACATCTATCTTGATGGGATTCCTTCTACCCATTAGGTTTGATGAAGCAGTACACTACTGTGTGTATTTCTTCTACCCAGTAGGTTTGACCAATGTTCTTCTCATTCATCATTGACCTGGCCATTTCCTGCACTATTATGTTTTGCCTCTCAACTACTCCATTTTTTTGTGGAGTTCTTGGGATTGTATATTCTCTCTTGATCCCATGTTTGTCATAGAATTCTTTTAAGTCACTTGACATAAAATATCCTCCTCGGTCTGATCTTACTACCTTTAACCTCTTGTATGTTTGAGTCTCATTTAAAGCCTTAAATATTTTAAACTTCTCAAATGCTTCAGCTTTTTCTTTGAGAAAGGAAACCCAAGTAAGTCTGGAGTAATCATCAATAATCAACATGAAGTAGTTTTCTTTCCCTGTGCCTTCCTGTCTTGATGGTCCACATAAATCCATATGAACTAGTTGGAGTGGTTTCTCTGTTGAAGTATAACTTTTGGACCTAAATTGTGTCATGTTTAGCTTTCCTACTTGACAAGGTTTACACATTGAATCTTGGGGCTTTGATATTCTCGGAAGATCTTTTACTGCCTCAAGATTTCTGAGTTTGATTAAGTGGTCGAAGTTTAGATGTCCAAGTCTCCTATGCCATAACCAGCTTTCAACATCTTTTATTAGATGACATTCTTCTCTATTTTCTTTCAGCACATATACATTATTTTTTGTCCTTATGCCTTTGGCCACCACTTGACCTGAGTTTACAAAATTTATCTTGCAGTCCTTGGACATAAACACCACTTCACATCCTTTGTCACACATTTGACTTACACTGAGCAAATTATGTTTCAGCCCATCTACAAGTAGAACATCTTGGTATTTTCCTTTTCCATTACTTAAACTCACCATCCCTTTACCCTTTATTTTAACTAGAGCATCATTTCCAAAGGTTACGTTTCCTGATTTGCTTTCACTAAGGGACAGAAACTTACTTTTGCCTCCCGTCATATGTTTGGAGCATCCACTATCTATATACCAAGGGTTTGTTTTTCTTTGGGCTGAAAACACTAATCCACACTTGTCACTTTCTTTCTTCTTCCAAAACTTGACATTTTTAGCAAGGGAATTCAAATCTGGTTCATAGTTCTTTAATCGACAGTCAACAGATTTATGTCCATAGTTATGACAGATGTAGCATTCAATCTCATTGTTCAATAGGTCAAAATTATTGTTGCAACGTTGTCTACTCATTGACTGTTGATTATTTCTTGACCTCCTTAGCTGCATGTCCCTAGACTTAATTTGGCAATTTGCAATCTGTGAGGGTTTGTTATTTGGCTGCATCATTCTCTGTTGTGGCAAGTATTTATTCCTTTGAAATCTTAATTGCTCATGTCTAATTCTTAAGGAACAATTTACAGCTTTGTGACCAAAGTTAGAACAGTAGAAACAATAGCCATAGAAAAATTCTTTGTACCTGGAAAATGGTTGTCTAATTTGAGCAAATCGATTTCTTCCATGTTGATAACGTCTTTCAGCAGGGAGTGCACTATTTCTTTGTTCTACAGATTCAGTCCTGGCACCTTTTTCCTTAATCGTCCTGGGTAGCTGATTGTCTTCCTTTGTTTCTGCAGGTTTGTTGTTGTCATTGGTTGTATATTTGAAAAACCTGATGGGTTCTTCGTCTCTTGGCTTCCCACTACTTGATCCCTCTTCATAACCCAAACCAGTTTTTAGCTTTGGATTCTTTTGTTGATTCAGAATGGTGGCTAATCCTTCTGAGTCTCATACTTGACAGATTCTGATTATACAAGGCTTGAAACTTCTCCATCTCTTTCCTAGTTTCCACTACTTCTTGTTCTAATTCTTCACATCTTGCCTTCTTTTCTGATAACTGTCGTTTTAGAATATCTTTGATTTTCTTTGCCTCTTCTAATTCTACTTTTAGTAGGAAAAGGTCTTCATCAGGTTCTTTACTATCTTTCTCAAACTGTATCAGCAATTGTCTTTACTTTCTGTTCTTGATTCTTAGTCTGTCAATCTCTTCCAGTGCACTGATCAGTTCTCCTTCCATGTCAACCACAACTTCTTCTTTATTAACATCACTCCCTGTGTTTTTATTATCATAGTCCTCTTTGGCCATAAGTATGAATTCATTTAGTTTATCTTCAATAGATGAATCATTGTCTTCATCATCTGAAGGATCATCATCATTGTTTACGCAAAGACTTTTCTTCTTAAAGTTATTCTCTTTAAAGAAATTTTTGGGTTTGTACTTCTCCTCATCATCACATGTCTGATCCTTTCCTTTGTGGGGACATTTATTTGCAAAATGACCTATCCTACCATAGTTAAGGCATTTGAAAGGAAGTTTACCTTTGTATTTTCCTGATCCCTTCTTCAGTCTCTTCACAATTTTTTCTTCAATTTCATTAGGCTCAGAATCCTCATTCTTGTCTGCCTTAAATGATGCTTCTATGGAGGTGGGTTTATCTTTAACTATTCTCATTTCATATGCAGTCAATGTTCCTAGAAGTTGATCAAACTCCAAGGTTTTTAGATCATTTAGTTCTTCTATAGCAGAGACCCTCGGATTAAACCTATCTGGGAGAGATCTCAAGATTTTTTGAACTAAAGAAGGTTCCTCAATTGTTTCACCAAGTGCTTTCATTGCATTTACCATTTCTTCTACTCTCAGAAAGTATTTTCCAATAGTTTCATCTTCTTTCATCTTCAGCTATTCAAACTGCATTGTGTAGGTTTGATGCTTAGCATCCTTTACCTTCTCATTACCTTCATAATTGTTAATGAGTTTGTCCCACATTTCTTTGGCAGTTCTTAGATGCATAACTTTTATGAATTCTGCTTCTGCAATCCCACTCAAGATAGCATTCATAGCCTTAGTATTGAAGCTAAATTCTAGTTTGTCATCCTTATTAGCTAGTACAATTGGCTTTACATAACCAGTATCTACCACATCCCAAACATTTGCACCTAAAGCCATTATGTAGGTTCTCATTCTAACTTTCCAAAAGGCAAAGTTTGTTCCATTGAACAGAGGGGCCTTATTGGTTGAATTTCCTTCATGGCTTGACATGTTTAAGCTCTAGGATCTACCTTTAGATAAAAGGGGTCGAATCTGATACCAATTGTTGGACAACTGAGAGGGGGGGTGAATCAGTTGTTTATCGATCTTGAACAATTATACTTATTTTTTAATTATTTATAAAGCACTCAATGACAACCACAATGATGCAGGGAAATAAGCAATAGCATATTCAGCATCAGTCACACATATGAGATACATAGAGACATAGTTTCTTGAGGAAACCCATACAGGGTAAAAACCTCTTCTTCTTTATATGATAAGTAATATTTACATTCTTTACATTATCATACATATGAGCACCAACTCATAATGAGGCTGCAACCTCTACTTTGCAAGCTGCTACTTGCTAAGAGCACCAACTCTCTGTTTTCTCTAGCACCTACTAGAAGGAAGCACCAACTCCCTGGTTTCTCTAGAACCAACTAGAAGGAAGCACCAACTCCCTGGTTTCTCTAGCACCAACTAGAAGGAAGATACAACTCCATGTGTTCAAGCACTCCCTGGAACCTCTGAGGACACCAGTCCTCCCTAGCACCTCCCTACCACCCTGGTTTATGAATATGAATTACTGAAACTTATTACAGTGATATAGTGTTCAACAACAACTTACCAGTCTCATCACTATTCTGCAAGATTTCGTTGCTCTGTCTTTCTCACTATCTTCCTACATGCATCCATTTCACTTTTCTGTTCTTCTGCCTCTTATACTTTCTACGCCATTCCCATTCAATGCACCTTTTTTCTTTTGTCCATTTCAGTTGCTACACACCCCTTGCTTCTTCACACATGCATTACTCCACCTCAACAACAACAACCCCCATCTCTTATTTCTTTTGCCTTCTTATAGTCTCTGTACACATTTTACAGTCTATGCCCAATGCTTCTGCATCCTCTTCATGTCGAGTGCTCTGCCTCTTCATCATAGCAACTCTTCAGCTTCTCTGGTTGTTAAACCCATGCGTCCAACATCACTGGGTGTTACGCTGAGATTCCTCAGCCTCTCTAGCAGATGTGACTCATCGTCTTCTTTGGCACAGTCGAGATTAACCTCGTTGTTGTAGTCACAGGCTTCAAGACTCCTCCAATTGTCAATCGCCTCTATGGCCACTCCTCATTCCACTAGAAGGTTCCTTCAGACTCTTCCGCTCCTCTGGCAGTTACACAGAATTATTTTCCACACCTTTGGCAGAAACCATCAGTAGTTTACTTGTTGTTACAGTGCGAACCTTGAAATAGAGCCCAGCTATTCTAGTTACTTCCTCTTACGTGACCACTGGCGGTGACCACCAGCTACATAGACATTTCATCATTTCGGCATTTCGGCATTCAACAATTCGACATTCGTGTGACCAAGTGTCTCGACACTCTAAGTCGCGATCCCTAAAACTTCAAAAAGGAGCTTGTCTGCACTAGCTCCTTCCCCCATATTCCACCGATGTGACCACAGGCGGTTACCATTGGTTAGTTCGAAACTGCATTTCGCAATTTCGCATTTCGGGGATTCTCCAGCTAGTCCCTTGACTCCTCCAACTCTCGATCCCCAAAATGGGGTTTAGCACAGACTAACTCCTTCCTTGATATGACCATGGCCAAGACCAACCACTTATCCATAAAGTGTTTTTCACGATTTCGCATTTCGGCACTTCGGCGTTCCTGTGGTGAAGTGTTCTTGATACCTCCAAGTTCCGATATCCGAAACTCCAAAATGGAATCGGATCAACGGTCCGGTACTCCAACATTTCTAATTTCGACGAATCGCATTTTGCAACTTCGGGTTCCATGATTTCGGGACTCCTGAGATGCAGTGTCCTGACTCTTGACCTCTCAACCTCTCGGTATCTGAAACTCCGGTGTGGAGTCTTTTATCATTTCACGACTTCGGATTTTGACACTTCGGGACTCCTGATGACGAGATTTTCTGACATCTCCATCTCCCAGTAACCGAAATCCCGGTATCCAACTCTCCGAGTGATGCACCTTTTTTGGGTTTTCAGGATTTTACATTTTAGCACTTCGGGACTCCTAATGATAAGAGTTTCTGACATCTCCATCTCCCGGTATCCAAAATATCGATATTCAATACTCCGAGTGGTGCATCTGTTTTGGGTTTTTGGGATTTCACATTTCGGCACTTCAGGACTCCTAATGACGAGAGTTTCTAACATCTCCATCTCCCGGTAACTGAAATCTCGATATTCAATACTCCAAGTGGTGCGTCTGTTTTGGGTTTTTGAGATTTTGCATTTCGGCACTTCGGGACTCCTGATGACGAGAGTCTCAACTCTTGACTTCTCCATCTCCCGGTAACCAAAATCTCGATATTCAATACTCCAAGTGGTGCGTCTGTTTTGGGTTTTCGAGATTTTTCATTTCGGCACTTCGGGACTCCTGATGACGAGAGTCTCAACTCTTGACTTCTCCATCTCTCAGTAACCGAAATGGAGTCTTCATTGAGGTGCCTGGTTTGGATTTTTCTGGGTTTCGCATGTCACCTTGCTCATTAAAGAGCGTGTAGGTTCTCCTGGATCCAACGCTGGTCATACCTCTATCTCAGATTTGACGTTCATTGGGAATTCTCCTGAATCCAACGCTGCATACTCTAATATTTCCATCAATGACAATCTCACATGCTTGACAATTTGCCAACAATTACATCACATCACTTATTGTTTTCCCAATTGCAGGGGCATGCAATGGTGGTTTGGAGAAACCTGCCTTTCGTCCCGGAATTCTCATGGCGCTGACATGTAACCCCTCAGTGAAACCACGGTTTGGATTGAGGGATCGCCTTGGAGAATTATCTTTCGTGAAACTTGGGTCCCCGCAATGTCTCCTAGTCGTTGATATTGATGTATCATGATCAATGCCATTGTGGGTCCTCTGACCTTTAACTATGTTATGTAACTTCGAGCCCCACTAAACCTGCTCACACTGTTGGCATGTCTTACAGAAATCATATTCTTGTCATTGATGGCAAGTACAACAGCGATGATGGCTTGAGTACAAGAAGGATGTTCTAGGTGGGCTCCAGAAGTATTTTGGGAAAACGATGCAAAGCAAGCTCAACAAGATCAGAGTATGCAGCGATGGATCTCATTGAGATTTCCCGATGAATGTCGGATCTGAGCCAAAGTTCCGACCGATGTTGGATCCAAGAGAACCTGCATTCTCTTTAACGAGTAAGGTTACATGTGAAACCCCAAAAAATCCAAAACATGCACCTCAACGAAGACTCCATTTCGGAGTTTCGGTTACCAGGAGATGGAGAAGTCAAGAGTCGAGACTCTCCAACACAGGAGTCCCAAAGTTGTGAAATGAGAAACCCTAAAATCGAGAAATAGGTGCACCACTTGAAGTATTGAATACCAGGATTTCGGTTACCGGGAGATGGAGAAGTCAAGAGTTGAGAACTCTCCAACACAGGAGTCCCGAAGTCGCGAAATGAAAAACCCCAAAATCGAGAAACAAGTTCACCACTCGAAGTATTGAATACTGGGATTTTGGTTACCGGGAGATGGAGAATTCAAGAGTCGAGAACTCTCCAACACAGGAGTCCCGAAGTCGCAAAATGAAAAACCCCAAAATTGCGAAACAGGCGCACCACTCGAAGTAGTGAATGCCAGGATTTCGGCTACCAGGAGATGGAGATGTCAAAGACTCTCCTCAACAAGAGTCTCGAAATCACGAAATGTGAAATGGTGAAATGATCTGAGCCATTGGTTCGAGGAGATCGTGGACCGTTGATCCGACTCCATTTCAAAGTATTGGATATCAGGATTTCAGATACCGAGAGATGGAAATGACAAATACTCTCATCACAGGAGTCCCGAAATCGCGAAACCCGAAGTCTCAAAATGTCACAGACTCCATAACAGAGTTTCAGATACCGGGAGTAGGAGGAGTCAAGCATGAAGACTCTTCATCACAGGAGTCCCGAAATAGCGAAACCCGAAGTCGTAAAATGTCACAGACTACATACTGGAGGTTCGGATATCAGGAGTTAGAGATGTCAAGGTATTTCACCACAGGAGTGCCAAAATTTTGAAACGTGAAATTGTGAAATGCAGTTTCGACTAAGGCTGTGGTCACAGTCGTTGGTCACATTATCAAAGAGTTAAGCTTATGCTTCAGAGTTTCGGGTACCGCGACTTGGAAAGTTGAGAAACCTAACAACAGGATTGCCAAAATGCCGAAATGCGAAACAAGTTTAGGCTCATCCCGAGGTCACAGCCATTGGTCACATCGAAGGAAGATGGGGGAAGGAGTTAGTGAATACAAGCTCCTTTTCGGAGTTTCAGGGGTCGGGAAATGGAGAGTACTAAAATCCTCCACCACGATGATCCCAGAATGCCGAAGAGTGGAATGCCGAAATGAACGCAAGATTTAGAGAAGTTAATCCAATGGTGCAGATGAAACTGAAGAATATCGGAGGGCTACTATAGCACTTCTCAGTGTAACTGCTAGAAACCACTGATGGTTTCTTCCAGAGGACTCAAAGAGACTTCTGTGTGATTTCCAGAGGAACTGAAGGGTCACAAGGAATCTTCCAGTAGGAGAAAAGATTGTTCATGGAGGCCATTGACAGCTGGAAGAGTAGTGGAGTTGTTAACTGCGACAGAGAGGTTGAGGTCAAGGGGAACAGAAGATGAATAATCTCAATTGTTGGTGATGCAAAGGAATTTGATCATGACACCCAGTGATGATGGACAAATGGGCTTAACAAACAGAGAAGCTAAAGAGTTTCCATGATGAATAGGAAGAGCACTTGACATGCAGAGGATGCTGAACAATTGCATACAGAGGATGCACAAGATGCACAGGATATATAAGAATGTGAAGAAAAGAAGAGAAGGGGTTGTTGTTGTTATGGGGGATGCATGTGTGAAGAAGGAGGCGGAGTGAAACAGCTGAAATGGACAGAAAATAAAAGGTGCATTGAATGGGAATGGTGCAGAAAGCACAAGAGGCAAAAGAAAAAAAAAGTACAATGGATGCATGCAGGAAGATAGTGAGGAAGTCAGAGCAGTGAAATCTTGCAAAACAGTGATGAGACTGGTAAGTTGTTGGTGAACACTATATCACTGTAATAAGTTTCAGTAATTCTTATTCATAAACTAGGGTGGTAGGGAGGTTCTATGGAGGACTGGTGTCCTCATAGGTTCAAGTAGGTGCTTGAACACAGGGAGTTGTAGCTTCCATCTAGATGGTACTAGAGAAACCAGGGAGTTGGTGCTTCCTTCTAGTTGGTGCTAGAGAAACCACAGAGTTGGTGCTTCCTTCTAGTTGGTGCTAGAGAAACCTGGGATTTGGTGCTTCCTTCTATTAGGTGCTAGAGAAAATAGAGATTTGGTGCTCTCAGCAAGTTGCAGCTTGCAAAAACAGAGGTTGTAGCCTCATTGTGAGTTGGTGCTCATATGTATGATAATGTAAAGAATGTAAATAATACTTATCATATAAAGAAGAAGAGGTTTTTACCCTTTATAGGTTTCCTCAGGAAATATCTGTCTTTGTGTATCTCATATATGTGACTGATGCTAAATGTGTCATTGCTTATTTCCCTACATTATTGTGATTATCATTGAGTGCCTTGTAAAGAATTTAAAAGAAGCATTATTTTTTAAGCACGGTAACAACTGATTCACCCCCCCTCTCATTTGTCCAACACACACATGATGCCACATGGTGGAATACTAGCAGTGTCATCCAACCCCACCACATATACTCTTTCGCTTCGGAAGTTCAAACTTCAGGAGTTTATGCAACGACACATCCCACTTCTCCCGACAGTTGGACTCCCAAAATTACAATCTACTCTTATGCTTGATCCAACGGTCAAGCTCTTTTCTCCATATATACAGTGTAGATCTTCCTCGGGACTTTGGGCTTTTATGCCTCCACACACCCCGCTTCTCCCAATTGACGAACTCTGAAGGGCTTCCAATATAACCCTCCTGTACCTTCTTCGGATCTGACGGATGTACTGAATTTCCCTTCCGTCCAAGTGTTGAGCGCTCTCTCTTTGTGGTCAAATACCACGTTGGTTGTGGTTTTATTCTACCGCTACTCCTCCTGAGCTTCGTAACATGGCCAAGTAACCCCTTGGGACTTAGAAACATTAAAAGGTCTGAAATTAGTCCTCGAGACACAATTTCCTCTCGAAACCTTGGATCAAAGACCACTTATCTGGCCCATCCAGGCTCAACGTTTAAACCCTTCTCTGATACCATATTGTAATGTCCCTGACCATCAACCCCATTGTCAGGCAATGCTACTATGCAGAATAACATTTATGTAGTATGCATTTAAATGAATTTAAATGACTTAACAGAGTAAACATATAATTACTGCTAACATACAAAATTAATGGAATTAACAATAAATACAATTGCAATGGAATACATGATAATATTGCAAGCATCATAAACATGCATTTTAATTGAAATTAAACACATGCATATACTTATATTTGAAACTGCAATAACTCCACCAACTATGTGCAGACCTTCCACGAACCTCCCAGCCATAGACCTCATTTCTCATCACGCTCAGCAGTGGGCCAGCCCCGAGCTAGGACTAAGCTCCACCCAAGGCAAGGGAATCCTAGACTAGGCTGAGGTTACAAGAAAATTGCACAAAGCAACCGGAAGGATTCTCTCCAGGAGATTTCTTACGCCCATTACTCATGGAATCTCATTCACCACATGCATGTTCCACTCAGGAGTATACACCTTCACAAGCACAGTCCATCGGTGCTTCACCTCACTCTCTGCGTCTCGGCAACAAGACGGATCAGGAATTCTCAGAGCTTTGTAGCTGGTGTTGGACTCTCTCTAGGAGAAAACCACTTCCCAACAAACTCTCTCACCTGGAGATATTTTATCACAGGCATGACAACCTACTTCTTCTACCACGGGCATGACAACCCGGTTCTTCAACCAACTTCAGCCCAATTCCCGCAAAGTGATGATAACAACAACAACAACTGGTCAATTCCATTGAGGAATCACAGAACGTAGAAACACAAGGAAAGTTTAGGTACGAACTTGACTCTGCATGATCCAGGTGGATATCGATGGCCACCCACCTTTTTCGACTGGCTCAAAACAGTTTTCTGGCAATTTTGGAAATTTACTATTTTTAGCAGGTTTTAATTTCCGGGGCCATTTTGAGGGCCTAAATGAATTTTTTTTGATATTGAGGTTCTCAATGATATTTGAAGGCATGATTGACCCCCTAGAATGAATCTAATCGATGATACCTTTCCAAAAAGCTATCATACGTCTAAAACGGAGATCGTATGCAAAAGTTACGACCCCGGGAAGTTGATGTATTAACTTACCCAAATGGGGCCCACATGACTTTTGGCGCTTCATCTCCTAAGGTTACGTTTTTGGATGTCTAGTGTTTTTGGCATTCCTATTTATTGTAAAAGGGCCTTCAAAGCCTCATTGTAAGAATCCTCTTTCGAATGCGAGTAGTCGTCACATCTCTTCTCAGAGATAAGTTGCCACCATTCTAGCGAGTCTTTGACTCTGTATTTTTACAGTCTCTGTACATTTCTTTCATTAATAGAAATTGTGTATTAATGTATATATGTGCTTATGGTTGCATATCTGAAACATTTATGTTATATTATTGAATATCTGTGATATCTCTGTGCATATTTTTATTATATCTTCAATCTCATTTTGTGCCGAAAAGAATCCAGATCAGTGGTATCAGAGCAAACCGCTCTTGATCATTTTTTTCAGTGCATGTCCCAGACGAGGTCCAAGTATAGAAAATTGGGTCTCGAGCTTGTCTCTATTGAATACAACCGCTCTCACACACCCAAGAAACCATCAATGGAGGAAGAAAAGAAAAATGACGGAGCAGACGATCCTATCAATTTGTTGCTTGAGCAAGCTCTCACGCGACAGAGGGACGAAATGATGGAGAATTTTTCCCACATCCTTCAACACATGCCGATAGGAACAGGCGCATCTTCATCAAGCAGCCACTTTGGAGGCACCTCTCCTTTCAAGGTACAAATTAATTTTGATATTCCTATATTTGAAGGACAGATAGATGTAGAAGCCCTAGAAAAATGGTTAACTCTGCTAGAAGGTTATTTCTTTGTTCACAATTTTTTCAACAAAGAAAAGATCACCTTCGCACTCAGTAAATCTATCCCTCATGTCAAACATTGGTGGGAAACTTACTGGGAGCAAATTTCCACAGAAGAGTCTGGAATATATAGGGCCGAGCCCACTTGGGATTTTTTTGTGGATGCAGTAAAGGAACAGTATTACCCTGTTGGAAACTATGAGGACCAGTACATGAGATGGAACACACTGCAGGAAGAGAGGGGCCAAGCAGTTCTAGAGTTCACCAATACCTTCCATACTTTGCGTACCAAGTTGGGTATCAAAGACTCCAAATGACATTTGGTTTTGAAATATCATGGGGCTCTACACAGATACATCCAAACTGAAATGGATTTTCTAGACATCTCATCACTTGGTGTTGCTTATTGATATGTTGTTAAAAATGAGCAGAAATTTAAGCACCAAAACAAATGGGAGTTCAGTTCTGCAAATCCACAACAACCAAAGTATGAAAAAGACGGACCTAACAAATAGTCTCCCAAAAACTAGTCCAAGACATAGGAAAAGAAGGTTCATGGGAATACAAAGAAGGACACCAAAAAATGGTACGAGTTCCACAAAATCCCCTGGCACAACACTGATGAATGTTGATCAAAATAGTCATTGGTAGCCGAGATCAAAGACAAAGAGCCAAACCCTGATTCAGAATCTGATTCTAAAAATAATGGTAAAGGACAGATCATTAATGCAAACCCCACTGCTATTGTTGCGACCACAACAATTCAACTAGAAGAACCAATAGATCTCGAAGAGGGGGAGTGCCTTTTTCATTCACAAATGTGGGTGAAGGGGACCCTGCTGCATTTTATTGTTGATAGGGGAAGCCAAAAGAACAGTTGGGATTGTCGACAACACCACACCCACGGCCATACAACATCTAGTGGCTTTGAGAAGGATGAGATCTTCGTGTTAGCCAGCAACGTCGATTGTCATATAGCATCCAGCCCTTCAAGGATGAGGTATTATGTGATGTTTCCCCACTAGATGTTTATGATGTTCTCTTGGGCCAACCATATATGTGGAAGTGCCATGTTCTTTATGAGTCTCAACCCCGCAATGTCATTGTTTCTCTGGGGGGTCATCTCTACAGAATACCATAGGTAGTTCCAACTATTGTTCCACCTAAAAATTGTCGCAAGGTAGTATCTCATACTGAAAAATTCATCTTCTTCACAGTCTGTTCAGAAGGGGAACGGAAGGACACTGCAACCACTATAGCCTCACCCCCTGCACCTTCTATCCAATAGAAGCAGGTCGACAAGGTTGCAGGAAAGCACAAAGATTCCTTCTACACTCCTTCCTCTCATGTAGATCAACTTGTTGAATAGCCTCATCTTCAACAGGTTCATGATAGACTTCCACAAACTAAGCAGCGTGACGACTCCAGCAATACAAGCAACTCACCAAGATGCAGATCCAGCAAACGCTTTTCCCTCTCCCCCAGGAACTCAACACAATCGATACCATTACTTATTAAGGAGGGAGGATTGAACTAGGTGGATATTGGTGGCCACCCAGCTTTTCCGACTAGCGCAAAACAATTTTCTGGCAATTTTGGCAATTTACTATTTTTAGCAGGTTTTAACTTCTGGGGCCATTTTGAGGGCCTAAATGAAGGTTTTTCAATATAAATATTCTCAATGATATTTGAAGGAATGATTGAGCCCCAAAAATTAATCTCCTCGACAATACCTTTCTAACGAGCTATCATACACCTAAAACGGAGATTGTATGCAAAAGTTACGACCCCGGGAAGTTGATGTACTAACTTACCCAAACGGGGCCCACATGAATTTGGCACTTCATCTCCTAAGGTTGGGTTTTTGGATGTCTAGGGTTTTTAGCATTCCTGTTTATTGTAAAAATGCCTTCAGAACCTCATTGTAATCATCTTATTGCGAATGCGAGTAGCCGTCACATCTCTTCTCAGAGATAAGCTGCCACCATTCTAGCGAATCTTTGACTCTGTATTTTTACAGTCTCTGTAAATTTCTTTCATTAATATAAATCATGTATTACTGTATATCTGTGCTTATGGTTTCATCTCTGATACATTTCTGTTATATTATTGAATATCTATGATATCTCTATGCATTTTTTTATTATATCTTTGATCTCATTTCGTGCCGAAAAGAATCTGGATTAGTGGTATCAGAGTAGGCTGCTCTTGATCATTTTTTTCAGTGCATGTCCTCGACGAGGTCCAAGTATATAAATTTGGGTCTCGATCTTGTCTCTCTTGAATAAAACTTCTCTCACACACCCAAGAAACCCTCAATGGCAGAAGAAAAGAAAAACGATGGAGCAGACGATCCTATCAATCTGTTGCTTGAGCAAGTTCTCACGCGACAGAGGGACGAAATGATGGAGAATTTTTCCCACATCCTTCAATGCCTGCCGATAGCAACAGGTGCATCTTCATCAAGCGACCACTTTGGAGGCACCTCACCTTTCAAGGTACAAGTTAATTTTGATATTCCTGTATTTGAAGGATAGATAGATGCAAAAGCCCTAGAAAAATGGTTAAGTTTGCTAGAAGGTTATTTCTCTGTTCACAAATTTTCCGACAAAGAAAAGATCACCTTCGCACTCCTTAAAGCTCTCCCTCATGTCAAACATTGGTGGGAAACTTACTGGGAGCAAGGTTCCACATAAGAGTCTAGAATATATGGGGCCAAGCCCACTTGGTATTTTTTTGTGGATGCGGTAAAGGAACAGTATTACCTTGTTGGAAACTATGAGGACCAGTACATGAGATGGACCACACTACGGAAAGAGAGGGGCCAAGCAGTTCTGAAATTCACCAATACCTTCCATGCCTTATGCACCAATTTGGGTATCAAAGACTCCGAACGACATTTGGTTCTGAAATACCGTGGGGCTCTACACAGATACATCCAAACTGAAATGGATTTTCTAGACATCTCATCACTCGGTGTTGCTTATAACTATGTTGTTAAAATTGAGCAAAAATTTAAGCACCAGAACAAACAGGAGTTCAGGTCTGCAAATCCGCAACAACCAAAGTATGACAAAGACAGCCCTAACAAACAGTCTCCCGAAAACCAGTCCAAGACACAAGAAAAGAAGGGTCACGGGAAGACAAAGGACACCAGAAAATGGTGTGAGTTACACAAAATCCCCTAGCACAACACTGATGAATGTCGATCAAAACAGTCATTGGTGGCTGAGATCAAAGACAAAGATTCGAACCCTGATTCAGAATATGATTCTGAAAATAATGGTAAAGGACGGATCATTGGCGCAGACCCCACGAGTATTGTCATGACCACAACAATTCAACTAGAAGAACCAATAGATCTTGAAGAGGGGGAGCGCCTTTTTCATTCACAAATGTGGGTGAAGGTGACCCTGCTGCATTTTATTGTTGATAGCGGAAGCCAGAAGAACCTCATCTCAGCAGAGGTCGTCAAACAGTTGGGATTTTCGACAACACCACACCCACAGCCATACAACATCAATGGCTTCACCAAGGATGAGATCTTCGTGTCAGCCAGCAATGTCGATTGTCATACAACATCCAACCCTTCAAGGATGAGGTATTATGTGATGTTTCCCCACTGAATGTCTATGATGTTCTCTTGGTCCAACCATATATGTGGAAGTGCCAAGTTGTTTATTAGTCTCGACCCCACAGTGTCATTGTTTCTCTGGGGGGTCATCTCTACGGAATACCAGAGGTAGTTCCAACTATTGTTCCACCTAAAAAGTGTCACAAGCTAGTATCTCATACTGTAAAATTCAGCTTCTTCACAATCTGTTTAGAAGGGGAACGAAAGGACACTGCAACCACTACAGCCTCGCCCCTTGCACCTTTTATCCAACAAAAGAAGGTCGACAAGGTTGCAGAAAAGTGCAAATATCCCTTCTACACACATTCCTCTCATGTAGATCAACTTGT
Organism: Picea engelmannii; assembly: GCA_009831015.1. Taxonomy (NCBI): domain Eukaryota; kingdom Viridiplantae; phylum Streptophyta; class Pinopsida; order Pinales; family Pinaceae; genus Picea; species Picea engelmannii. The sequence goes on from ML778188.1 coordinate 2,485,611, forward strand.
TGAACAACCTCAACTTCAACAGATTCATGACAAACTTCCACAAACTAAGAAGCGCGACGTCTCCAGCAATACAAACAACTCACCAAGATGTAGATCTAGAAAACACTTTTCCCTCTCCCCCGGGAACCCAACGCAATGGAGACAATTTCTTCCTAATGAGGGAGGATTAATCCAGGTGGATATCGGTGGCCACCCACCTTTTTTGACTGGCGCAAAACAGTTTTCTGGAAATTTTGGAAATTTACTATTTTTAGCAGGTTTTAACTTTCGGGGCCATTTTGAGGGCCTAAATGAAGGTTTTTCAATATCGAGGTTCTAAATGATATCCAAAGGGATGATTGATCCCCTAGAATGAATCTCCTCGAAAATACCTTTCCAATGAGCTATCATACACCTAAAACGGAGATCGTATGCAAAAGTTACGACCCCGGGAAGTTGATGTACTAACTTACCCAAATCGGACCCACATGACTTTTGGCGCTTCATCTCCTAAGGTTAGGTTTTTGGATGTCTAGGGTTTTTGGCATTCTTTTTTATTGTAAAAATGCCTTCAGAGCCTCATTGTAAGCATCTTCTTATGAATGCGAGTAGCCGTCAGATCTCTTCTCAGAGATAAGTTGCCACCATTCTAGGGTGTCTTTAACTATATATTTTTACAGTCTCTGTACATTTCTTTCATTAATAGAAATTGTGTATTACTGTATATCTGTGCTTATGGTTGCATCTCTGATACATTTCTGTTATATTATTGAATATTTGTGATATCTCTGTGCATTGTTTTATTATATCTCCGATCTCATTTCGTGCCGAAAAGAATATGGATCAGTGGTATCAGAGTAGGTTGCTCTTGATCATTTTTTTCAGTGCATGTCCTCGATGAGGTCTGAGTATAGAAATTTGGGTCTCGAGCTTGTATCTCTTGAAAACAACCTCTCTCGCACACCCAAGAAACCCTCAATGGCAAAAGAAAATAAAAATGACGGAGCAGACGATCCTATCAATCTGTTGCTTGAGCAAGCTCTCACGCGACAGAGGGACAAAATGATGGAGAATTTCTCCCACATCCTTCAATGCATGCCGATAGAAACAGGCACATCTTCATCAAGCGGCCACTTTGGAGGCACCTCACCTTTCAAGGTACAAGTTAATTTTGATATTCCTGTATTTGAAGGACAGATAGGTGCAGAAGCCCTAGAAAAATGGTTAACTCTACTAGAAGGTTATTTCTTTGTTCACAATTTTTCCGACAAAGAAAAGATCACCTTCGCACTCCTTAAATCTCTCCCTCGTGTCAAACATTGGTGGGAAACTTACTGGGAGCAAAGTTCCATAGAAGATTCTGGAATATATGGGGTTGAGCCCACTTGGGATTTTTTTGTGGATGCGGTAAAGGAATAGTATTACCCTGTCGGCAACTATGAGGACCAGTACATGAGATGGACCACACTGCGGAAAGAGAGGGGCCAAGCAGTTCTAGAGTTCACCAATACCTTCCATACCTTTCACACCAAGTTGGGTATCAAAGACTCCGAACGAAATTTGGTTCTGAAATATCATGGGGCTCTACACAGATACATCCAGACTGAAATGGATTTTCTAGACATCTCATCACTCGGTGCTGCTTATCGATATGCTATTAAAATTGAGCAGAAATTTAAGCACCAGAACAAACAGGAGTTCGAGTCTACAAATCCGCAACAACCAAAGTATGACAAATATGGCCCTAACAAACAGTCTCTTGAAAACCAGTCCAAGACACAGGAAAAGAAGGGTCACGGAAACACAAAGAAGTACACCGGAAAATGGTGTGAGTTCCACAAAAGCCCCTCGCACAACACTGATGAATGTCAATCAAAATAGTCATTGGTAGCCGAGATCAAAGACAAAGATCCAAACCCTAATTCAGAATTTGATTCTGAAAATAATGGTAAAGGACAGATCATTAACGCAAACCCCACTGTTATTGTCACGACCGCAGCAATTCAACCTGAAGAACCAATAGATCCTGAAGAGGGGGAGCGCATTTTTCATTCACAAATGTGGGTGAATGGGAACCTGCTTCATTTTATTGTTGATAGCAGAATCCAGAAGAACCTCATCTCAACAGAGGTCATCAAATAGTTGGGATTGTCGACAACACCACACCCACGGCCATACAACATCGGGTGGCTTTGAGAAGTATGAGATCTTTGTGTCAGCCAGCAATGTCGATTGTCATACAACATCCAGCCCTTCAAAGATGAGGTATTATGTGATGTTGCCCCACTGGATGTCTATGATGCTCTCTTGGGCCAACCATATATGTGGAAGCGCCATGTTGTTTATGAGTCTCGACCTCGTAGTGTCATTGTTTCTCTGGAGGGTCATATCTACAAAATACCAGAGGTAGTTCCAACTATTGTTCCACCTAAAAACTGTCACAAGGTAGTATCTCATACTACAAAATTCAGCTTCTTCACAATCTGTTCAGAAGGGGAATGGAAGGACACTGCAACCACTACAGCCTCGCCCCCTGCACCTTCTATCCAACAGAAGCAGGTCGACAAGGTTGCAAAAAAGCACAAAGATTCCTTCTACACACCTTCCTCTCATGTAGATCGACTTGTTGAACAGCCTCAACTTCAACAGGTTCATGATAAACTTCCACAAACTAAGCAGCGTGGCATCTCCAGCAATACAAGCAGCTCACCAAGATGCAGATCCAGCAAACGATTTTCCCTCTCCCCCGGGAACTCAACGCAATGGATACCATTTCTTCCTAAGGAGGGATGATTGATCTAGGTGGATATTGGTGGCCACCCACCTTTTTCGACTGGCTCAAAACAGTTTTCTAGTAATTTTGGCAATTTACTATTTATAGCAGGTTTTAACTTTCGGGGCCATTTTGAGGGCCTAAATGAAGTTTTTTTGAGATCGAGGTTCTCAATGATAATCAAAGGCATGATTGATCCCACATAATTAATTGCCTCAATGATACCTTTCCAACGAGCTATCATACGCCTAAAACGAAGATCGTATGCAAAAGTTACGACCCTGGGAAGTTGATGTACTAACTTACCCAAACGGGGCCCACATGACTTTTGGCGCTTCATATCCTAAGGTTAGGTTTTTGGATGTATAGGGTTTTTGGAATTCTTGTTTATTGTAAAAAGTCCTTTAGAGCCTCATTGTAATCATCTTCTTGCGAATGTGAGTAGTTGTCAGATCTCTTCTCAGAGATAAGCTACCACCATTCTAGCGAGTCTTTGACTCTATATTTTTACTGTCTTTGTACATTTCTTTCATTAATAGAAATCATGTATTACTATATATCTGTGTTTATGGTTGCATCTCTCATACATTTATGTTATATTATTGAATATCTATGATATCTCTGTGCATTTTTTTATTATATCTTCGATCTCATCTCGTGCCAAAAAGAATCTGGATCAGTGATATCAGAGCAGGCTGCTCTTGATCGTTTTTTTCAGTGCATGTCCCCGACTAGGTATGAGTATAGCAAGTTGGGTCTTGAGCTTGTCTCTCTTGAAGACAACTGCTCTCACACACCCAAGAAACCCTCAATGGTGGAAGAAAAGAAAAATGGCGAAGCAGACAATCCTATCAATCTATTGCTTGAGCAAGTTCTCACGCGACAGAGGGACGAAATGATGGAAATTTTTGCCCACATCCTTCAATGCCTGCCGATAGAAACAAGCGCATCTTCATCAAGCGGCCACTTTGGAGGCACCTCGCCTTTCAAGGTACAAGTTAATTTTGATATTCCTGTATTTGAAGGACAAATAGATGCAGAAGCCCTAGAAAAATGATTAACTCTGCTAGAAGGTTATTTCTCTGTTCACAATTTTTTCGACAAAGAAAAGATCACCTTCGCACTCCTTAAAGCTCTCCCTCATGTCAAACATTGGTGGGAAACTTACTGGGAGAAAAATTCCACATAAGAGTCTGGAATATATGGGGTCGAGCCCACTTCGGATTTTTTTGTGGATGCGGTAAAGGAACAATATTACCATGTCGGCAACTATGAGGACCAGTACATGAGATGGACCACACTGCGGCAAGAGAGGGGCCAAGCAGTTCCGGAGTTCACCAATACCTTCCATACTTTGCGCACCAAGTTGGGTATCAAAGACTTGGAACGAAATTTGGTTCTGAAATACCGTGGGGCTCTACACAGATACATCCAGACTGAAATGGATTTTCTAGACATATCATCACTCGGTGCTACTTATCAATATGTTGTTAAAATTGAGCAGAAATTTAAGCACCAGAACAAATGGGAGTTCAGGTCTGCAAATCCGCAACAACCAAAGTATGACAAAGACGGCCCTAACAAACAGTCTCCTGAAAACCATTCCAAGACACAGGAAAAGAAGGGTCATGGGAAGACAAAGAAGGACACCGAAAAATGGTGCAAGTTCCACAAAATCCCCTAGCACAACACCGATGAATGTCGATCAAAACATTTATTGGTGGGCGATATCAAAGACAAAGAGTCGAACCCTGATTCAGAATTTGATTCTAAAAATAATGGTAAATGACAGATCATTGACGCAGACCCCACTGCAATTGTCGCAATCGCAGCAATTCAACCAGAAGAACCAACAAATCCTAAAGAGGGGGAGTGCCTTTTTCATTCACAAATGTGGGTGAAGGGGACCTCACTGCATTTTATTGTTGATGGCGGAAGCCAGAAGAACCTCATCTTAGCAGAGGTCGTCAAACAGTTGGGATTGTCGACAACACCACACCCACAACCATACAACATCGAGTAGCTTCACCAAGGACGAGATCTCCTTGTCATCCAGCAACGTCGATTGTCATATGGCATCCAACCCTTCAAGGATGAGGTATTATTTGATGTTGCCCCACTGGATGTGTGTGATGTTCTCTTGGGCCAACCATATATGTGGAAGCGCCATGTTGTTTATGAGTCTCGACCCCGTGGTTTCATTGTTTCTCTAGGCGGTCATCTCTACAGAATACCAGAGGTAGTTCCAACTATTGTTCCACCTAAAAAGTGTCGCAAGGTAGTATCTCATACTGCAAAATTCAGCTTCTTCACAATCTATTCAGAAGGGGAATGGAAGGACACTGCAACCACTACAGCCTCACCCCCTGCACCTTCTATCCAACAGAATCAGGTCGACAAGGTTGCAGCAAAGCGTAAAGATTCCTTCTACACACCTTCCTCTCATGTAAATTGACTTGTTGAACAGCCTCAGCTTCAACAGGTTCATGACAGACTTCCACAAACTAAGCAACGCGATGTCTCCAACAATACAAGCAGCTCACCAAGATGCAGATCCAGCAAACACTTTTCCCTCTTCCCCGGGAACTCAACGCAATGGAGACCATTGCTTCCTAAGGAGGGAGAATTGATCGAGGTGGATATCGGTGGCCACCCACCTTTTCCAACTGGCTCAAAATAGTTTTCTGGCAATTTGGGCAATTTACTATTTTTAGCAAGTTTTAACTTCCGGGGCCATTTTGAGGGCCTAAATGAATGTTTTTTGAGATAGAGATTCTCAATGATATATAAAGTTATTATTGATCCCTCGGAATGAATCTCCTCGACGATACCTTTCCAATGAGCTATCATACGCCTAAAACGGAGATCGTATGCAAAAGTTACGACCCCGGGAAGTTGATGTACTAACTTACCCAAACGGGGCCCACATGACTTTTGGCACTTCATCTCCTAAGGTTAGGTTTTTGGATGTCTAGGGTTTTTGGAATTCCTGTTTATTGTAAAAAGGCCTTCAAAGCTTCATTGTAAGCATCTTCTTGCGAATGCGAGTAGTCGTCACATCTCTTCTTAGAGATAAGTTGCCACCATTCTAGCGAGTCTTTGACTCTGTATTTTTATAGTCTCTGTACATTTCTTTCATTAATAGAAATCCTGTATTATTGTATATATGTGCTTATGGTTGCATCTCTGATACATTTTTGTTATATTATTGAATATCTGTGATATCTCTGTGCATTTTTTTATTATATCTCCAATCTCATTTCGTGCTGAAAAGAATCTGGATCACTGCAAGAGCTGATAGGTTGGGCTCACAGGACACACAGGTGACACGTCTCAATTCATGGGTTTTCCACTGGTTTTCAGGGTGCATGACAAGGAATCCATGCAGAGTTCGAACACAAATTCAACGGTTAAGACAGAGGGTGTATCGGCTTCTCATGAAAACATCACAGGCTTCGGGTTTCAGAGTTGCATGAGGCATACAGAGATCATACGGAATTCACGGTTTCAGACAGTAGACGGCAGAATGGAGGACGAACCCCCTTCGCGGCTCAATTCTTGGGTTAAATTGCATGTGCCTAGGCCGACACATGTCGCCCATGAAGCTGCATGCACTCCATCAAGTATGCGTTCCCTTTTTGCACACGTTGGAGCTGCATGTGTTTCCTCTCCCAGAACTTAGGATAAAAACATGTTTGTCCCACAGCTTTGGAATAATAATAAATTATTATTCCCAAGGACTTAATCCCCTAAGATTAGCCCCTCTTTCCAACCTTTCATCCCCTTTTCCCTTACCCACCCTATGGAATCTTAGTCCCCCATCACGTTTTCTTCGTGTTCGATCTGCACACAGCGATGTTTAATCTTTATTAATGTTTTTCATATTACATATAAAAAAACAGCCTCCTGACCTTTAACACTTAGGCTCTATGGCCTAATAAACACGTAATCCTACCATCTTATCAATACTCAGCTCACCAGCCTACAAAACGTGATTTACAATTCATAAACATGATTACAACGGGGCTCATCCTTGGGGATATTACATGTTGGAATGAACAAAACATGGATTTAGAGGTGTGTATAGACTCCACTTGTCTTTCCCACAATCAGAGGCTTTCTCGAGTGGAGAGAGGATGTAATGTGAACATTTACATGGATAATGTGGCTTGCAAAAACTTCCTTCAATGTAACTCTCGTGGATATGCCAAGTGCAACAACAACATGGGTAACTACATATATTCTAAATCCTTTATATTTTTCGAAGGTTACATGAATCTATTTATATTTATATATTTTGATGTTTTCACTTATATGTTTACAGGTTTCCCAAATTCATTAGAAGCTATTCATAATTATGAGAGTTTTTTATAATTATGAGAGTTATATGTGATTTGGCAGGGTGGGGGCATTAATAGAGAAAATATATAATATATTTTCTCTATTAATGCCCTCTCACCCTCACCCCCCACCCTGATATATGAGGGTGGGGGGCATTAATAGTATGAGGCGGGGGGGTGCATTAATAGAGAAAATATAGGGATTTGAACAAACTTTAATCTCCACAAACAAGATATAATTTGAAAGCACAATTTTGACATTGTGACATAATGATACAAAATCAAAATCTTTTACAACTATAAGTTGAAAGCACAACTTTGACATTGTGACATAATGATACAAAAACAAAGTCTTTTGCAACTAGAAATCTTCTCAAAGTGCTAGATTCTAATTGCATTCCTTAAACAAAGTGAAAAGGTCACCAACCCAAATGATCTAACAACTCTTTGATTCAAAACATAAGAATAAACATGCATGCATGAAAAGAGAATCAACATATAAAGATTACAAAAATCAATCACACCATGAGAATAAGAAAACCTTTCTACAATGTATTAAGAAATCTAGATTTCAACTTACCCATAGACTTGAAAATATCCACCAAAAAGAGTTTTTTAGAGAACTATACACAACAAGCCACAGTGCCAGAATTTCACATGGCATCGACACCTCCACCTCCCAATCTCTACCCAAAAAGAAATAATTCCCAACTAGATATCACAAGCCCTATAATGAAAATTCTCAACTAGAGAACCCTCAAAAAACCATTACAAAGAAGGAACAAGGGTCAATGTACACCCCTAAAATGCACCCTCGCTGTAGAATTCAAACCAAAATAGTGCATGCATGCCAACAACATTGCCCAAGCAGAGTGAAATATCATAAACATGCAAAGAACATTGCCCAAGCAGAGCTAGTGACCACTCTCCCAAGAAAATCCATCAAAAACCCTCTCAAGCATACAACCAAACATGAAAGCAGTAATTCGAACCAAATCGAGAAATCCTTGCCACTCTCCAACACAATCAAACAATGCAATCCTTCTCAACCAAATGCTAGCTAGATAGCCCTCAAATCCCCACTCCAAAAAAGTGTCGCATGCAAATGCTCCCACACAACCAACCATCCCAAGAAAAACCAACAACCACACTCCCACGAACACATTCAAACACGAAATAAGTAATGGAACATCGATAAACCCTCATCATCCTCCAACACTGCGAGGTAACAAAATTTGGCCATGAAAGATGCCAGCCACACGACCCTCGAAGCACCACTCACAAGCACTTGGCATGAATTCTCCCACACAACATAAACCACCCTCCCAAGCACACAAATAGACCATGAGAAACCCTCGCTAGCATCCAACACAATGAGATCACAAAAGCTTGTCAAAGTCTGAATACGGGGGATATAGCTCAGTTGGTAGAGCTTAGCTCTTGCAATTGAGTCATTGCGATTACGGGTAGTGTGAATCCACTTGTACAACATATTTCTTAAGTGTACATGTTTATTTATGGCATGAGACAACGCGTAGTATGGGATTAAGGGTAGTGTGAATCCACTTGTGCAACATATTTCTTAAGTGTACATGTTTATTTATGCCATGAGACAACGCGTAGTATGGGGCGTAGTATGGGATTAAGGGTAGTGTGAATCCACTTGTGTAACATATTTCTTAAGTGTACATGTTTATTTATGGCACGAGACAACGCGTAGTATGGGTTTATTTTACTGATCAATATGCGCAATAAAAATGGTTAAATCCATCTCAATTTTATTTTTATTTTTTCTCCAATGATAAAAACTTATATTTGTATTTGATCATATCTATATTAAATTGGCTAAAAATAAAATATTACATATTTCTACAATTATAACAACCTAATAATTTAAAGACACAAAATCAATTAATCATTAATCCAATAACTCATTTTGGTCCTCTACACAAAAGATTCAAAAAATATTTTAACAAACCTTAAATGTTGAATTCCCAATGCATTCTCTAAATCATAACTATAACCTTTAATGTTGAATTCTTTTTTTTCTCCAATCATAAAAACCCATACTTTATCCAAGATCTCAAGTATAGGTTTTTATAATGAAATGGAAAATATCTTTTATAATAAGTGAATTAAATGATAGAGAAATAACCCTTGAGACACCACTAAATGATAGAGAAATAATAGCAAAAGATCCAACATCTAAAAGAGTGTGAAGATGAGTTAGGGTTGTTATTATCTTGATCCATCAATGTGAAAATAGATTAAGCTAGTTGATGAAGATAAGATCAACTAGATTGCTAGTATTCTAGTCAAGATCAACAGCAAAAGATCCCACATCTAAAAGAGTGTGAAGATGAGCTAGGACTGTTATTCTCTTGATCCATTAGTATGAAAATAGCTTAAGCTATTTGATGAGGATAAAATCAACCAGATTGCTAGTATTCTAGTCAAGATTCACAGCAAAAGATCTCACATCTAAAAGAGTGTGAAGATGAGTTAGGGTTGTTATTCTCTTGATTTCTTAAGTTGGTCAACCTTGTGGACGTCCAATCAATCAATCAATCAATCAATCTATCTATCTATCTATCTATCTATTAAAACATTACAACTAGAGCTGCCTTTGACAACAACCATGTGGATATGGATGTGAAGAGCAATAGTAGAAGAAAACAGAAGCCATGCACCATATCTCACGAGCAATCATTATACACCACATAATCTTTTATTAATTAGTATATAAGAGGAGATATACACGAAGTATATGAGGGGCATCCTTAACCCTATTACACGTTCGGGCAATCGAACGTATAAACAGCTCCGATTGCCCGAACGCACAAACGACTTATGTTATTCGGGAAATAAAACACAGTACCCACAACAACAGAGATTTAAAAAAGACAAGCAGAGGCCATCAGAGAAAACGTGACCATCCCTCTCACGACTGTGAGCAACAGACAACCCAATTAACAATTCTACGGTTTCGTTGAAGACAAAAACGATAGGAAGAGCACCTCCAGCTGCGGCCTATGTTTATCCGTATATCAACGAAATGCATTTATTTATGTAGTGGAGGGCTATCCAAGCGAATGATGCGTTTGCAGCGATAAGAAGGAACAAAATAAAAAGTAATATAATCGCTTTCGGCGTCCAATGTCCTGATGATCACGCTCTGCAACCATACGAAATATGGAAATGAATAAAGATGACAATGGCAGATGTAATGGTTGCATTGAAAAGAACAAAAACGACTCAACGAGAGTGACTTATCACCCAATAATAATAATAATAAATAATCTATTTTTAAGGTCACGGCCAAGCTAGCGCATCAAATTGGTGTATGTGACCCTCTTGTTTGTGGAACAAAGGACCCCCTTCGCCCAGCAATTTGACTTTTTGTGTGAAAGTCGAAGTCCCTTTTCATATTCATATTTAGTGCAGTAGGGCCTTCCTGGCATCGATATTCATATTCATTGCAGTGCGGCCTTGCCTGTTAGACATATTCATTGCAGACCTTAAGGGCGTATAATAGTATTAGCCATTGTTTTGTTTTGTATGTACGATTATTAGCATAGGTCTCCTCACTGGCCTGCAGTTCCGGATTGGGATTGATTAGAACTTTGACTTTCTTTGATCGTCCGATTCTGTCACTGAGGAAAGATTGTTCCCTGATTGAAATTGCTTCTGCTGTAATGTCAAAATCACTCCAATTCAATGACTTTTATTCATTTCAACTATAAAAATGGATATTTATTTTTAATTACGTCTGGTGTAATGTCAAAATCACTCCAATTCAATGAATTTTAATTGGAGTAAGCTAACTACGCTACGTTTTGAAGCCCGATGGGACGTCTCGGGCACGGGCTCGATCCAGTAGAACGCCCAGCTGGTTGTCAAGATTTTCCGGTCATCGATTTTCCGTTTGCCTCTCTTCCGAACGCAGTCTCCGTTAGCAACGCCGTCTCCTTTTATCGATTGTTGAATTTCAAATTCAAATTTTAAACGCCCGCCTCCCCGTTTGGACCATATACGGAT
>ML778188.1:2498720-2516238 GCA_009831015.1 Picea engelmannii
CAACTCTCTCTATCACTATTTATATTGGTGTCTCATTGATAAAATCAACTTTAATTTTATTAATAAATTTAATACATAGATAACTTTATAATTTGATTAATAACTTTGATGAAGTGATCTTTCACTTTAATTTTCACAATTATTTGTAGCGTGGATAACACTTTTATTAGCCTCTTTGGAAATGTTTTTTACTATACCCCTAACAATGGAAAGCATTATAACGATGATGATCACCGCTATTTAACACTATATTTTCTTGGTTCAATAGAGGATTTCACATTATTTATTATTGTAAATCTTTATAGTTGGTTTTCAAGCAAGATTTAGATTGTAATAGTTATGGAATATATTTACAACAACTAGTCTAAATAACTATAAATTGTTGAACTTATGCTTATACTAAGCAGAGGGCGGGCGTGAATCAATACAAGATATTTTTTATTTTAATTGAGTATTCATCAATCATTCATTAATTTTAAAACATTAAATGCATGTAAACTTAAATAAAAAAACAAAGAGTTTAACTTGGAAACCTTTTTGTGAAAAAACAACAAAAACTTATATTTATAAATGTTTGTAGGCACCAACCTATTGTTACAAAGATTGTAGGAACCAACCTACTGGAAACATCAATATCCTCAGCTGAGCACCAACTCATCAAGATATTGGGTAAGTACCAACTCACTGGAGACACCAATCTCCTCAGCCGAGCACTAACTCATTAAGACTTGTGTAGGTACCAACCTATTAGAGACACCAATCTCCTCAGTTGAGCATCAACTTAGTAAGACCTGTATAGGCACCAACCTAAGATATTCATACATAAAGTACTTTTGACTTCACCTACATGCTTCATAATTCAAACCCAAGTCATATTTAGCCTTCATTCCCCAACGAACCTCGTAGCATCATTCCTAGAATATAATCTTAGACTACAACATCACAACCTCAAAACAATGCACTTTGCAACATCATAGACCTTCATCCTTCATAGCACACCCTTAAAACTCCAAGAAAACTCCTCTTTCACCCTTAGACCCCAAGAATACTCTCTAGCTTCTCTTGCACACCTTAGATCTCTTTTTCCCACCTCATATTTGATCTTCTTCTTTCGATACTCTTCAAATGCACACATCTATCATGTATTTATGGTGTTTATGTGCTCACTTTTAGGGCTGACCTATAAACACTGGCGAGGCTGACCTGAAATTTATGGCTGGGTTGTTTAATGGGAAAATTCATATATCCTCATTCATAAGGAATTAGAGGGAGTATCATATATTGTTTGAAAGGTATCAAAATAAGTTTTCCAACAATATAACATATTCTTCTATTTGAGTTAGATATTTAGAGTAAAAATTCCTTCAAAGATAGGGTATCGAAACTGAGCATAAAAAATCCAAAAATAATATTTCCAACAACGTCCTTCTTACAATCTTTATTTTGGACATCTATAGTATCCCCCTGTGTTCAACATCAATGACACCAATATTTTCAACATAAATCACATGAAAACACACAAATACATAGATTGCAATAATTAGATACAACTACCTACAAGACATACATTTTGAGAGAGGAGAGCCTACAAGGTATTTTGATTTTGATTGAAAGACTCATTTTGTTTGTAGAAACCGTTTATTTCATCAAATATATTTCTATGTTATTGGTTTTAAGAGGACTAAATTTGTAATGTTGTAATTCCTTCAATTCTAGAATATAATTTGTTTGATGAAGTGGAACTATATATTTTGAAGTGGAATTATATATATTGAAATCATGTCTTAAGTGGTCAACATATGTTTGAGATATGTCATGATTGAAATTTAAATTTAAATCTATTGTGTTCCATTACTTATCATTAATTCAATTGAAATTATTATTTTAATTACTTATTTTCATATTTCATGTATTACAACTTATTTTAAATAATTTAATTTTTTTAAATATAAAAAAATTAATTATTATAGAATTTTAATAATTTCGTGATAATTGAATTCATAGAATAAAAATCTATTGTGTTCCATTACTTATTATTAGTTTAATTGAAATTATTATTTTAATTATTTATTTTCATATTTTCTATATTACTAATTATTTTAATTAATTATTTTTTCTTGATTTAATGGTTAAATGAAAAACATGAAATTTCTTGTTTGTAATTCATTTGAAAATGTTATTGTAAATTAGTCCTTTAAAAATTACAAAAATTACAATAAAAAAAATTGTAAATAAAACATTATTAGATCAATTATACTAATCATCTTTTGTTTGTGGTGTTTAAATAAAAATCATTTTTTAAAACACATTATTTACCTTTTCCTTGGGAAACAACATGTAAATGAATCAATATAGATTCTTAGAGTCAACTCTGCACTTCCTTTAACCTTTAGGTTCTTTTGAGCCTAGACCCAATGTTGATTAATTCGATTTCAGTGTTAAGGATTTTTTTTTTAAATAGTTATTGTAAGTCTTCATCAAGACACTTTCAACACTTTCATAGTGCCATTATCCTTTGTAGTGCAACTATTCTTAAACAACTTATATTAGTGGAAGATATATTTTCAAAATGAAAATATAGAAGTGATTTATTCGATGGACTCTTGAGGTGGTTTAGGTATTATGTGGGTATAAAAGAAAGATATGAACCTAGAAAGTGCACATTCAAAATATGATTGTCTTATGTGCTTAGAGAATACAATAAATAATTATCATGGAATAAATAATTATCATGGATGATCACAAGAAAGTGCATAGTAACAAACTTAAAAGCTTATGTAGTAGTTAACGTATTAAAACATATGTATGATTTATTTGTGTAAAATTATCCATGAGAGATCAACAAAGTTAACTTAGTTAAAGTGTGGTACTATTATATGTATTGATTAGGTTTGATTCCTCATAAAGGTAATCAACATATTATTAAAAGGGGTATTGTAAGTGATTGAGTTGTCATTGTCGTTAAGTTAGGTCAAGGAGTGACACACATCTCTATGTAAGTAATATAATGTTTAATACGAGAGATCATGTAACAAATAAGCTAAAGAGAATTGTGGAGCAATGCACATAAGTTAAAATGTGCATAGACATAGAGGTAAGTATATAAGATGAGCGAAAAGCTAACAAAGTTCTCTAAAATAGATGTTAAGGTAGAGGATCAACGAGCAAGGGATGAGGTTGCATGAATTTATATTGAGAATGTAGGAAGTAGCATAACATAGATGGAGACGGAAGATATTGCATAGAGAAATGATAAAAAATTGGCAAAAACACAAAAGTTAATGCTAAGTATAAACTATGACATGATCAATCTGAATTTTCACACAAGTTCTAGGTTGGTGTTGTAACACATACATTTTTAAATACTCTAGATATTAAAAAGTTGGAAGTCGTCTACCTTTAAAACACTAACGATGAACCTCAAACATCGGATTTCAGGGATTCACAGATCTGATAGTCTAACATGTCGAAGTCCTCAATGCCCTGACATGCGAAGTAGCAAAATAAAGTTAAGCTTAACCATGATCTTCGAACCATTTAAGGGTGATTATCAGTAATTAATACATCGCGCCTTCGCAAATCAGAAGTCACGCCTTGTTGCAACCTTTGAATATCCCGATATGCGAAGTCACGAAAGAGATTCAAGATAAACCTGATTAATTATGCGGGTAATGGTAATTAACGACAATTAATGGCTCTCGCGATTTCGCGTTTCGACAGTTTTACCTTGAAAAAATAGCTTATAACCCTGATACCTGAGGTCGCGAATTTTCCAAACTAATCGAAATTAATTAAGAACTTAAACATGATTAAAGTTAATTAATTAAATCACATTTCGAGAATTTGGGGCTCATGGCTCAAGACTAAGAGTGAAATCACCCGAGACTACAAGTTTCAAAAAAAGTTAAGAGCTAATCATGATCAATTAAAGTTTAAGATGGATTAATTGATATCTTAAAACACCTTTTTTAAAACTTACGGGCAAAAATTGATTGCTTTTACGATTCTCCCGAGTCATGAAATATCAAGCATTTATGACATTTATGAGAAGGGTAGATCGGAAATAAGATCTTACTTTATCTCCAGATCTTTCTATTAATATAATTAAATGTTGTGTTAGCAAGGACCTGCGCAGATTTGAATACTTAATGTGAAAGGATTTCTGTCATTAGTTGAATTTCATTTTAGTTTTCACAGAGTCTGCTCAGCGAGATAACCATTGTTTGTATTTTCTGCTCAGAAAGTTCAGGCCAGAGTTCAGACATCCTTTCTGATACCTCACCTAGAAATATCGATGTAGTCAAAACATGGACACATGTTTTCAACATATTGGAATACGAGCTGACAAATTGCCCAGACGATTTGAGCGACAACGAGAAGGAAGACTTGTATAAAAAATACAAGGTGGTTGCTCAGTCAGAGATGCACAAGGTAGCTACAAGGCCCCAGCTTTTTCCCTATTGTGATATGATTAGATGGGCGTTGGATCACGTAGATGTCCCAACCAGAACAATATTTAATTCCCAGAAGGTGGTTGTTGGATCATTTCAGCCAGAACATCTACAGGCAATGTACAAGCTGTCCCCCACACCCAAATTTACTTACAATGCCGATTTTTTAGAGGGTTTCAAGCAGAAAGAATGTGAACAATTCGAAAAAATCTTATCTGACTTGATCAAAGATTGGTACTCACGCCCTGAAAATTTTAGAGCTGATTCTCATGGTATATATGCAATCACTTCTTTACAACCACAGTTCATGTATATAGCGATGATGGTGTGCAGACTTTATGGGAAAGAGAATACTGCGTACTTTTTGCTCCCATGGGTACCACTTATCCACACGGTAGCAAAGGGATACTCTTTTGATTGGGCCAAGATGTTGTCGGACAGTTTGGACGATCAAGTTACATAATACCATAAGCAAAAGGCGAATGGGAAGGCAGCCTCATTTTTTTATGTCTGCTTATATTATGGATGTCATTTGTTACATGACACCCTTTCCATTAATGAGTTGGAGCTAGAATCCAATTAATGCAGAACCTATTCACATATACCACTCAAAGTTATGGGAAGATAAAGCCAAGGACTTCATCTATGAGATTTGCAACTGGGTAATGGTACCGATGCATGTCGCTATTTTCGACCATCCACCTCCCAGGATTTCAGATAAGATCATGACCAATCTAGGCAGCGTGGAAAATTGGTACATTGAAGAACAATTCTCTTATATTAGGGTTTTTGGCTGCTATGTTCCTCCATATGACCTGTCATTATTCTTACCAGACAAGCTAATATGTCGTGAAATTTCCAGGCAAACTGTACTCGGTGGGATCAACAAAGAACTCAAACGGGTTCAGAAAAAGGTATGGCCATCGTTTCCCTTACACATTAGTTCCTATTCTTTATTATATTTCGGCCATGCTAAAGTAGAAGCCGTGGACTTAGAGGAAATGAAACCAGTAGACATTGAATTCAAGAAGCACGAACCTAATAAGGTTGTGAATAACCACATGGCAAGATGCGGTCTAAAAAGATACGAGCATGAAGACTGTCCTCATGACGAGATATTCCGAGGAGAAAAATCCTACTCGAAGGTTTTGAGCTGGGTCAGAGCCCTGCCACCCAAAGGGATGATAGCATTTTATAAGTTTCAGGAACACCGGAGGAGCGACCTCCCCAAAGTTTTACAAGGGAGAGTCTCTACATCCATAGAAGTACAACAAACATAAACCAAAGGTTCAACAACTACAATCTCTAGCAAACAAGAGACTCAAGGGGTCACAGAAGAAACTGAGACCTCGAATCGAGAAACCAAGGTCCCAAACCAAGAAGAAAGAACCCCAGAGACAGATACACCGGGTAAACAGGTCAAGGATCAAACAGGGATACCCTCAAAGGAGGTAGAAGACACATCATTGTTTGCCTCAGATGAATCGGTCCAATCCCGTTCAGATTCATCCCATAGTGGAAAATAAAGAGTGGCTTTGTAGAGACGGTCCGACTGGCATGGCCTACCTCAGTTACTGGCTCTCCCAACTTTGTTTGGGAACAAAAATTAAAAATAACAAAAAAAGCCCTTAAGGAATGGAGCAAACTCCCGGAAAGAAATCCCAATACCCAAAGAAAGGAGTTAGTGCAGCAGTTGGGAAAGTTGCAGAATGAAATGGAAACAATAGATATTGCCAAAACAGATCTGGAAAAGGAGCAAGCAGACCAATGTAAAACTTACCGCTCCTTCAGAAATGAAGAAGAATACTGGAGACTAAAATCCCGTAGCCTTTGGCTGGAAGCTGGTGACAGAAATACATCTTACTTCCACCGTCAATTTAAAGCCCGCCTCTCCAGGAACCACATCTTTGAGATCACAACCAACGAAGGGAAGCTTTGCAAAGGAATATACCAAATAAAGGCCGTTGTCGTTTCACATTTCCACCAACTTTACAGCAAAGAGAATGATGATAATGAAGAAGGCAATAAGGAATTCCTCAAGAACATCCCAGCTCTGGTCACAAAAGAATATAACACAACACTATTGAGCCCAACCAATGAAGAAGAAATCAGAAAAATCATCTGGTCCATGGATCCTGACAAAGCCCCAGGGCTAGATGGGTTCACAATCCATTTTTACAGGATCTGCTGGAATATAATCAAATCTGACCTCATCAGAATGATAAAAGGATTCCTACAAAAAGCAAAATTAGGAGGCAGCACCAATTCAACTTTCCTTGCATTAATCCCGAAAGAAACAAACCCTGCCTCCTTCGACAGATTCAGGCCAATCTCCCTATGTAATGCCTCTTATAAGATAATTGCAAAACTCCTTGCAAACAGAATAAAACCTCTACTGGGCAAGCTCATCTCAGATTCGCAAGGAGGATTCGTCAAAGGGAGACACATCCTGGACAATGTAATCCAAGTTCAGGAAGCTATGCACTCTAGCAATCTCAGAAAAGAGAAAGGCATGTTGATTAAGCTAGATATGGAAAATGCCTTCGACAGAGTAAATATGTCCTTACTGTATCAAGTGCTTCTTTCATTCGGATTTGAGCAAGAGTTTGTAAAACTGATACAAGTCTGTACCCATAGCCCATGGATAGCACCTTTGGTAAATGGGAGACCAACAGATTTCTTTAAATCTTTGAGGGGGTTGGGGCAAGGCTTCCCCCTCTCTCCATTTCTGTACATTTTAATGGCGGATACACTCAGCAGGAAGTTGGAGCAAGAAAGGATAATAGGAGCAACCCCAGGCTTGAGAATAACGAAGAATCTTAAACCTATAAATCATGCTCTGTTTGCGGATGACTCTCTCATGCTAGGAGGATCTTCAAACAAAGTAGCCTCTGCATTCAAGGGCACTCTTCAAGCTTACTGCAAGGTGTCTGGAGCCCTGATAAGTGAAAGGAAAAGTGTTGTCTACAGTCAGAATGCAACAGAACATGAAACACAACAGATAGCACGCACCTTGGGGTTCAAAGGGCATTCAAAATGGGAAAAAGATACAGTACCTTGGGCTGCCATTATCATTGGGCATAAACAGAGTCAACATGTGGGAAGGAGTTCTAACAAAAATCAAAGGAAAAATCGATGCCTGGAGAGGACATTGGCTCACCCATGGAGGTAAATTAACTCTGATAAAAGCAGTCATTTCTTCACTGCCAATCTATCAAGCATCCTACCTCCTGGCACCTAAATCGATAGTTGGGCAGATCAACAAATTACTGAGAGACTTCTTGTGGCATGGTGGGAAAGGGAACCAACATAAGTTTCATTTGGTCAGTTGGGAGACAGTAAAGCGGCCTTTGAGAGAAGGCGGGCTACAGATCCGAGATCCATCTCTTGTCAACGCAGCTCTTGGTTGCAAAATCCTGTGGAAGATGCACAATGACCCCACTCACCCTATCAGCAAAACGTTATTGCATAAATATATTCCAAATGCCAAAATCAGAAATATTCAAAATGCCACGAGCAGGAAGACCATGCTACTATGGCAATTGTGCATCAAAGGGACGCAATTCTTCACCCAAAACTTGTACCGCGTCCCTGGAAATGGCAAACGAACCAATCTTTGGACATACTGGATAATGGGGAATCTGCCCCTTGCTTCAAACGCCAGCTTGACTGAAATCCATGATTTCCTTGTTCACAGAGGAATACAGAGCATCAACGACATATCAAAATGGGACGACGATGGCTCCTGGTCAGATTGGCATTTCGACAATGTCCCAAATCGCCTCCTCCAACAACTTGAAATGCTCAAAGCAGAGCTTTGAGAGGAAGATCCTGTGCATAAGATAGAAAAAGACAATTGGGGCTAGGGACCCATAGGAACATACTCAACAGCCAAAGGCTATGCTCTGCTACAACAACAGAAAGACAGACCACTCCCTGCAAGATTTTGGTTCGAGGTATGGGACTCAATGGCGATCCCCAAGGTAAATTTCTTCTTCTGGACCTTAACATCTATTTTAGAGAACCCCAAGACTCTAAGGTAGATGTTAAGGTAAATTGGGTATGAGTGGAGGTTAATTATTATTTTAATTTGAAATTTATTTAATATATATATATATATATATATATATATTTAAATTAAATTTTTAAATATGAGAGAAGAAAAATAGTTAGCTAATGTAACCACTCACAATTTTTTCTAAATTACATCTTGTCCACAAAAAACCTCTTCAAGAGAATGACACTACACTCTTATTCTATTATTTTCTTTTTAACACTATTTAACACCATCTTGTAACTTTAGTAGTGAGACTTTTAAAAATTACATAGATTATAAAAATAGTGTCTATAAGATATGACATTGAATTATCAACCATGTTGGTAGTAAAGTGGGAAAGACTTGTAGATCTTTCTCTTAGCGCTTGTGGCTAATTGAACTAACCAAGATTTCTCATGCTTTCTCCTTTGCAAGTGAAATGGTTCAACAATGTTAGAGTTTATGTAACTATGTCTTGCTCCATAATCAATTAAAATTTATATGGGTTGGTTATCAATCTTACCTTCCACTTCAATCATGGGGGATTGATATTATGCTTTCTTGTTGTCCAAAGCTGCATAAATCCTTGAGATGTTTCCTCCCATGTCTTCCATTGTCTCATTCTTCTAAATTTTGTGGGCAATCCTCATTATCTCTCCTTTGTGAAGGTGGTCCCTATATAAGTGATTTCTCTCACATCCCCAACATTGTACAAGTTGTTTCCTTGGCCTTTTCTGGAATGAATCTGCAGTCTTGTGTTCGTTTTGGGTTGATTGGCCTTCTTGATTTGCTTGGGAGTTATTCTTGAAAAAGGGTGCCTTAAATTCTTTCTGCCTTTGATCATTTTCCCCCTTCATCTTGTCATTCCAAGCTTTTTGGAAAACTGGTCTTCGTCTCCTTTGATCATAAAGATGTTTTTCTCTTCTTATGGCTTCCACTAAAGTCTTGGGGTTATCATATTGTATCTTGTCACTATAAAAGGAGGGTGATCCACTAAAAAACCTTTGTATTTTGACCTTTTAATTCTGTATGAAGTCAACATCCTTCAACAATTCAAAGAACCTTTTCTCATATTCATCCATTGTCATGCTTCTCAGCTTGAGCTCAAAGAAATAATTCATTTCCCTTTCATAATAATGCTCAGAAAAATATTTATCTTGGAAATATTCTTTGAACTACCTCCATGAGATCATTTTCTCATCAAGGTGTTTGGCTTGCTTAAGCTGATCTCTCCACATGGTTGTCTTTCCTTGCAAGTGGTAGGTTGTGATTCTAGATTCTATCCTTGAGGGGTAATCATGCAGCTGAAAATGTTTCTTCATTTCCAATAGCTAGGCCTCATCCTCTTCTCATTTCCCGTGCTCATCATTGAAAGTTGGTGGATTAGATTTCCTAAGTTCACCTTGCAAGATGTCTCCCTCGGACTTCTCCTTTTCCTTCTAACAGGAGACACACATGGGTTGCTCCCTGGCCCTGAACTTGCATGACTTATTCTGGTGGATTTCCTTGGATAATGATGGAACCTGCTCATGCTTCTTGACTACCTATCATTTCCATGATCATCATTTCTACTATGGGATTTGGATGATGTCACTTGTCTAGCACTAACTTCTTTCTTGGTGCCAGAGTCTTTCTTGAATTGCTTATGCAACATATTCAAGCTCTAAAGTATCTCTTCCTGAGCCTTCATAATCCTTTCATTATCTTCCCTACAGCTATGCACTTCCCTATGTAGGCTTCTCATAGTTACAGTCTCATGTTTTCCTCTTCTTCCATTACACTTTGTCTCAGTATTACCCATTGTTGACTTGCAAACTTGCCAAATAACCACCAGCCTGCAAATAGTTGCAAGGAACAATTTAAAAATTTTATTTATATATGATATATAAATATTTAACTATAGGTGGGACCCCTGAGAGAGAAAGCATGGATTTTTATTTTCGTTATTCCGAGGATTAAAGGTTTCTGCATTAGACTAATTGTGAGTTTTATCGCACAAAAGGAATGGTTCTTCTCATAAAACTCCAAATAATCCTCCATATTACATACATTTTATTCATAAATGCTATGAGAAGGTCACAAAATGTCATGGAGAAACTAAATAATTCTTTTGTTTACAACTGATATGTCCCAATAAGAATTTGTCATAGAATCGGTCTTTGGTTACATGGAATATTAAAAGGAAAGCAAGTTCACTATGCAAGTTGGATTTTATGCATGGTATAATTTTATATCCCATCATATATGTAAACCTTTTATGTTTTCCAAATACCATCGCATTCATATGGTAAATGTTGGTTCTATATCACAAAGGTGGTGGGTTGAGTTTAAGAAACTTGGAATTTCTTTTTAACACATTGCATATGGTTTATTATATGAGCTTGGGATGATATTGTGTAATGTTGTCACTACTTGGGATTTGTTATGATCATTTGTATGTAAATACTCGTCGCATTGATCGATCATATTGAATGTGGGTTAATTAAAGGATCGGGGTTGGTGAAATTCACCTATATTTCAGGTTGGCATTGAGTTATTGTTTGATCATATGGCTATACGACATGTGATATGTGCATACTTCGCATGGTTCTATGGCATGTGATTGGTGTTTGTTGTTAGTGGAAATACGATTTGTATTGGAAAGTTGATTTTGGTGAATCTGACGTGCCATGCATTTAATGCATGGGACGTAGACATTAAGTTGATTTTTTCACCCTCGCAAGGTTTTGGAATTTCGTTTTTTCATTTCATTGAAGTTGCGGGAAGGTAGTGTTGTCTCGAGGCATGGTTGTGGTGTTTCTGGAAACAATAATTCTTGTTTTGTAGTGCTAAGAAAGGTATGCTTATATAGCATGAACCCATCAAATGCATGTTTATTGTTTCTAGTAATAGTTTGGAAGATAGCTCTCTTTGATGGGTGATAAGTATCTTTGTTTATTATTTCCCCCCGAACTCATTTGTGTTGTTCCAAAAGAAGTATTTCCTTGTTCTATCAAGATTGACATTTGACTTGTTTGAAAATTGATATTTCTCAGTGCTGAATATGTGGGTTTGTTGTGTGTGTGTGTGTGTGTGTGTCTATATATATATATATATATATATATATATATATATATATATATATATATTGGCTCAGTTTATCCTCCTTTCAACTTCTTTTAAACAGGCTTTCATTCTCTGCATATATATGTCAGAAGGGTTTTGAACCCAAGTCCCAAAACCCTCTGACCATTCTCTACAAGTGTTCTTGAACATCGTATTATCATGGGTTTTGTTCACATTTCCAAACCTCACTATTGTTATCTCATTCTGAAAATTGGGAAGTGTTTCCGTCAATCATTTCATGTTGAACTTTATGTCTTATCTTGGTTCTAGGCACGATTTAAAAAGTGACTTGTATCGAGCTTAACTAGATAAAGCTTTTGTGTATTGTCTAACTAATATTTCACCTATCTTTCACAAAGTAAAAGCCAGTGTTGATTGAACAAATTCAGAGACCAAGATTAATCCATTTTTTACCATGTTTCTAAAGTCAATCTACAGTTATGCTCAACCCTACGATATTAATCGTATCCCTGACTGCTATTTTTTTTTTTCTTTTGGATTCTAAAACCCTCTCACAGGAATTCGAAAAACCCTTTCTCATGTCGTTTTCCTCTGAGTTTTGTTTAAACCCTGTGTATGAAAAAACACCTCGTCTTGAACTCAGATTGTTGGTAATTTGAATACTTTGGTCTGGTTGATATATTGATTCCTTACACAGGAAAGTTGTTAATTTTATGGTCGATTTGTTATCAAGCAAATTTTAAAGGGTGATGTGTGACCCAGTTTCAAACCTACAATGATTTTGATGAATACATTGACCTGGGTATGGAATATTTTTAGGACTTTTGCACCAGGGCTCAACCAAGAAATAAATTTCAAGATATTTTTGTTTTTCGTGCCTTATCTGAAATGATAGAAGACAAATCGTGGAATTATACCATTTAGCTTTGGATTGAGGTATTGGTTTTTATTGACAAAATAAATGGTTGTGGTGAAATGATTGATGATTATTAAATATCTCATGAAAATTTTAGATTGTCTGTACATGCAGATTTGGTTGGTCTAAGCACGAAATTTGAAATAAAAGAGAAGATAACTCAGATTATTTTAAAATTGAAGTGTTCCTATTTTGTGCACATAGGAACAATTCCCCTCATACTCTCATTTTACATTCATTATTCCCAAAATACCATATACATATATCATTTTAAAAATTCATCTTGTTTCCCCTGTTGTATAAAATAAAAAACTATTTCTTTGTCAGTTTGATATATATATTTGGCAGCTGAAGTATATTTTGATAAATAAAAATATTATAATCAAAAGAAGAATTTGAAGATTTATACTCAAGGTGATTGTTTTATCTATTTGATAAATCATGGTTGATTGTTCAAGGCCAATTCCTTCATACTCTCACTTTCCATAAATTGCTCCCAAATCCCAAATTCCATTTTCAATTTAGTTCAAATTTCTTCCCCCTGATACATAAGAAATCCCTTTGACAGTGAAAGATTAGTAGTGATGGATCAAAGTTTGACATGACATGCATGAAGTGATTGTTGGCAGAAATTTGAAATTTGCAGTATTGTTGATGATGGATGTGTTATTGTTTTGAATATGTGTCATTATTATCCTTACCATATTTCACTTTTCATACATTACAATCCCCCCTCATATTCAAAAACTAAATTGGAATTCCCATGTTCTTAACTAATAACCAATTGAGAAAGGTATTAAAGTATTCCAAAGTAGATATTAAATTTTGGCTTAAAGTTACTCCTTTCTATCTATCCCTGGTTGTATGCATGCTTGCTTGATGTTAAGTCAGAGCTACTTCGAAACTATGTTTATGAAAATGGTATTTTATGTTTCACTTGCTATTATATACATACTCTAATCTAGCCTTGCACTTTATATAGATGATATTTTTCAGTATAGGAATCCATGGAAAAGAAAACATAGGCAGAGGAAGAAGGCCAAATGATTTTTGGCAAAGGGGAAACAAAAGACTTCGTTTTTTTTCGTTCACTTTGACGTTGATTCTAGAGTGTTTAATCAATTATTGCAAACTGGATTCCTAAATCTAGCTGGACAAATAGCCATTCAACCTCATCCTGCATCTAAAATACCACCTTTGAAACCTCACCATAGATTGTTTGGTATACATGTGTAGCCACATGTGTGTTTACAGCTAGAAATCCCAACCAATGATGGTTGGGATGATGTTGTAAATCATCCTCAAGTCCAATCTCAGGGATGGCCTACAGTACTTCCATTACCTCCACCTCCATATAAATGGTATGCCCAACATATTGAGTCAATTACTTATCATGGTCACTGAACCCAACCACTGAAAAAGATAAATTCCCAATTCCAAGAACCAAATCCTAGTAAAGGAAAATAGGCTGCCCATTCTGTCGAGTCTGATCAATCTATCACATATTCTCACTCCCAGCACCCAAAAATTGAGAATAGACATATCTATTTTGGATATATGCATCTAGAAGCATCAACAACAAATGGTAAAACATATATCCATGCAGATTGAGAGGTCCTCAAAGTAACCAAGTCTCAGGGAAGTGAAAAGAGGGAAAACGCCTCACATAAGAAATATGATTTTTTATTTCATGGTATTATTTTGTGATGTTTTCACTATTGGGATAGACTTTATTTTATTTTGAGCAGACTTTATCATTTTTGGACAACAGTATGTTTTGGACAGATTTATGATTCATTGTTTTGGATACTTTACAACAGTATTTTTTTTAACAACAAATTGACATATTTATTTTTGATGAATATACTTGCATATATGCAGTATTTGGGAGTCACAATTATGTGTTTGAGATATTTCTTGTTGATTGGTTGGGATATATGTGCACAATGATGTTTTATGGCATAATCATTTTGGGAGGAACAAGGGAATAATTTGAAAATTAAATAAAGAGTTGTTAAAGGGTCCTCACCTATTAGTTAATATTTAGTATACACTTATCATTTATCATTAATATTTAATTATGATTTGTCCCTATTTAACTAAAAGTTAATAAAATAACTTAACTAAAATTAGTTGAACTACTCAAACTAATTTTGGAGGAATAAAAGAAGAATTAAAGGGACAAGCAAGAGGAGGAGAGACAGAGACAAAAACTTTGATAAGGTTTTCTCTTGGTCTAGAGTGAGATTACATTACTACTTCATTCATTTTTGAAGTACTTAAAGGCTAAAGACTTCTTGTTGATAGCAGGGTCTTACTGAAGTTGGTAACAAGGAGGACCAAGAATCATTAATTATTGACATGATTTATAAGGTTGATCATATGTTTCTGATAGTCTATAAATTCTTA
Source organism: Picea engelmannii (assembly GCA_009831015.1). Taxonomy (NCBI): domain Eukaryota; kingdom Viridiplantae; phylum Streptophyta; class Pinopsida; order Pinales; family Pinaceae; genus Picea; species Picea engelmannii. Next base: position 2,513,599 of record ML778188.1, read on the forward strand.
TTGGATTTTTGAATTGATTTCCAGCGCTAATTAGGAATTTTGTGCAAAGTCAAGGAAGTGGCAAATTGTGTCTTGTCGATCTAGTTATTTTTCAGTCTTGGTTTTACTTAAGAGACACGAGTCATCTCTGTGATGATGTAACCTTTGAATTCTAAGTATTTTCATGGTCCTTACCCATTTTAGGTATGAAAGAATGTATTTGGCAGTGTTCCGGGACTGAATGAATAAAATCATTTGATGGTTTTGAGGTCTCATTTTGGATTATATTTGTGATGTTATTTTTTATTATTTGGGTTGGTTGTCATTGATGTCAACCCTTTAAGAAAGTATGGTAGCAAATTCTTGTAGCATAAAGGTTTGGGTAATGGACCCAAGTTTGTTTTATGGATAATGGTATGAGTTTCGATATATTTGCAGGTAAGACTATTCCAAATGGATAGTACATGTCATTTTATTTCCAGTGGTATGTGGAACGTCACATAACTCCTCAGGGTTAGAGAGTTATGGCTATGTGAATTTGGAGAAAGGTTTGGGTAACGGACCCAATTTTGTTTGATGGATAATGGTATGAGTTTTGATATATTTGCAAGTAATAATATTCTAGATGGCTATTACATGTCATGCCATTTCCGGTGGTATGTGGAACATCACATAACTCCTCACGGTTAGATATTTATGGCCATGTGAAGTTGGAGAACCCTCATTAGTCATCTAGAAGCCCCAAAAGGTCAAAGTAGTCAAAGTGGTTTAAGAGATTTTAGAAGGTAAATAATAAAGTGAAGTGATGAGTGTACTATAAGTCAAAGTGAATACAAAAGAAATTATTTAAATAATAAAGTTAATGGAGAAATTACTAAGTGGACAAGTGGTTAGAAGTGGGTTATCCCTAAAATAAGGAAAGTGGTTTAAGATGGTTAGAAGATAACCCCTTGAGGTAAAGTGAAGTGATGAGTGTACTATAAGTCAAAGTGGATACAAAAAAAATTATTTAAATAATAAATTTAATGGATAAATTACTAAGTGAACAAGAGGTTAGAAGTGGGTTAGCCCTAAAATAAGGAAAGTGTGTTAAGATGGTTAGAAGGTAACCCCTTAAGGAAGCTACATGAAAGTATAAATAAGAGGAAAGGGTCTCTCATTTTGAATCACATTTAAGGATATTGAATATATACAAGTGACTGAGGTAACCAAAGGATATCTAAGCTGAATTTCAGAGGCAAGGTGAATTAAAGAAGGCCGAAATTCAAGGGAGGATAAATTATTTTGATGATGCTTTCTAAGGTATGTTATTTACAGATCATCTCACCATTTTTGCAATAACATTTTTTCTACGATGATTCAAACCGTGAAATTGAGGGGTCATTGAGAAACATATCCAAGTAGTTGTGATAAAAATTTCAACTTGTGGGTCATTGTATTTTTTGAGTTACACTCCGTGGAAAATAGGTTTTGTGGCTAGTCCTGAAACTAGTCTAAAACAGGTGTTTCGAGTAAAAATGCCATAACTTCTTCATAACAGATCCAAATTCAATAAGACAAAATGTATTGGTTAGAGTACAATGTGTAGTATTTTTTGCACAATTTTCATATCCATACAACAAATGTTATGTGTGGGGCAAGCTTTACAAGTTCTCTCTCTAGAATAAGCCAGAATTCAACAAGGTATGTCATTTTTTCTATAATTCATTTTCTGAGAGGTTCCAAGTAGTGAAACCTGGAGGAATTGCATAAAACAAACTAAAGAACATTGTGTACCATTTTCATATATTTATTCATTACAGGTACATAGTTATGATTATTGCAAGTTAGGGTTGTTGACTAATCCAAAACTAGTAATGTGAGACTAAAGTAAAATTTGATGAAAATGTTAGTCTCTTGTTAAGGAAGGTTTGCAGGTATGTGATCATATACACTAGGTCTATCACAGAGTTACAAATCATATTTGGATGATGAAATTGATGAGGGATTTTGGTTGAGGTATGTTATAGATACAAGTTGTTTGGTTGAGGTGGGTGCATGGTTGATGCACTTGTTTATGGTACAGGTTGAGGTACATGTTGGTCCATGTAACATCCCGCTCTGGCGCACTTACAAAACTTATTCTTTGAGGACACTTGCTCGCAAGTGATCTGGATTTTTATGATGATAAAACTTTTTCCTTCATTATGATGCGTTAAGTTATATGGCAGAATGTTTTTACTACGTTGATGTAGACAGGTGTTGCTGACTCAGTTTCTTTGAGTGTGCATGGTTTCGGACCTTGAGGATGCAGAGGTATCGGTGGAACTCCCTTAGACTCCGGATTGAGTCAGGGAGTGGGCTATTTGAGTTGTTTCATTTACGGTGATATTATTTTGTTTTGATGATATGTTATTGATTTTATGATATGTGGTTGACATGATCTGACATGATGGTTGATGATGCAGGCTGACGATAGCTTGCTGACCAAGACTCACATATGGATTAAAGGGGCCACCCATGAGTTCCAGAGAGATTTAGGGAGAGGTGTGGACAGCAGCCCTGCCACAGCCTACTAGCACTCCCGTCGTGGCTCGAACTGTAGGTTAACGATTACCTAGTTCGAGAGGATCCACGATGCCGTGAGGGCAGACTGCGACAGTCGCTCACGATGATTCTAAG
>ML778188.1:2522541-2537323 GCA_009831015.1 Picea engelmannii
TCCCTAGGTAAATCTATGTATTATGTTTCATTCATAGATGATTTTTCAAGGAACACATGGATTTATTTTCTTAGAAAGAAATTTGAGGTATTTGATAAATTTAAAGAGTTTAAGGCTCTGGTAGAAAATCAGACAGAGAAGAACATAAAGGTATTGAGAACAGATAATGGTCGAGAATTCTGCAGAAATGAATTCGAAGAATTCTATAAGAAGTGTGGTATAGCAAGGAAAATGACTACTCCATACACTCCTCAGCAGAATGGAGTTGCATAAAGGATGAACAGGACACTGGTGGAAAAATCAAGGAGCATGCTCAGTGGTGTTGGGTTAGTACAAGAATTATCGGCAGAGGCAGTGGGTACAGCATGTTACTTGGTCAATCGATCACCTTCATCAGCATTGGATGATAAAACTCCACACAAGGTATGGTCTGGAAAGAAACCCTCTCTTCAACATCTTAGAGTGTTTGGTTGTGATTCTTATGTACATATTCCAAAGGAAAATAGAAGTAAGTTGGATAAAAAGGATGAAAAGTGTATCTTTATTGGTTTTAAAGATGGTGTGAAAGGTTATAAGATTTGGAACCCAGAAACCAAGAAAATTGTTTACAGTCAAGATGTTGTTTTCAGAGAGGTAAAAGATGTGTCCAAATAGGAATTCCTACCAATGCAAGACGAACCTGAGAAAATAGAGCTTGAGTTGGATGATGCAAAATCTGAATCATTTGAAGAAGAAGAAGCAGAAGAAGAAGAAGAATCTCATACCCCAGTATTGAGGAGATCAGTGAGAGGTAAAAGGAAACCAAAAAGGCATAGTCCACCTGATTTTCATTCCAATTTTGCTTTATCTATTACTGATGATGATCCCAGAACTTTCAGGAAAGCAGTGAATTCAGAGGATAGTAAACTCTGGAAGAAGGCCATGGTTGAAGAAATGGATGCCTTGGATAAGAATGAGGCATGGGATATAGTTGAGTTTCCAGCTAGAAGAAAATTTGTTGGTAGCAAATGGTTGTTTAAGAAGAAGTTTAATGCACAAGGTAAAGTGGAGAAATACAAAGCTCGGTTAGTAGCAAAAGGTTATACCCAGGTAGAGGGAATTGACTTTGGTGAGATTTTTTCTCTTGTTTCTAAGTTAACTTCTATTAGATTTCTTTTATCTATTGTTGGTGCTTTTTACCTTGAAGTGGAACAAATGGATGTGAAGACAAAATTCCTACATGGGGATATGGAAGAATAAATCTACATGAAGAAGCTAGAAGGCTTTGTAGTGAAGGGAAAGAAAGAGATGGTATGTAATCTAAAGAAGTCACTATATGGTCTGAAGCAATCACCTAGGATGTGGTACCAAAAGTTTGACACATACATCCTTGGATTGGGATTTGTAAGAAGCAGGGTTGATCACTGTGTATATTCCAAGCAGGTTGGTAATCACTTCATTTATGTAGTGTTGTATGTTGATGACATGTTGTTGGTAGGAAATAACATGGATGTTATGAAGGAGGGAAATCACAGCTATCCTCCAAATTTGACATGAAGGATCTCGGTGTTGCGAACTTCATTATGGGAATGGAGATTAAAAGAGATCGTGCAAACAAGAAACTCTAGTTAAATCAGAGAAAATATGTTGAGACGATATTGCAGAGGTTTAATATGCATGGAAGTAAACCAGTCAAGGTTCCTATTCCTATAGGTGTAAATCTATCTGCAGATCAATGTCCCAAGACACAGGAAGAAGAAGAGGACATGTCCCATGTTTTGTATGCCAGTGCAGTTGACAGTTTGATGTATGCAATGGTTTGTACTAGACCAGACATTGCACATGCAGTGGGAGTTTTGAGCAGGTATATGTCAAAACCAGGGAAGGAGCATTAGACAGCAGTAAAGAGGGTCTTCAGGTATCTTCGTGGCACTACCAGTTATGGATTGTGCTACCAAGGAAGACTAGGATTGGACAGAGTGTTGGACATACATGTCTTTGTTGATGCAAACTAGGCTGGAGATCTGGATCGTAGAAGATCTACAAGTGGGTATGTGTTTAACCTATTTGGAGGAGAAATCAGTTGGATGAGAAAAAGACAAGTTGTAGTGGCACTCTCCACTATAGAAGCTGAATACATGGCAGCCACTCATGCAAGCAAGGAAGCAGTATGGTTACAAAGATTGTGTTCAGGTATTGGGTTGGTACAACAAGCAGTGAGATTAGATTGTGACAATCAAAGTGCAATCTTCCTAGCAAAGAACCCAGCTTACCATTCAAAGACAAATCATATTGATGTATAGTATCACTTTGTGAGAGACATAGTTGAGGAAAAGAAGGTGTTGTTGGAAAAGGTTGACACTTTAAAGAATGTTTCAGATTCATTGACAAAGTCTATGAGCATAGAAAAGTTCTCCTGGTGTAGAGTAACAATGGGCATTGTTTCCCTAGATTTTTGACTATATAATCCCCTGGACCCCTAAATGCAAATAAAACAATAAGTGGGAGAATGTTGGGTATGTGTTATATTCTTTGTATGTGTGTGTGTGGGCGCGTGAGATATGACAATTGTGTCTAGCGATCCCTCGTATTAGTGCTCCATCTGTGTCATGTGCATCGGGCGCTTTCCTAGGGGGGTCCCAGGGGGGGCAGGTATGCCCCCCTTGGTTATGTGCAGTGTTCGACACTAGGCATAGCCTGGGGCCGACGGGGTTCGGGGCAGCGGCCCGAAATTTTTATTTTGGGCGGTTTTTGCTATTTGTAGCGGATTTTGCTATTTTTAGCGGTTTACTAAAAATAATCGCGGTTTTAGGGATTAGGGTTTTGGTATCTACAGAATACCTAAAAACATTGTATATATTGTATAGTGAATGGTAAAATTCGATATAATGAATATAAGAAAGGTTTTCCCAGTTGAGGGTTTTCGGTATATATCTTTGTGTACTATGTGAATGAGCCATTGATTAAATTATGTTTTGCTTAAGAATCTATATGCATTGCTTTACTTCACAGGTTTAAAACTTACAGTTGTACAGGTTGGTTGCAGGTCAGTGGTACAGGTTGGTACAGTTGTACAGTGGTATATCTCATAGTGATAGTGTGGGAGTGGTTTCATCATTCTACTTCTACGTCAGGGCAGTTGGATGGGGCAAGGACAGGTGGTTGTAGCCAGAAAACATAGGGGGTTGTAGCCTCCTTTTGGTTGTAGCCAGAGAATTGGGGAGTTGGAGCTTCCCTCATGTTGTAGCCTGAGAAATTAGGGGGTTGGAGCCTCCTTCTAGTTGAAGCTGGAAAACAAAGGAATTTGGTGCTTCTAATGAATGTAATTCTTCAAGACATATAAGAAAAACCATTATGTGGTTTTCTCCCGCTTTGGGTTTCCACATAAAAATACCGGTGTATTGTGTATGTGTATGATTGATCATGTGTTCATTGCTTATTTACTCTGCAATTATTGGATGATAATGCTACATTGATATAACACTTGCATTATATGGTTAAAAAGGAAATTATTGCTCTATTACTGATTCACCCCCCCTCTCAGTAATTCAATAGTTATTTAATATTTTTTTTGTTTTCATGACTGTTCATCAAACTATTTATATTTTTTGATATAAATATTTTATTTTTATTTATGATAAAACAACATAAAAGACAACATTGATCTCAACAACATATTTCTTGAATATTAATTGATAATTTTGCAAAAGGGCTATAAACATAGGGTAACAATCCCAACTATCTTGCCTTATCCTGGAAAGATTCAAAAATGTTGGTATTAGGATAGCCATTCCTTTTCATCAATATTTATTTGGAGACCATACTGGGGAACTCATCCATAGTTTCTTGGTAGTTGTATTTATTTTTTGTACTTAGTGTTCTTTTTTTTTTAGTTTTCTTCTTTCTTTTCTGATTTCGTGACTTTGTCTATTGTGAGACAACCTAATATTGTTGATGGTTTATATTATCAAACCAACATTTGTTTAACTTTATTTAATGTGATTTTGGAAACATCTCACAACCACACTGAACTTCACCATTCTTGGGAGTTTATTGCCAGAGATATTAGAATCTGTGAACAGTGGGAAGCCCATAATCATGCCCCTCATTAAGAGGTTAACATATTTTCCTTTGGATCTCATTCTTCCTTAAGGACAAGAGTTTATCCTCTGATATTAACCATGTATGTGAAATTGGAAGAAGAAAGGTTGTTTTAGAAAGTATGCATACTAAACATCGATGATATTTATCTAACTCATCTAGTTCATTTACATTTTATTTTCCACCTCTTTAAAGATGACATCTTCAGGGTCTTCTTCTGGTACTAGTTTATCTACATATTCACAAAGATCTTCCTCATCCATAATTGGAAGTATTTTCAGTCACCATGTCCCAGTTCAATCTACAACCAACCCTATCAAAGTGATCAAAACATTTGGTTTGTTTTAGTTTGAAGAAGATGCAACTAATACACCATGGAATGTATCTTCACCCTTTAATCATGCACTAGCTACAAATCCCCTTCCAAAATTCAAAGATCATTTTCCAAAATTTTCAAGAAATGTCACCATTTCCATTAAAGAACATTTAATTTCATTTTCTAATGCATGTCATAATATAGGAGAAAATGATAATGATACATGTATGAACTTATTTGTCAATTCCTTAGAAGGAAAAGATGAATTGTTTTTTGAATTTCCTCCTAATGTCATTTCAACTAGGGATGAATTGACTTACTGGTTCAAATCAACTTATGGGAAGTCGAAAAAATCAGCAGATTTGTTGAAGGAATATAATAACATTGTTTATAATCATTGTGAGACAATCAAATCTTTTAATATCTGCTTCACCAAGGTATACAATAAAATTATTGAGTTGATCTGCCCTCATAACCAAGCTTCTTTTATTCAATACTATAATGCCTTTCCATCTTCTTATCATCATCAACCTAGGTTCTACGCTTTAGAATTTTTTAGAGTATGAAGAGCAATTGGAAAGAACATGTCTTCCTAAGGAAGATTCTACAAAGTAGGTTGATATGTCTACAGTATCGTAGCTTATTCAAGATATGAGAAATTGAATGATTTCTTATGAGAGAAAGGGTATCACTTCAAATTATTCTCATGTTGAGTCTTCTTCTTCTCATTCCATTTTTAGAAATCAACCCACTAATTCTTCATATTTAAATCATCCAAAGGTTATTGCCTCTAGGGCTTGGTGTAATTTTTATGATGACAATCATGAGGAAAGTACTTGTGAGGTTAACTAAAATGGCACAAGAGAGAGTCTTTGGGAAAAACACTGAAACAACTATTGTTGCCTTATATTGGGCTCTTGAAGAGGAAGTGATGTTAGTGAACATGAGGAAAAAATATTTCACGAATAAAGGGAAGGGTAATATTTCCAAAACCACCTTTTCTCCCAATTCCTCTTGAACCCAAAGCACAAATCCTCAAGTTGTCACGGAAACTCAAATTCAAGAGGCATCAATCTCTCTTCCTTCATACAAGTATAATATTCTAAACCAACTAGCTATTATAAAAACAGATGCATCTTTCTTGGGCATGGTCATCGTCCTAGAACAATAGCAACATCTGAAGAATTACATGGAAGTAAAAAATTATCATGTAGCTAGTATATCTGAAGAACTTGGTGAAGATGTACCACATGTAAATAGAATAGTTGTAAATAATTCTAAGAACCTTGTAAAAAATCATCCTTTTTATATTTTTGTAAAAATTATGGATAGGATATCTCATTGTTGTTTAATAGATTGTGGATCTAGCCCTAGTTTCATGTCCAATATTATTATGGGAGAACTAGGACTCTCTTGTACAAATGAAAATGTGAGGAGTATGTTGTCCTATAATAATCAACAACAATCAACAAATGGTGAGATTAAATATGTGACTCTAGTCCTTTGTGCACATCTCAAAATCAGAACCACTCTCAATATTCAAGTAATCTATATTCATGTTAGTAACTACTCAATCATTTTGGGTAAATATTAGCAATATTTAACCGATGGTTATCTTTCATTAGGTTGTTCACATCTCTCCATCCCTAAAAATGCAAAGAATATCATTTTTTTTAAGGGAAGGTAGAATTTCACCATACATAGAGAAATTTCCTCAAACCAAGTAAATTACAATGAGGAAGATATGGGTGTATACTCTATTTTTGTTGATGAATATGATGCACATTTAGAACAACTAGAGGATTATGATGATGGTATGTGGAATATTCACTTTGATGGTGCATGTTCAAGTGAAGGTAATGGAGCATGCATCATATTATACTCTCTTGTAGGTAAAATTCACACTTTTCCCTATATACTAGAATTTTTCTATACAAACAATGTTATTGAATTTGAGGCCTTGTTGTTAGGAATTGAAAATGCATGCAGTTTAGGTTGTGGTCATCTCACTGTTTTTGGAGACTCGAAGCTTGTTATAAATCTTGTTAGAAAGATTTATAATCCTATTAAAAAGTTGTTGAAATGATACACTCAAGTTGTCTAGACTTTGATTCAAAATATGTTGTCTTTTAACATCACTCATATCAAAGGGAATTGAATTCAATGGCTACTAGGTTAGTTGTTTTTACAACTTCACCTACAAGGAAATTGTTTCCTCAAAGACCTAATTGCACCTTTCTATCCTTGTTTCAACCTCATATTCCTAATAATGAGGAATCATCGCAAGTCTTCCCGGATGATGATAGCATTTGTGATTTTATTCAGAATGAGCCATATAACCTAAAGGAAATAATTTATCTTGAAGATAATAGCATTCCTAAGGGATTAAATTCTCTCGAAATCCCATTCTCAACTAGTGATGTTAACAACAATAAAGATAGAAAAGAAGAGGATTCAAAGTAGAAAATATGAAATATCATTCTTGTGAAATTTGGAACTTAAGAAACTCCAAAGATTCTAAAAATAGGAGCCCAATGTTCTGAAGAAGAAAAGAAGAAATTCATGGATTTATTTTGTGAATTTATAGATGTTGTTTCCTTTTCTTATGAATATATTTGTGGTTTTGATCCTAGTGTCATCCAACATGCTATTTTGATTAAGGAATGAGCTAAACATGTTAGGCAGAAGCAAAGACCCATTAATAATGTGCTTGAAGCTACAATTAAAAAGGAAGTGGAAAAGTTAATAAATGCTCACATAATATTTCTAGTTAAATATTATGAGTGGGTATCCAATATAGTTCATGTATGGAAAAAGACATGTGATATTAGATTGTGCATCGATTTTTGTGCACTAAATAGAGCTAGTGTGAAGGATATCTTTCCTCTTCCCAATATGGGAATGATTTTGCAGCAAGTTGCAGGATGAAAAATGATGTCCTTACTTGACATTTTTTCCGGTTATAATCAAACTAGAGTTAAAAGGAAAAATAAGTATAAACCCACATTCACAACTCAGTGGAGCACCTTTTCCTATGAATGAATGCCATTTGTCTTATCTAATGCAGGTGCTACCTTTCAGAGAGATATACAAATAGATTTCTATGATCTTATCGGTAAGATAATTCATATTTATCTTGATGACTTAATTGTATATTCTAAAACCTGATTAGATCATCTTTAAAAAGTCATTTTGCGATGCAAAAAAATTGGAATACATTTAAATCCTTTGAAGTCCATTTTCAGTGTCACTCAAGGTAAGCTTCTCGATCACATAGTTTCGAATTCATGGATCAGCATTGATCCTGAGAGGGTTACCACAATCTTGAATGTTCTAGCCCCTACATCTAAAAAGGAAATACAATATTTTCTGGGAAAAATTAATTTCGTTAGACGATTTGTTCCTACTTTCGTTGTCATGGTTAAGCCTATTCATAGCATGCTAAAACATGATCAATATTTTTCTTGGACATATGATGTTGAAAACGATTTAATAGGAATTAAAAGAGCAATTGGTTCCGCTTTGGTCTTGGCGAAACCGGATTTTGACAAAGACTTCATTATCTATACGAATTCAACAAAAGAATCAATTTTTTTTATTCTTTTGCAAAATGAAGATCAAAAAAATGAAAAACATGTAGCCTACATGAGTCAGATCTTATATGATGATGAAATCAAGTATTCTCTTATTGAAAATCACACTTGTTGATAACCATTATGGTCAACAGTTTCTAGCTAACAAAGCATGTTGAAATATTGGCCAATACTGAGGGGGGAGGGGGGTAAATCAGTATTGCATCTTCTTTTAAAATTTTAACAATTATTAATTAACAAATTAATTAATCATAACAATTGATCAACAAGAATGTACTGAATATAGAAATTTAATTATAACAATAACAATTACAAGTTACAATTGTGTGAGAGACACCAATCTCTCTTATTTTGGGCATCAACTCAAGGAGACACCAATCCCTTGGTTTAGGAGAACCAACTCTAGGAAGCACCAACTCCCTTGTTTCAGAGAACAAACTCTAGGAAGCACCAAATCCCTTGTGAAATAGGCTTTAACCTGTAGAGGACTGCAATCCTCCCGAGATCCTCCCTACCACCCTCACTGCATAAATTGTTTACAGTTTCTTTCTTGGACTATGCTCCTTCTTTTGATCTTTTGATGTAGACTGCAAAAACGCTTTCCTTCTTACCATTTTTATCTGTTTATATAGTCTCTCAAGAGGTATATGATATTGAAACAATTTGTCTTTTTTTAAAAGAGCAAATGAACCAATGTGTCTTTTTAATAATAAAACATTGCACCTCTTCATTTAATTAACACAAATGATGACTTTTTTGTTTATTAATTGATTTTAATTTTAAAAGGTGTCCAAATCATACAATGATTTTCGTACAAAAATTCTAGAGCAATGAAAACGAATTTTAAAATTCTACGACATGGGTTTTGTGCATAACATGCCCAATTATTCGATCTTTGAGAAGTTTCCCCGGAAAACGTGTGAGGTGAACGATACAAGAGGTTCTTTGAAGGAAACTTGTTGATAGTTTTATACCATATCCTTAACACTTGTTGTATTCTATTGAAGCACCATATTTGACCCTTTCTTCTTGTATTTAGAGCACAGTAACTTCTTTTTTAGGTTCCATTGTAAATTTCTTCCAATGATATCTTCATGGAGTGAACAAGCCCTTCACTTATGTTTAATTGATTCTTCTCTGAATGGATGCCAGTAACATAATTCAACATAAAAAAATTCTAGGATACTGATATGAATACACAAGCATTAATCAAGTTCTTGGTGACCATATTTATCCTCTTTCCATCAATGCAAACAGCATACACTATGTCCAATTTTGACCATATTGGTCTCCTTTGAAATCAATTCCAACACCATGTCCAACATTCTCCCCCTTTGGCATTGATGGAAACACAGTAAAAACTACTTATTTATTAATTGGGTTTTATTGTTTCTCCTCCCCCTTTGACAATAATGACAGAAGGGATGTTTTTCGAGGGGGCGGTTTTCTCCCCGTGAGGTTATACTCCCCCTATCCATGTACTCCTCCTCTAATGAAACCTATGAAATTCAATTAGATATGGATATTACCCCCAATTTATATCTAAGGTATTCAAAAGTACTCTTGGGTAAAGGTTTTGTGAATATATCTGCAATTTGTTCTTTAGTATCCACATATTCCACTTTAACAACTTTTTGAGAAACCTGTTCCCTTAAAAAATAAAATTTGATTGGGATATGCTTGGTTTTTTAGTGCATGACAACATTCTTAGAAAGGTTTATGGCACTGATATTGTCACATTTAATAATAATTAGATGATCATACTTTACTTGTAGTCCTTCTAGGGTTTGTTTCATCCAAATTACTTGAGTGTAGCAGGTGGCAGCAGCAATATATTCAACTTTTGTTGTTGACAGTGATATAGATATTTGTTGAATCTTACGTAGCCATGATACTAGACACTTTCCTAGGAAGAATGCTCATCCACTGGTGCTCTTCCTATCATCCACACTACTAGCCCAATCTGCATCAGTATATGCATTTAATGTAAAATATTTTGTTTTTGGATACCATAATCCAAAATCCAAGGTAGATCTTAGATATCTGAATATACTTTTTATTGCCTTCAAATGAGTCTCCTTAGGTGCAGATTGAAATATTCCTATTATTCTTATAGCTAGTATGATATCAGGTTTATTTTTGTTGCATATAACAGGCTACCAACCATTTATTTGTACATGGTTTGGTCTACCTTTGGTGAATCATCATCTAATCTTAGTTTGCATCATGTAACCATGGGAGTGCTCATAGGTTTGCAATCTTCCATTTGAAATTTTTGTAGCATTTATTTGATATATTTGGTTTGGGATATGAATATCCTTTTGTCTGTCTGAGTAACTTGTAAACCCAAGAAGAAAGTTAGTTCACTGAGCATAGACATTTCAAATTCTTTCTGCATTTATGTAGCAAATGGTTTTCTCGGTATAGTCAAATTACTTCCGAAAATGATTTCATCCACATATACCAAAACAACAATCATATTTTGTTCTTCAATTTTGATATATAGGTTGATGTTAGTAGTCCCTATCTTGTATCATTATTGTTGTAGATAGTTATCAAGCCTTGAGAACCATGCTCAGGGAGCTTGTTTAAGACCACACAAATCCTTTTTTAGTTTACATACATAATCTTGATTTTCATTCAACTTAAATCCTTCAGGTTGTTCTAAGTAGACTTCATCCTCTAAGGTTCCATTTAGAAATGATGATTTGACATCCATCTGATAGATTTTGAAGTTTTTGAAGCATGCAAATGCCAAAACCATTATGATAGATTCTAATCTTGCCACTGGGGAAAATGTCTCCTAAAAGTCAATTCCTTCAACTTGGGCATATCCCTTGCATACTAATATGGATTTATTCTTTATAATATTTCCATTCGGTCCCTATCACATTTTTGTCTTCTAGTCTTGGGACTAGTTCCCAAGTCTGATTTTTCTTTATTTGGTCAATTTCTTCATTCATTTATTTTATCCAATATTCATTCTTGTTGGCTTATTAAAATGATTTGGGTTCTACCATAGAAAGAATTTTCTATTCTGATTCAAATGTAAGTTTTCTTCTAGTTTCTACTCTTGCAATTTTATCCCCTATGATTTGGCTTTCAGGGTGATTCTTTTGAACTCTTTTTTATGGAGATTTTGGCAAGGGTGTTTCTTCCTCATCATTTTCTTCATCAATTTGTGGTTCATTCTCTTATAGTTCTTCAACATGTTATCCATTTTTGGATTCACCATCTTCGTCATCATGTGATTCACCATCTTCTTCTTCATCACTAGTTCTTCTCCATTCATTTTTTTTTATTTATATTGATATTTGGTTTTTCTCAGTTTTAGATCATCTACTTTTACATTTGCACTTTCCACTATTTTGTGCAATCTTATATTATATCACCTGTAAGCATTTTTTTTTGTGAGTAACCAAGAAATATTCCCTCATCTAACATGGAATCAAATTTTCCTAGGTCATCATCATCCCTCTTAATATAGAATTGTATCCCAAAGATGATGAAGTGTTTGACATATGATGGTCTGTCAAACCATAGCTCATAAGGTGTCTAAGTTGTGATCGGTTGAGCATGCGAACTATTGTATATATTGCATCTCTCCAAAATTTATCTGGAATTTTGGCTTCATTCAACATTGTTCTTGCAACCTCTTGAACAGTTATGTTTTTCCATTCAACAACTTCATTCTATTGAGGAGTTATTGGAGTTGAAAATTGTCTCTTGATTCCATGATATTCAAAAAACTTATTGAATTTGTTAGAGGTAAATTCCTCTCCATTTTCTGACCTCAAAAATTTGATCTTGAGATCTGCCTCATTCTCCACATAAGCTTTGAATTCCTTAAACTTTTCAAATGCCTTTGATTAGCTCATAAAGTGTCTCATCATGATTAATTCTAAGTTGTGCTCGATTGAGTATGCGAACTGTTGTATATAATGCATCTCTCCAAAACTTATCTGGAATTTTGGCTTCATTCAACATTGTTCTTGCAGCCTCTTGAACAATTCTATTTTTCCTTTCAAAAAGTCCATTTTGTTGAGGAGTTCTTAGAGCTTAGAATTGTCTCTTGATTCCATGTTGTTCACAAAACTTATTTAATTTGTTAGAGGTAAATTCCCCTCCATTTTCTAACCTTATACATTTGATCTTGAGATCTGTATCATTCTCCACATAAGCTTTGAATGCCTTAAACTTTTCAAATGCCTCTGATTTTTCTCTGAGGAAGTATACCCAGGTCATCCTTGTATAGTCATCAATAATCAAAATGAAGTAATGTTCTCCTTGTATACTTCTAGTCCTAGTAGGTCCACAAAGGTCAGTGTGACAAGATCCAAGGATCTTGATGTAGAGTATTCTTTTTTCTTGAATCTGACTTTTGTCTTCTTCCCAAGTTGGCAATGCTTACAAACAGGGTCAAAAGGTTTTATAATATTTTGGATGTCCTTCACTGCTTCCTTTATAGTAGCTTTGATCAGATTGTCAAAGCTCAAGTGTCCCATTCTTTTTTTCCATGGTCATCTTTCATCTACTTAACTCATGTATCATTATTCTTCTTATTTAATATCTAAAATATATACATTACTTGAGGTTATTGATGCAATAGCTACTAATTTTCCTGATCCTTCCTTCCTGATTTTGCATTTCTGGGAACAAAAAATGAGTATACATCCTTGAACACAAGTTTGGATTACACTTAGAATATTAGGCTTCATATTTTCAATTAGTAGGACATTTTATGCTTTATTTTTTTTGTTTCCCAAAGTGATTGTTCCTTTTTCAAGTATTCTAGCAGATACATTATCTCCAAATGTGACACTTCCTTTTTCCTTATTTGTCAAATTGAGAAATCTTATTTTATCTCCTATCATATTCTTAGAGAATCCACTGTCAATATATCATTTAAACGTTTTGCTTTTTGCATACATGGATACTTTACATTATGTTACCTTTTATTCCACATGTTTTTCTTTCCATATCTTTTTATCTTTATTGTTGAGAATGCTTGTCTTCAAGGATTGCATTGGCAATCTACATTCACTGGCTTTATGACCATAATTTTTGCACTTGTGACATTCAACATTGTAATCTTGTAAAGGAGAGAATGAATTATAGTTTCTTTTCTCTGCATTATTCGTGTTTTTCTTATATCATTGGACATTTTTAGTATTGTATTTTCTATAGGCTTTACAATGTATTTCTTTATGTCCAAAATTATTGCAAGAGTAGCAATATCCAAAGAATATATGTTGATATCTATTAGGGGGGGTCCTTCTAGTCACTGTTTTATTTTTGTCTTCTTTTCTTTTGTAGCGGGTGCCAATTTTTGTTTATTAGGAACACTCTTTAAGGGTACCATCTTCCCCTTGTTATCTTCCCTTTTTAATGGGATTCTAAGAGCATTTGCATAACTGATAGGTTTTTTTGTCAGTCTTCTATTTTGCATAGGTTGAATATTGATCATATCACAGTCCTATATTATCATTTGGTGATCTTTGACTATTAAGAATTCAATATTTATGAATTGTTCTCAAATATTGATTGGTTGTTTCATTCCTCATATTCCATCTTTAGTTGAACAATTTCAGTCTCTATCTTCTTACAATATTGTTTTTTTTCATTGAGTTGTTTAATCAATACTTCCTCATTTCTCTTGGCTTCTCGAAGTTGAGTCTTCGGGTCAATGATGATTTTCTATGATTCTTTGATGGTTTTTTTAAACTTCCTTTTCTCTTAATTGTTGTGCTTCTTCAAATTCTAGCAGTTGTCCCCTTAGTAACTTGTTCTTCTTTTTATACTTTCTAAGTTTATCCGAAGCACTGATTAGTTATGATTCTAGGTCTACTTGTCCTTCATCCTCATAGTTTTCTTCAATCTCAAAAGTATTTTTAGAAATATTATCTTGGGTTTATATACCCATAAATAGATGTTCTGACTCTTCATCTTCACTTTCTTCAAATGAACTGTTGTCCTCTTTGGTGTAAAAGGTATTCTTCTTCTTTTTTTGGTTTTTCCCTTTTTATGGTCTTTTTTATTGTAATCTTCTTCATCATCATTATCTTCTTGTTTGGGATAGGGACATTTGTTAGCGAAGTGTCCAATTTTTCCAGAGTTGAAGCATTTGAAAGGTAACTTCCCTTTGTATTTTCCAGACCCTTTCTTGAGTTTTCTTATAAAGTTGTCCTCTTCTTCATCTAATATATCTGAATGATTTTCATTTGGCATATGCTTATGGTTCCTTGTTGTTTTTTATTCCTTGAAGGTTGTTTCCCTTTTTCATGAATTTTCTTTCCCAATTCTCATTTCATATGCTATAAGAATCCCATGAAGTTCATCTATTGTAAGGTTTTCAAGGTCTTCTTGATATTCTGAGGTAGATACCTTGGAATCATATCTCATTGGTAATGATCTCAGCACCTATTGGACAATAATCGTGTATTTAACCTCTTCTCCCAATGCTCTGATTGAATTGACTACTTCATCCACTCTTTGAAAATATTCTGCAATGTTTTCTTCATCTTTCATCTTCATACTCTCAAACTTCCCTCTGTGTGTTTGAATTTTACCTTGCTTGAACTTTCCATCTCTGTCATAGATGATATTCATTTTATCCCAAATTTTCTTTGTTGATTTACAGTGCATCACTTTTGTTGGTCAACTGAGAGGGGGGGGTGAATCAGTTGTTACCGTGCTTAAACAATTATGCTTCTTTTAAACTCTTTGCTGAGACACTAAATGATAATCACAATAATGCAGGGAAATAAACAATGGCAAATTCAGCATCAGTCAC
>ML778188.1:2563076-2590986 GCA_009831015.1 Picea engelmannii
AGTGCTCTATCTGATCATCATCATGACTCTTCAACTTCTCTGGTGATTACACATCGGTCTTCTTCGACTTCTCTAGCAGATGTCATCAATGGTTTTTGGCAGTCTCACTGTGTCGTGCCTCAGTAGCCCTCCGATCATTTCTTTATCCAACGGTTCAGATCAAATCGGGATTTCATATATCGCGATTTCGACGCTTTCGATGACATAATGTTTATGTCCGTGAGATTCGCGATTTCCCGATTCGTGATGTGCTTCAGCCCTCCTGGCTGAGCCCTGGTCCATGTGACCATTACCCGTGACCGCAACCATACCTTTCGAAAAAATGTGCTAGCCCTCCTGGCTAGAACATGGTTCATATGACTTGTCTCTGTGTGACCTTGGTCTTGTCACTCCATCGGCGTTTCGGCATTTCTAATGTTCAAGGTTCTTGTCACTTCCAAATCGCGATTCGCGAAACTTTGACACAAGCTATGATCAACGGTCCAGGTATAACCTTGGCTCAACGACTACGATTGAGTCGCGATATCGCATATCGCGAAATCGGGGTTTCTGATGTCAAGTGACTTTGTCATTCCAAAGTCCCGATCCCCGATACTACATGCAGATAATCAACGGTCCAGATCACTTCTAAATTTACGGCTGCGATTAAATCGCGAAATCGGGGTTTCTGATGTCAAGTGATTTTGGTATTTCAAAGTCGCGATTTCCGATGCCTCTGCTGACGTCACACGTGGTTTGCCACATGTTAGATCCTGCCACGTGTCACTCTGATTCGTGACTTACATATGCCTGAAGTGTTGAATCTGCCTGACACTTGTCATTCCCTGGTTGTGCCACGTGTCCCTAGCTGACGTGGTCTGTTGTCATGAGTTGGATCAACGGTCTCGATCACTTCTAGCTCAACGGCTCAGATTAGATCTCGCGATTTTTCACATCTCGATTACTCCCACTTCTCCTTGTACTTTAAAGGGCGTGTATGTTGTCTTTGATCCGACGATGATCGGGTCTTATGCTTGAATCTAACGGTCACTGAGTCATCTCCACAACCATAACTGTACTCGCACTCCATGCAGAGATTCAACGGTCCAGATGCAGTCTTTATCCAACGGCTGTGATTACATCGCGAAATCGCATATCGCGATTTTGGGGTTTTCATTGTCATTATTCATGAGACTTGTGAAACTCCGATTCCCGATTCTCCGATGAGTAAAATCAACGGTCCATATCTCAAGCTTGCTTTAACGGCTGCGATCAGATCGCGAAATCGCATATCGCGATTTCAGGGTTTTCGTTGTCGAGTGAACTAGACATTTCAAAGTCCCGATCCCCGATTCTCCGATGGCTTATCTCTCTCGCAACTTCTACAGATCTAACGGCTGACGGGTTTTCTGAATGAGATCCAATGGTTGTGGATCTCTGTCTTCCTTCTCTTCTGCAAATTCTTGTATCTTGAGCTTTGCCTTTGCTGCGTGCGTTTGCTTCAACGTTGTTCCTCCTGAGCTTTCACGTCTGAATCCCCAAGGGATTTTTATCCTTCTTATCCTACCATCTCCACTGCTGTACTTGCCATCAATGACAAGCATACGCTACTTGGTAAACATTTTCCAACAACTTTTACAAATATAGGATTTGCTAATCCTCCAAGAATAACATTAACAACTCTTGAATTTTCATTGTAGAGATTCTTTACAGGAGTATCAGTAGGTGGATTAGACGGAGTAGTGTAACAATTTTCAACAAATTTCCATACATCACATCCAAAGGCCATCATATAGTTTTTCATTCTTATACTCCATAAAGCATAATTGTTTCCTTTAAACAGTGGTGCTCTGTTGGAGGAAATTCCTTCTTGTTGATCCATTGATCTCTTCAGGATCTACCTTCCAGTGGTTAAACTATGGTGAAGGCACTTTCTCTGATACCAATTGTTGAAATATTGGCCAATACTGAGAGGGGGGGTGAATCAATATTGCTTCTTCTTTTAAAATTTTAACAATTATTAATTAATGAATTAATTAATCATAACAATTGATCAACAAGAATGTACTGAATATAGAAATTCAAATATAACAAATACAAGTTAAAATTGTGTGAGAGACACCAATATCTCTTCTTCTGAGCACCAACTCAAGGAGACACTAATCCCCTAGTTTTAGAGCACCAACTCCCTTGTTTCAGAGCACCAACTCTCTTGTTTCAGAGAACCAACTCTAAGAAGAACCAACTCTCTTTTGAAATAGGTTTTAACCTGCAGAGGATTGCAATCCTCCTGAGCTCCTCCCTACCACCCTCACTGCATAAAATGTTTATGGTTTCTTTCTTGGACTCCGCTCCTTCTTTTGATCTTCTGATGTAGACTGCAGAGACACTTTCCTTCTTACCATTTTTCTTTGTTTATATAGTCTCTCAAGAGGCATATGATATTGAAACAATGTGTATTTTTGTAAAAGAGAAAATGAACCAATGTGTATTTTTAATAATAAAGCATTGCACCTCTTCATTTAATTAACACAAATGTTGATTTTTTTGTTTATTAATTGATTTTAATTTATAAAGGCATCCAAATCAGACAGTGATTTTCATACGAAGATTTTGGAGTGATGTAAATGAATTTTAAAATTCTACAACATGGGTTTTATGCAAAACATGCCCAATTAGTCGTCTAATGGGTAGTTTCCCTAGAAAATGTATGAAGTGGATGATAGAAGAGGTTATTTGAAGGAAACTTGTTGATATTTTTATACCAGATCCTTGATACCTATTGTATTCTATTGAAGCACCAAATTTGACCCTTTCTTATTGTATTTAGAGCACAGTAAATTATTTTTTGGGCTCCATTGTAAAGGTCTTCCAATGATATCTTCATAGAGTGAACAAGCCCTTCACTTATTTTCAATTGCATCTTCTGTGAATGGATGTCAGTAGCATAATTCAACATGAACTTTTGCTAGGATACTGATATGAATATATAAACATTAATCAAGTTCTCGGTGACCATATTTATCCTATTTCCATCAATTCCAACAGCATACATTATGTCCAATATTGACCATATTGGTCTCCTTTGACATCAATTCCAACACCATGTCCAACAAATCATTTACAGGCTTCCTCCTCATTTAAAATTGCTTTCACAAGTTTGTACGTGTTCCTGTTGAGTTGTTGTTACACATTCAAAAAAGATGTCTTTAGATATTTCACCATTCAAGAATATCTTAAAAATTATTATGAGAATCTGCTAAATGGCTAACAATGATGGTCATTGGTCATATATGCATGTACTATAAGTTACAGGCTAACCCATAGATATACAGGTTCAATAAAAACTTGGGAAACATTAACATGGCACTTGACAAACAAGTAGCATTATAAAATAAATAATGTGATTTCCACCAATTGTATGATGAGAAACCTCTTTTAGATTATGTGGATGTGAATTCAAGAAGTGACCATTTTTGGACTTTTGGCATCCTTGTGTCTTCATCTGATTATGGTGAATCTCAATTCCAGTTGGAAGACATCATCACTTCATTACTAAGAAAGCTTGTATAATTATGACACTTCATCATCGTGGATCATATAGATGATAGTTTGGTTATACAAAGAAGCATTGTCTATTTTCTTGGACGAGGTCACTACTCTAAATACTCTTCTAAAGTCAAGAGTATTAAAAAACACATATTCTTCCATATACCAA
Organism: Picea engelmannii; assembly: GCA_009831015.1. Classification (NCBI taxonomy): domain Eukaryota; kingdom Viridiplantae; phylum Streptophyta; class Pinopsida; order Pinales; family Pinaceae; genus Picea; species Picea engelmannii. The sequence continues at coordinate 2,566,774 of ML778188.1, forward strand.
TTTTGATGAAGGAAAGCCTCAGAATTGCAAGAGAAATGGCGTGCATGGGGTTAGTTTTGAACAAATGAGGCAATATTTCATTACAAATTTCTTAGTTGGACTATGAAAATATGTGAGTTCAAGGAAATAAATATTTTTAAAGCTTCCAAGATGGTTTATTAGAGGATATGATGACTTTCCAGTTATGTTACTAGGATCAGACAAAAGAATTGTTGGAAACATCGACCACACTGAGAGGGGGGGTGAATCAGTGTGTGGCTCGTTTTACAATTATTTCTTCCATTAGTTAGCAACCACTTCAAAAATTATTATTCAATAATTATTAGCTACATGTATATATCAAAAAAAATCATCAATAGTATAGAACTATAAACCATCACCATAATGAACACAAAGAACACCAGATATATGTGTAAGCTTTTGTATTATGTTGTTACATCAAGACTACAATCTCTGAGGGTTATCAGCACCAACTGAAAAGAGCACCAACTCCAAGAGAGTACCAACTCTCAAATACATGAACCGGCTTAAATATATCAGTACCAACTGATATGTGAGGATTCCAACCCTCAAGTACAAAACCAAGCTTGTAGACAGAAAAAAATATGTCCAATTGTACCAACAGTATTCAAGTTTCTTCTATAGATCTGTGACATGTATATACTGCAACACACATATGTACATGATTTTTCTTCTTGTAGTCTGTGTATGTACGCAACATGTTCTCTTTTAGCCTATGTACAACCTCAGAAAACTAAGGTTTCCATTTTTCTAGAACTCCAAAAATTTTGGCCCTTCATACCTTTGTTTCCTCTATCACATCAACCTGTGTTATCAATGTATTCAACATGTCACTGACCAACCTATATATATACCATATCATCAACCATATGCAGATCTATACCATCTCATCAATGAAGCATATCCAACAACCTATGCATGTCCCTCATGCATACATCATCATACAATCATGCATACATCATCATACAACATAGATATCCCTCAGCCAAGTACAAGTAGCTCAAAGGTGTGAATTATAAGAACCATATCAGTATTATACCATACATAAGAGTGTTTCTCACTCAACCAACCGACCAACCTATACCATATCCAAGTACAATACCAACCATATCAATAATTCCTCAAGAATTCACCATACCATAAAAAAATCTAAGCATCAAAACAAACATGTAACCATACCAGAACTTTTGTGGCTAACCTAAACCTGTAGAATGTTGACATGGGAACTTGCTTTCAGACTCTAAGGACCTGGAACCAACATCTACTCAATTTTTCATGACCTTTTCATATGTACGTGACCTGTCATCTTTCATCCTATGTATATACACGATTTCCTCCACTGCAGCATGTGTGTGTACGCGACTTGTCATCTTTCAGCCTGCGTACAAATTCAGAAACTAGGGTTTTCTGAAACTCTAAGATTTTCGTCATCAACCCTCCTTTGCTACATCAAACTTGCATAACTTCAGATGTATCAATGAGTACCTGCAATAAACATTTCACAAAATAATAGATATTCAATGTTCTCAAAATTGATACTAATAAGATACCCTTTCTCTCTTATTTTTACTCTCCAGGTAGCTTCCTCTAGGAGTTATCTTCTAATTGTTTTACCTGTTAATATTTTATGTAATTTCATAAGTTATTCCTAAGTGTAATTATATTGTTTATTCCTAAGTGTAATTGTGAAAGGGTTTATTGATAATTCATGTATTTTAGGTCTTTTAGAGTATAAATAGAGGTTATATCAATTCATTTTGATCATTCATTGAATATAAGTACAAGAGAGTAGTATGCACTTATCTAGGAGGTTATTCTTGTTTCGTGTCTGGGTCTCTTTGGTCTTGATTTCGTGAAAGAGCATTGTATAACATTGTACATGTTGGAGGAATATATACTGAGGAAAGTTTGCAAGGTTTTCTCCCCCTGAGGATATATGTTATTGTTCTGTAGATATCTATCTTTCAGTTGTGATCCTTTTGCAAATTAAATAATAATAAAAGAATATAATATTTTAACTATTGGAAGAACAAAAAGAAATCAACATGGTATCAAATCAGACCTAAAAAGGAAGATTTTCCATAGATTTTTGGAAGTGTTTTGGCAAACTAAATCCATATTCCTAGGAATGATGACTACCGGCACCAAAATTGAAGAGAAGATGGAAGGAGAAAAAAAATTTAGAGCATGGAAATACAGATTAGGCCTCCTTCTGGAAGAGCATGATTTAGAAATATTTGTTGAGGAGGAAGTTCCAAAACCAGAGGAAGATGAGGCCAAGGAAAAGCATAAAAAGAACCAGGCCATGGCTAAGAGGATTATTACAGACTCAATCAAGGATCATCTAATCCATCATGTTTCTTCATTAAAATATCCGAAGAAGATGATGGATGCATTGACTCATCTATTTGAAGGAAAAAACATCAACAGAACGATGACATTGAAGACCCAGATGAAGAATGTGAAGCTTTAAGATTCAAAGTCCATTCACTCTTACTTCTTGAGAGTGAACCAGATCAAGGAAAATATTGAAGCTATTGGATACATTTTTGATGAATCATAAATGGTGATGACCACCTTGAATGTTCTCCCAAGGTCGTGGGACTCATTCATTCAAGGAATATGCTCAAGGAGGAAGCTAATCAAGTTTAGCAAAATATGGGAAGATTGCACTCAAGAGGAAGCAAGGTTGGTAACAAGAGAAGAGAAATTGAGGGATGATGGTCTCGATTTAACTGCTCATACAAGGAAAGGAATGAGTGATAAGGAACCCTCATCCCTAAAGAAACCTCAAAAGTCGAAGAAGAATCAAATAGACTATTCAAATAAGATGTGTTTCTGTTGTGAAAAATTGGGACACGTTGTAAAATTGTGTCCCCTTATTCTTAAATTAAAAGAAAAGGAAAAGGGAAAGAGGCATCATGCTCATGCCGCAAAAGATGATGAACCATCGAAAAAAATTGCAAGAGAAGATGATTCAAGTGATGATGACTATGTCCTAATATCAACTCTCATAGGAACAGTCACCCCTAGAAATGATACTTGGTTGGTGGATAGCAGTGCTTCTAAGAACATGACAGGGTATAAAGGCTCTATGTCAAACTTAATTCATAAATACTCACCTCATAATGTGAATTTTGGTGATTATTATCAGTGTTTGATGAAAGGAGTAGGAGAGGCCTCCTACAAACTAGATTCCAGGAAGGAAATGAGGATGAAGGATTGCTTTATGTACAAAGTTTGAAGAAGAAACTTATCTCGATTTCATCTTTGGATGAGAAGGGTTTCAGGTTTGCATTTGTAGATGAAGAAGTTCTCATGTGGCCAAAAATAAAGATGTTTGATGATGCATTTGTTATCATTATCCAAGAAGGAGGACTCTGTAAATTAAAGGGATGCTCAGATTCAACATTGATTCATGAGACTGTGAATTCAAGTGACCTATGGAATAGGAGATTTCCCCACCTACACTACAAAGCTTTACCAATCATGAGAAATATGGTAACATGACTACCATAGATTCAGGTGAATCCAAATGGTGTGTGCAAAGGTTGTTCACAAGGCAAGAATGTAAAGATCCCATTTCCAAGCAGTGATAGCAGAGCTAAAGGAGTCTTGGATATTGTACACTTGGACATATGTGAACCAATGTCAGCACCATCGCTCAGTGGGTACATATATTATGTATCTTTTATTGATGATTACTCACACAAAACTTGGATTTACTTCTTGAAGTAAAAAGGTGAAGTATTTGGTAAGTTCAAGGAATACAAAGGAACTAGTAGAAAACCTAACAGAAAGGAAGATGAAGACGTTGAGATCAAACAATGGAGGATAATTAACCTCAGATGAATTTGTAGATTTCTGCAAAGAAGTTGGGATTAAGAGGGAGTTCTCTACTCCCTATAATCCGCAGCAAAATGGAGTGGAAGAGAGAAAGAATCAGATGATTATGGAAGCAATGAAGGCCATGATCCATGATCAAGATTTACCTCTGTATTTATGGGAAGAAGTTGCGATGACAATTGTGTATGTATAGAACAGAAGTCCCCATCGAGTTATTGAAAACAAGACACTGAAGAAAAACATTTCAAGAGATAATCCAAAGGTCAGCCACCTGAGGATATTTGGTTGTCCTGTATATCTGCATGTCCCAAAGGACAAGAGAAAAAAGTTGGACCCATCTAGAAAGAAAGGTACATTTTTTGGGTAAAGTGACACATTGAAGGCCTACAAATTATACATTCCTGGTCACCGGAAGATTTATATTAGTAGGGATGTCACCTTCGATGAGGATGTATATTTTCACAAGTCAAAGCAGGGTCGTGCAGAGGAATATCACGATGAAGAGAATGGAGTTACTAGAGCCACGCAGACAAGAGAAGTGGAAGCAAAAGAATCCATTCCTAAGGATCGGGATATGGCCAAACCACACAGGCTTGTGGAGAATCCTACACAAAAGAGAAGACCAGCTTGGGCACAAGAGGCCATCATATGGTGCCCAGGATGGATCATCTAGGAAAGTCAAGAAACCAAAACCATATCCCATCTATGTGGCATTATTATGTGATATCATTGATGTAGAGCCTACCAGGTATGAAGAAGTTGCAGGAAATAAAGAATGGAAGGATTCCATGGTCGAGGAATACCAGTCAATAGTGAATAATGATGTTTTGGATGTGGTTCCCAGACCCAAGGAAAAATTAGTTGTGAGATCCAAGTGGATATTCAAGACGAAAAATGTTACAAATGGAAGCATTGAGAAATATAAGGCTAGATTTATAGCACGAGGATTTTATCATAAGGAAGGAATTGACTACGAGGATACTTTTTCTCCTATGGAAAAATATTTCAATAAGGATTGTTCTTTCAATAGCTATTGTGATGAAATGTAAGGTTCATCAGATGGATGTGAAGGCGGAATTTTTGAATGGGGTAATAAAGGAAGAGGTTTATGTGGAACAACCACAAGGATTCAAGACGCATGACAGGGAGATACATGTGTGTAGGTAAAAGAATGAATTATATGGAGTGAAGCAAGCACCGAGATAATGGTATGGTTAGATTGATGGTTTTCTGGTGAGCTTGGGATTTACCAAGAGTAGTGCAGATCCTAACCTTTACTTCAAGTTTGTGGATGATGGACCAGTGATATTACTACTATGTGTGGATCACCTATTATTGAAAGGAGTGGAGAAGCTCATCACTAAGTGTAAGAGAAAACTCATTGTAGAGTTCAAAATGAAATACCTAGGTTTGATGCACTACTTTTTGGGTCTAGAGGTATGGCAGAGGAAGAATGATATCTTCCTAAATCAGGGAAAATATGTTGTGGAGATCCTAAAGAGTTTTGGGATGTTCGACTGTAAACCAATGGCTACACCAATGGAATCAAATATGAAGTTGTTGGATGATACGACTTCATAGGTTGTGGATGCTACATTATACAGGAAGATGATTGGATCATTGATGTATTTGAAAAATACACGACCAGATATATGTTTTACTGTGAATAGCCTGAGTCAGTACATGGTTGACCCCAAACATGTTCACCTGATTGCAGTAAAACATGTGATGAGGTACCTTAAAGTTACAGTGGATTATGGGCTCAAGTATGTTGCAGACAGTGAGATCATTCTACTTGAATATTTGGATTCAGATTGGGTCGGTAGTGTTGCAAACTAGAAAAGTACATTAGGATGTTGCTTCACGTTGGGATCTAGTATGATTTCATGGATCAGTAAGAAGAATTCATGTGTAGCACTCAGTGTGGTTGAGGCAAAGTATGTGGCATCATGTGCAACAAGTCGTGAAGCAGTGTGGCTTCGGAAATTGCTGACTGGATTATTCGATATTGCGATGGAGGTGACCTATATCTTGTGCAACAACCAGAGTTGTATAAAGTTGTCAAAGAACCGGGTGTTTCATGATAGGTCGAATCATATTGAAATCATGTATCACTATATCAGGGATATGGTGCAGAAGGGAGTAGTGAGGCTCCAATATGTGGCTATCGATGAGCAGGTTACAAATCTGTTGACAAAGCCATTGTCAATGACGAAGTTCAAGTACTTCAAGGAGAAGCTCGGCGCAGTACCTCTTCATAGGGAGTGATGGATTTAGATGTTATCACAAGGTAGTGGATTTCATGATGACATGTTGTAGATATTATATATCTACCCATTGGCCCTAGATGCATGATGAAGAGACGAGGTACAAATTCTATCATAGGGTATTGGATGTCATGCATAAGATATCTGAGTTTTCTACAGGAAAATGAATAGTCTCATGATGACATGTTGTAGCTATTGGAGAGCTACCCACCGGCCCTGGATGCATGTTGTGAAGTCACTATGGATTTCATGTGATGTATAGATTCATGTGTCTGACAGTTAATGGTCATGATCTCGTGTGGATGGTGACAGTGTTAGAGTCTCTGCAGATAGAATACCTTCCTCATTAAGAGGGAGTGTTCAGATTTTATGTAATTTCAGAAGTGATTCCTAAGTGTAATTATATTGGTTATTCCTAAGTGTAATTTTGAAAGGGTTTATTGATAAGTCATGTATTTTAGGTATTTTAGAGTATAAATAGAGGTTATATCGAGTCATTTTGATCACTCATTGAATATAATTACAAGAGAGTAGTACGCACTTATCTAGGAGGCTATTCTTGGTTCGTGTTTGGGTCTCTTTGGTCTTGATTTCGTGAAAGAGTATTGTATGACATTGTATATGTTGGAGGAATCTATACTGAGTAAAGTTTGCAAGGTTTTCTCCCCCTTAAGGGTTTCCCTGAGGATATATCATATTTCTTTGTGGATATCTATCTTTCAGTTGTGATCCTTTTGCATATTAAATAATAATAATATAATATAATACTTTAACTATTGGAAAAACAAAAAGAAATCAACATTACCCAACTTCCTTCTTTTAGGGATAACCCATTTCTAACTACTTTTCCCACTTACAACTACTTTATCCACAAATTGTAAACTCTCCACTTCTAGTTGCAACTAATTTACTTTTAATTATTTTCTTTTTGCAACAACTTAACTCATGATTAAATCCTAGTTGTAACCACTTTGATTAGTCAACTTCTTCTACGAGATTCTAGAATAATTTGACTTCTTTGACCTTCTAGGGGCTTCTAGATAACTCATGAGGGTTCTCCAACTTTACTAATTCATGTCACCTCAACCGTGAGGAACTACGTGGCATACCACATATCACTGGAAACAACATGACATGTATTATCCATCTATAATAGTCTCACCTGCAAATTCATTGATCTTCATTACATTATTACTTAACCAAACTTAGGTTACTTACCTATACCTTTGGAGCTACCAGAATGTGCTACCATACATACTCAAAGGTTGATATCAATCTCTAAGTGTTTATATCAATCTACAATACCACTCTCTAAGGGTTGACATCAATGACAACCAACTATCTATACCAATTGTCCATCAATCTAAACAAACTATTTGACTATCTCCCCCTTTGGAATTGATGGAAACACCAACATTGATGGAAACACTTAGTTATGAAAACACTCATGTTCATACTCCTCATCAATGTTTCCATCTCTCCCCCTTTGACATTAATGGAAAATGGTATCTCTCCTTGGGGTTGCTCCCCTTACTGAACTCTCCTTGGGGTTGATCCCCTTGTCTGCACTATCCTTTGGGATTATCCCCTTGTCTTCATGCCTTTGATTACTCTCTCTTTCACCAAATTTTAACTCCTCATGTCGATATGTCTCCTCCTGACATTATACTTGTTGTAACCAATCAAGGGGAAAAGATTAACTCCCCCTCTGGGTATGTCTCCCCATGTCTTCTCTGCAAGATGTCGTGTAATCATTGTGAACAATATGCTACCACTGCAATCTGCTTCTACTGTGAATGTCGCTACTCTACCAGAACATTGATCAAGTGATCAACAATATTGCATCAAGAATACCATGATCTTCTATTCCTTTGACGATCATTGGACCTGTTCATACATCATACAATGATTCATCAATATGTAACTATTGATGTAACTGTCTTTGTCACTATCACAACTTTTTCACTGTCTCATCAACCTGTATCTAGTCATCAATCATCTAAACCTACTCCACACCATGCATTAAGTGTATGCATACACACTATCTCATGATATCAACAATGAATAGTGAATCATAAGTAAAGCAGCAACCATGTACAACATGTGCCATACCATACATCAAGTGTATACCAACATACATACTATCTCATGATATCAACAATGAATAGTGAATCATGAACAAAGCATCAACCATGTACAACATGTTCCATACCATGTGCCAACCATGCACATCAACCATGTACATCAACACCATACCATATACCATAATATATCATCAATGAAGTGCCTCAACCATATGTTAAGAATATGTGCCAAATGTGTACCAAGCATATCTCGAGATCATCAACAAGTGCCTCTATCAATGTACCAATACCAATAACATCAAAAACCATACACCATGCCAACCATGTTCCTCAAATAAGTGTCATATCACTCATGATATGCCTCAACCTACTACCATAAACTATGTTCCACAAACCACATTCCAAGAAATGTATCTCAACCATATGCCAAATACATACACCAAGATATCCAACAAATAGGCCTCTAACAGTACATCACACTACCATAAACCCTTATATCAAACCATGTGCTAAAACTTCTTTGTTATGTTGCATCAAGCATGTACTAACCATATACCAAGATCACCGAAAAATTCCTCTTACAATACACCTCAAGATATGTCAATAGAACTCACACATGTACCAGCCATGTACTACCACAGATCTACCTCAAAACCATTCACTACAACAAGTATAATGCAGCAATAATACCTCTAGACATGTACCAAGAATATGTCTCAATAGATCAAATCTGATAAAATAGATGTCATACTCAATATCACAAGAATATCACTCAAACCATGTGATTCTATGTCTCTCTAGTCATGTGCCATACATATGCATACAATCATAATCATGTGTAATAAACCCTCACATGGAATAGACATCAAAAATTCATTGTTATGCAGCCTCAAACTAAAACAACAACTTCAACAATACATCACAACCAAAATCCCTAAACCATGTACCAATAAATACAAGATATGCCTCAACATTCAACCCAACAAGATGTACCAATGATAAATACTAGACATACCAACACTGTATTTATGTAGATATGTCTCATACATTATGTAACAATATCACCTCAACTATGCACCATCAAAGACCTCCAATACATGCCTTAAGCATGTGCCATACCATCCAAGATACAAGCCTCAAACAAATGCATAAATGACATACCTTTATTCATGAAAACCTTAAGCATACCATCTCATACCCTATATAAATTGTGTTGTACCATCAAACCATGTTGCAACTCATCTGTACACCCTTTTTTCAAAGCTTTACCTCATTTACGTGACCTTACCTCAGAGATCTCACATATGTACATGACCTTTACATAAGACAGCTCACATATGTAGGAGACTGTTCCCACAAGAACCCGCGTATGCCTCAAAAAAATATTTACATTAAGCTTGCCTCATGGCAACCATTATTTATTCCTTCATTCATGTATGTCTGTTCAGTCTTCTTCATCCACTTCTAAGAGTGTCCTAGTTTCTCAGTACTTATTCTATGATCTTCCATTCTTTCAACATTATATTTTTTCCATGTTTCATTTTCTCTTCTTTCCATATTGTATGAATCATTTATCATTGATTGTCTCCTTGAATTCCAACAATCCTGGGATTTGTGGCCAAACCCATTGCAGCTGTAACATCTCATGGTATGACAATGTGCATCAATGTGTCCGACAAGATTACATCTCCAATATCTTAAGATGTTATTGAATCTTCCAACATATTTCCTTGCATAATGTATGCAATCCAAATATGTGTGACCATATTCATTACATGAGAAACAATGACCATTGAAAACATTTTCATACATGTGCTTTTGTGTCAACCTTGAAGGTATCTCTCTTCTGAATTTGCTATGAGGTGTAGGATTGGCTTCTTGGTGTCTTCCTTGTTCTGATCTTCTGAAGATTTCCTTTCTTTGTACAGGTACTTAACCTGCATCTTGTCTTTCCCCCTTTGAAAATGAAGGACCTACATCATGCTTCTTAGAAGTGCCCACTGCCAACTTCATATTGTATAGCTTCCTTGTTGTATCCAAGAGAATATTTATCATTTGGAGATATTTGACTATCCAGGATATCATCCAAGATTATTGAGTTGTTCAAGAACTTGACATGAGAATTTGACTTCTCGGCTTTCCTTATGAGATCAACTACTTCTGCTTCCAATGTATGGCATGATTATTCCTTTTCATTTACCTGATTCTTCAATATTTCCTCTATCCTTTTGGATTCTTCAAGTTGAGTTCTTAGATTGATATGTATTTCTCTTTTTTTTTCAAGATCTTCAAGTATTTTTCTAATCTCATCATCTACCTTCTTCTTTTCTTATGCTTGACTAATTGTTTCAATATACAGTCCCTTGATCTCTTCTTCTTTTTCTTGAGCATTTGTTTTAGTGCCATGGTATGCCTTTGGCACTTTTCTATGGATTCCTTAGTGATTATTTCAAGATCCTCAAAAGCATTTGAATCATCTTATGTTTCCATGCTAACTTCTTTTAAACCATCTACAACTTTCTCTTTAAGATTCAAAAAATATTCCTCTTCATCTATAAGATAATTGTTAGTTGATTCTACACAAACTTATTCTATTTCATCTATATCTTCTTCTTTATTTGCAGGAGAACATTCAACATCATTACATTTAGAATTATTGCAATCAGAATATTTTCTTCATTGATGACTAAGTTTTTCTTCATGTCCTTGATGGGATTGTCTTACGTGTCTTGTCTTTTGTCTTGATATGCCTTCTCTAGCTTCAGTCATAGGTCCTTGGTGGAAGTACATTGTCCTATGATTTCTTTGACAGAACCTCAAAGTCCATTGAAGATGGTCTTGAATGCCCCTGCATTGTTCTTATTTCCTTTCTTTTGGGTTGCAAATTTTGATTATTTCTTCGAGGGAACTGATCCAACAACAACTATATCCCAAACACCTACTCCTTTTGACTTCAAATACCCTTTCATTTTTATTCTCCATGTCGAGTAATATGTCTCATCAAATAAGGGAACTTCATCCATAGAGGGCACTGCGTATCCATCTATTTGTGTGTTCATGGATCTCCTTCAAGATTGTAAGGCTTATAATGAAGGCATGCTCTGATACCAATTGTTGGAAACACTGACCACACTGAGAGGGGGGGGGGTGTGAAGAAGTGTGTGGATATTTTTGCAATTATTGTTTCCTTTAGTTAGAAACTACTTGAAAAATTATTATTCAATCATTATTATTAGCTACATGCATATATCAACAACATTCATCAATAGTAGAGAACTATAAACCATCACCATAATGAACACAAAGAACACCAGATATATGTGTAAGATTTTGTATTATGTTGTTACATGAAGACTACAATCTCTAGGGTTTATCATCACCAACTAAAAAGAGCACCAACTCCAATAGAGTACCAACTCTCAAATAAAAGACCCAACTTGCAGATATCAGTACCAACTGAGATGTGAGGATTCCAACCCTCAAGTACAAGACCCATTTTGTAGAAAAAAAACAATCTATCCAATTGTACCAACAATACTCAAATTTATTCTACAGATATGTGACCTATATATATTGCACCATGTGTATGTATGTGATCTTTCTTCTTTCATCCTACGTATGTATGTGACATGTCCTCTTTCATCCTATGTACAACCTTAGAAAACTAGGGTTTCCAATTTTCTGGAACTCTGAAAGTTTCAGCCCTTCAAACCTTTGTTGCCTCTATCACATCAACCTATACCCTGTCACTGAACAAACTGTATATATACCATATCATCAACCATATGCATATTTGTACCATATACAACCTATGCATGTCCCCCATGCATAAATCATCATACAATCATGCATACATCATCATACAACATAGATATCCCTCAACCAAGTACAAATGGATCAAAGGTGTGAACTATAAGAACCATATAAGTAATGTACCATATATGTAGTATTCCAGATATAAAATAGTATGCAAAACAGAAATATTTTAGCATAGAAATGGCATAGAAACAATTATATAACCAGAACAATACTAGAATAATACCATAAAAACACCAGAAAGAGCACCTTGATTAATGATAGCAATGTTCACTTTCCTCTTCGAGGGGGAAACCTCCAGTAGATCATATCTCTATTACAATAATATCCAAGACAATATTTCTCATAGCCTATACTCCTATTTATACTAAATCTATATATCCAAAAGAACAATCTAGAGGAAGATCCTTCTAGAAGCGAAAGCTTCTATTGGGTCTTATTACATTTGACTTATTCTTCCTTATTTCTAGGCCTTATTAATATTGGCCTTTATTACATGGAATTATATTATTATACCTACGTGCAGGTTAGGGAGGTTGGGTCCCTAACATGCCATCCCCCTTGAAGAAAAGCCTTGTCCTCAAGGCTTAAGATGAGGAAATTGTTGTAGAATGGTGGTCGGCTCCCAGGTGGCATATTATGGAGTTGTATCTTTCCATTGGACTAACACTTCCTTGATGGTGCATTGATAAGGATGATGCTCTCGCTGGGTGAAGACGGCTTGTGGCTATAACAACCATATGGAACCTTCTTCATCCAATTCAGGGAGACTAGTTTGAGTTTGGCACTTAGTTCCAATCACCTTCTTTAAGCAGGGAACATGAAAAACAAGATGGAGCTTCAACTCACTAGGTAGATATAACTGATAGGCCATCGATCCCACATGCTTGAGAATTGTATAAGGACCATAAAATTTAGGCACAAATTTTTGATAGTGTTCAACTTTGAGTGAAGTCTGCTTATAAGTATGTAGTCTAAGAAACACCTAGTCCCCTTCAACAAATTTTCATTCGGAACGACCTTGATGTGCTTGTTACTTCATGCCATTTTGAGCCATCACCAAATTTTCTTTGAGGGAACGAAGAATAGCCTCTTGGACTGTAAGATGTTTTTCAACCTCCTGAACCTTCGATACCCCTAGCATATATGAGAGAACTGATGGGGGATTTTGGCCATAGACTGCTTCAAAATGAGTCAGGTGAGTAGTTGTATGGTAAGATGTGTTGTACCACCATTCAGCTAGGGGTAACCATTGAGCCCACCTATTTTTCCTCTCATATGAAAAACACCTCAAATATGTTTCCAAACACTTGTTGACAACTTCAGTATGGTCATCTGTTGGCCCTTGGGTATGATATCAAGCGAAGATCAAGGAAGAAGAGGTAAAATTTGAAATTTGCGGGAGACACGGAGAATGTTACTAGGTCGAAGTAAGCAAAAGAGCAGAAAAGAAGGAGTGAAGCCCGAGGAAGCTAGTTGTTAGATGAGGAGATCAGGGATGACAGATAAGCAAGGTATATGGATCTAGGACAACTCAGATAGTGGGAAAATCTAGTGTTAGCACCGCACGAGAAGAAAGGAGAGACAGGCTAGTGAAGCTCGGGAAAAGAGGGTCAAGTTGACCTAGGGTTTTAGACACCTAGGGTTTATCTAGGGTTTTGACACCTAGGTCTCAGCCTAAGGCTGTCGGTGAGGGACTATAATGTATAAATAGAGGTCGAGAGGACCTAGGTCAGGTCGGTATTGTTGTTGAGCATTGTTATTGATTGTTGTTCATTAAGAGAATATTGTATTGTGAGTGAGAGAAGTGTTGAGAGTAAGAGTCTTCTGGCATTGTAATATCTTCAGCTAGGTGTGCAGGAGGGGGAGAGAAAGAGAGAAGAAGAAGAAGATATGTTAGTAGAGAGAGCAGACAAGAACTGTAAGATTTACCTTAATATATCATAATCACAGTTCTATGGATGTATCCCTAGGGAGAGGGTGAACCACGTATATCTAGTGTTATGTGTGTATGATTTATGCTTTATCTTTTTCTTTGATATACTGTTATTACATTATTGTATTAGATCAGATCAGTAGAATGTGGAGTAGATTTTAGTGATAAGTAAGCCATGTATACTGCATTGTATTGTGTTAAGATACACTTGATATTCCCCTTGTTGTAGACATCTTTGTCCTGCAACCCCCCATAGCTACTTCGGGTGAGACTGCATCTACTTCACAGGTGTTTCCGAAAGGGCTTGTTGGTGCACTTTTGGAGTGAACCTTGGGTCTGCCCCTGTGCCAACAAATGGTTATGTTGTCGTGACGGGAATATTCATGAGGGAATGTCAAGGTGGTTCCCATCGAAGACAGATATTCAAAAGTGGATAGAAGATGAAGAGAGGTACTTCATTGAAGCCCAAAACAAGAACCCTAAACTGAGTACTGAAGATTGGCTACAAAGATACATTTTCACCGACATCCACAAGATGTTCTTTGGAGGAATCCATCAGGAGTTGTTTGAGTGGTTGGCTAGGTTAGTTGATACCCAATTCGAGATCAGATCTAGAGTCCCTGTGGTTTGGATGTCGATGTTGATCCAGAAGGTTAAAAGAGTCGACAATGTTGTATCCAAAGAAGTATATCATTGGTTTGATAGTACCATTGGAGGGCATATCAGCGAATTTGTTGTTGACAGAGTAGAATTTTATAGCCAAGCCGAGAGATACTTTTTCAAAGGACCTAGAGTGAAATTTTTTCATTTTTTGAAGTTAAGAATCAAGATGCTCTTGCATGAAAACCACATCTTGAAGATACAGTAGACTGGCTGGATATGAAAAGGTTGATGTTCAGAAATTTGGATAGCGATAGCGACACAGAGGTGGGACATACGTGTAGTGGAAGAGTATTTCGAGGGGTTCACCTTGAGAACTTCTTTAAGAAACACTACAAAGAAGAGGGTTTCTACAGTGGAGAAGAGGCAGATATAACAGATGAAGAACGTCGAACCCTCTAGGCCAGAGGAAGGAGAAACTAAAGAACTTCACCAGGACGATCCAGAAAACTCAGGAACTGCACAGACTACTGAAGTAAGTATCGTTAACCCTCCTATTGTTTCAACAGTACTAGGCAATCAGAGTCATCAGAGTCCTCAGAGTGTTACTACTAGCAGTTCAGCATCTACTCAAACAAGAAACCCAGGTAGATATATGGTGGATGAGATGAGGTTCCCTATCTTTAGAGGGAATGGATTTGAAGACCCGGATCAACACTGGTTCATGTGTGAAGTTGTGTGGAATATTAAGAATGTCACTGATGAGGGCGTCAAAAGAACCCAGTTCATAACTACTCTTAGAGATCACGCACTGAGATGGTACATGAAGCTTGTCCAAGGACTTGCACAGCCCCAACCATTGAATGAGATCAAGAACATGCTAATTGTAGAATTCAAGAAACCCAAATCGGAGTCATAATGTATTACAGAGCTGAAGGAGATCAAACAGAAGGTTGTTGAATCTGTCTGGGAATTCGATCAGAGATTCAAGACCTTAACAGGCCGATTAAATTTTAAGATCCTAGATGAACAGAAAAAAGAATGGTTCATCGATGCGTTGTTGCCACACATCAGAGTTCCTCTGATGCAACAGAAAATTGCTTCACAGTCTGATGCATTGGAGATCGCCATGAAGCTTGAATCAGCCCCTATGGGAGACTCCATCTCAGGTATGAACCAGATCTTGAGCCAACTGACCAGTTTGTCTTTACAGGTCGAAGACATAAAAAAGGAGAAGGGAAAGGACAAAAGAGAAGACATTTGGTGTGTCAGATTCAGATCAGAGGGCCATGATAAGGAACACTGCCCTGTATTTCATGAATATTTGGCCTCAGGAGCTTTGAGCCCCTTAAAGCAAGTCACATTTCCCTAGTGCGAAGTATGCAGAAACTGACATCGCCCTAGTGAGTGATATTACATGAAGAAGTATGTTCAGACACCTGCAAACCTATATTGCACCTTATGTAAGTCATTAAGGCATGATGATAGAGACTGTAGGGCCTATGACCTCATGCATGAAAGGTCAAGAGATGTATACAAGATCCAAGGCGAAGTACAGCAAGAAGGAAACACTACGCAGTAAAACTCCCTGGGAAGAGGAAACTTCAATCCTCACAGTGGATACAGAGGACGAGGATGAGGATGAGGAGGAGGAATGGGCCGAGGTCGAGGATAGATAATATTTTATAACTACGCACAGCCAGGACATCTAGCAAGGGATTGTCAGAACCCTTGTACTACTTGCAGTTATTGCAATTCTTTTGATCATGTTATAGAAGATTTCCCTATGCTACTAGCTAAGCTTCAAGAAAGACGAGGACCTCAGCAAAACCCACAAGTATAGTTGATATATGTTAAACCTCGCAGAGAAGACTCGAGATTCATTGTTATTAATCAAGGAGGCATTGTTATAGGAGAAGATAGAGTGACCCGGGGAAAAACTACAAAAAACTAAGGAGTCAAAAAAGTTGCAGAGAAGACTCAAAATTTTGATACCAAGAAACAAAAACGAACATTTGAAGATGAAAGGAAAGAATTCATAAGAGATCAAGGATCATCATCAAGAACATGGCCAGAAGTAAGAGAATATGGAATGCCACCGGTATTCAATCAGTTTACTTCGTTGAGAGAGGGAAAGAGGTAAGAAAGCTCATGGAATTTTTATATACTTGTATTAGGCTAATCCAGGATGAAAACGTTGTAAGGGAACTTCAAAATGTAATCAAGCAATATGAGTTAGGAAATATAGACCCCTTGATGAATAGGGAAGTACACCAAATTGGGAAAAAGAGAAGGACAAACAAAGAATTACACTTGAATGCTTAGATAGGAGAGTATGACATAGACTATCTGGTCCTCGACTTAGGGTCAGAGGTTAATGTCATGACGAAGCAAACTTGGGCACTGATGGGAAAAGCGAAGTTAGTTTATTCCCATATAAGGCTTAGGATGGATAATCAGCAAGTTGTCGGCCCATTTGGATGACTGGAGAATGTTCCTGTGGACATCACCGGAGTAAGGACCTTTGCAGATTTCGAGGTCATTGAAATTGTTGATGACAACTGCCCTTACCCGGCATTGTTAGGAATTTATTGGGCCTTCAAAAACTCTATTGTTGTTGATTTGAAGAAGAGATGTATGAAATTTGAGAGAGATGGTCTAAGGTTCATTGCACCTTTAGATCCAGACGAAGGTCAGAGATACACAGAACCCATCCAAGAAGAATACCACACATATGAATTGGAGAATATCTACAAACTGACAGCCAGACAACAAGATTACATTAATCCTACAGCTGATGGGAATCTCAGCTGGCGAAGTGACAGTGTATGCTCATCAGACTCAGAAGAAGCACTGGAAAATTGGAAAAGTCAGATGTATGAACTATCCATAAGAAAGTGTGCCAGGATGACCAGAAAAGTTCGTTGGATTGGTACAACGGTGAGAAACTTACCCACCTTTAATTGTTTGAATCCATTAGATACCTTCTTGTTGGACTTTGAATCAAGTGTACCAACGCAACAGAGACTATTAGCAATGGATGAGACCCTGAAATCTACACCATCAAGATGGTGGGGGATGCAAAAAAGAAATATTATAGACTGGGTACAATGTCGAACCTTGATGACAACACGGTTCTCATCCCAAGTAGAAAGTTGTGAAGTGAGGTACACAAGTTGAAGATGCCCAAAGGACCATGTGTGAAGTTGTGAAGAAGCCTGGAGTGATATTCCATAAGAGAAATGGGTGCACAAATTCATTAACACACTGGACATGACCCCTATCAACTGGTACCTTCAAGCGGAGCTATGCCTCATCACTGTAGATTGGAAAGGTATGACTCAGAATTTTGTAACTACATTTCAATTTGAAAGTCAATATTATTCAGTAGACCAGATACTACAGATTGTGAGACAAAAAGTATTTGAAGAAGAATCTAGCCTCTCGTTGGAACAAGAAGAGGATGAGTGGACTGCACCTCTTTGGAAAATGCAGGGGTGTTACAACATTAATGCAGATGAAAATGATGATCTAAGGAAGGTCAAAATCGTTGAGACAGAAGGCCAAAGAGATGTGGAAGGACCAGGAGTCGAGCTACCATTTATTGGTGTTGGACCTTGACCAAGTTTTGAGGAACACTTGGTCATATTTGACCGTTTTGGGACTTTGATAGCCTATTGAATATGGAGATCCAGACGAAGCAGAAATCATGGGATCTCGTCCAACTTTCGAGCCCCTTTTTGGGTTTTGGGACAATGTAATGGGAAAGGGATGTCAGCCCGTGGGTTTACCCACGCTTAGGCCCACTTTTGTATGTATAAATAGATATCTAGGCGAAGTAAGTAGAGGATGGTAGCCTATCTATGTGATGTAATCTAAGTGCTAGTAGTTCTCTGTGCATGACTGTAGAAGGGTTACAGAGCTAAGTGCAAGTTATTAGAGAGATTATAGAAGGCTTTGTGCTACAATGCAAGGAAGAAGGATCTAGCGAGCTACGTAGATCTTCTGTCCTGTGCATAGAAGGGTTTTTGGTGATTGTGTGTTGTAACTGATTGAAGACATTAATAAAGAAGAAGAGTTGGTGGGCGTAGCCCCAGGGTGGGGGTGAACCACGTACATGATGTGTTTCTCTACTTTATGCGATGTATCGATGTGCTTCTATGTGATGAATGTTAGATAGATCTGATGTTGCTATGTGCCTAATCATGTGAATGAATTCTAGGTCTTACCTATATGGATGTGCTTAGTGCTTGATCTAATGTGTTCCTTTTATGTTAAGTGTTATTAGATGATGAATCTGGTTGCATACTGTGATACTCTGTAATTAGGGTACATTTGCATTGTTACTAAGAACTGAATATTGATGAAGATTAACTGCTAAGTTCTCTGTTAAGTGTTAGAATCACAAATCGTTGTCCCAGCTAAGGTTGCAGACATCTGAGTCCTGCAACCACCCCTGCCTCTACCTTGGATGAAACTTCATCTGCTTCTCAGGTGTTGCCAAAAGGGTCGGTAGTTAGGGTTTTGTTGGTGCGTTGTTGTAGCGTTGAACCCTGGGTCTACCCCTGTGCCAACAAATGGTTATGTTTTCGAGACCTAAACCTGTGATTGTTGGGAACTGAGAAAGAAGAAGCTTTGTGCAAAGATTCATCCTGAAACTATGGAAGCTCTGTGCGTGGACCTGTGCCCTAGTGCACAGTAATCCACTTGATCTAAAATGCTCTGTGCTAAAGAAGGAAGGACAGATCTGAAGAAAAGAAGTTAGATCTGAATGATTTGTGCTCTAAGAAAGGTTAAAGTGGAAGTTTCTGAAGAAAAGAGGTCAGATCTACAGAAAGAGGTAATATATGTAAGATCTATGCTCTGATAGAGGTAAGAACAACTAAAATATTTTAGATCTGGAAGCTTTATGCTTTGTAAAAGTAAGATAAGTGAAAAAATTTATTTCTAAGATATGGATCTAGGTATGCTTGATAGAGTCTATCCTATCTTGAAAACTAGGGCATTGTTAGATGAAAGAAGGTTTGATATGAATAAATCTAGTAAGAATAATGATAAATGTGTTATACCTATGCATAGAAAGAATGTTTCAACTAACCAATGGATGCAGGATCCTAGAAAGAATTTTTTGCAGGCTAGCTACCATGATCCTAGTGCACAGTACAGAAGAGGTTGGGGATCATTTACAAGAAAGAGAGGATTAACCCTATGTTACAGTTGCATAAAACCGGGCCATCTAGCCAAGGAATGCCCAGGTGGAAGACCTAGTTGCCTCTGTTGCAAATATTTGGACCATGAAGTGTTGGATTTCCCTAGAATGATTGCTAAGCTTGAAAGAATGAATCTGAATGAAGAAAACCCTAAGACAACTCTAGAAATAGCTGAATCTCAAAAAGAATCCAAGAAAGTATTACTATAGATGAAAGAGACCCTGAATGACCACCGACATTTTAGGTTATCAGAGATCTTTAAAGAAAAAGAATGCATCGAAGTAAGAATAAGATATTTCGACATTGAATGTGTTCTTGATGAAGAAACACCAGTGAACATCATGCTAGAGAGAACTTGGGAAGCTATAGGAAGACCTATTATGATCCCTTCACTAAGAGGAATAGGACTCTTTAGAGGAAAGTTGGTGACCCTATGTGGAAATCTCACTCAGATATCTATGAATGTTAATGGAACTTCGACAGAAGAAGATTTCAAGATTATCAAGTTTATTGAGGACAACACCCCATTCACTATGTTAATTGGAAAACCTTGGATTAAGAGAGATCAAACCAGAAAGAAAGAAGAAGAAAAAGTTTTAGAACAGCAGAGACAAGAGTTAGCAGATTTCATGACCAGAAGGATTACGTAGTTGATTGAAGAACAGGAGAACAGATCAAAGCCACTTATCGTTAGAGGCCCAGATGCAGAAGTTAAAAGAATGTCAGAAGGCTCACAGAAGACCAAAGCACATGTCTTAGGAAAAGAAGAATTATTACCCCTAGGTCTTAAGAGAGAATCTCAGTAGCGCGAAGTACCTATGCTCAAGAAAAATAAGAATCAAAATGGGAAGAGAATCCCCGAGACGAAGCTCACTGGAAAAAAGGCTAGGAAACTAAGTAAAAGGAGAGCTAAGATCAACAGACTATAGAATACTTCAGAGGGAACCTTGCAGAATGGGAAACTTGCAGAAATTGAACTTCACTGAGATATCAGACCAGCGACATAGGCCACTTCGTTGAGGCAAAGCAATATAGTAATTGGAAGCTAATATAACCGTTCAACTTCCACTCTGAACGGGTCGAAAATCATTGATGGTTCACCACTAGACCATCAGACCGCACCATAACGGACAAAACATGAGTTAATGGCACCTCATACCCATTGCAAGCAGACCATTGCTAAATTTCTTACTTAGTCCATTGCGCCACGCACCGAGAATACCTTTTGCTAACTAATAACTTGAGCCCACAGCCTGAGATTATGTTGCACTGTGATCATCGCCTTGTTCCCATACCTTCCACTGTAGTTTCTAAATCCATTTCACACCCGATCTAATCGACCCCGATCTTGTATGTCAAACGAGCTCAACGTAGTAGAGAAAGCAGACGAAGAATTTCTGGTTGACTTAATGACTGAGAGAGTCATGTCAGAAAGAAGGATGTCTACAGCTGTGAAAGAATCATCAATAGGAGGAGTCCAAGCTTCTCCCAGAACCACGACAGAGACAAGAACAAATCACAGAGATGACATTGTGAACGCCAAGATTATTCCATGCATTTTGCCGACTTACATACCACCTCTGAGTGGTGAGCTTAACCGTGATATTGTACTCAGAGACTTCGAGTATACTTTGATCACCGCGTACCTTCCGAAAGGGGTGCACGTAGTTCGAGCCGATCAATAAAATCACGCAGCGTTGAAGTTTAATGACTTCAACCTCGGTGATAGGAAAGTCTACAGTATGCTTTCTCTGCACAAGTATCTAACGAAGATGAAGGGAAAGAACTCGAAGATCATCCTACAGTCTTGGACCCAGAACCTCACGCAGTCTACATTGTTGAATGTTATGAAGATCTCGCACTTTGGCAGACACCAGGAGGTGAATGTGTGCGTAAAGTTTCTTCTATATTTCTATCACGGAGGATACCTATGGCTAAACTGATGCATCATTGTGGAATTGACCTTGATCAATCGGATCATAGGGATTAGCATGCAAGGCCCTGACCCACAGAAGTTCTACCCTGGAAAGACCTCTGACCAAGCATTAGCGCAGAGAATTAAGGAAACCTATGGCGATGTCGAGAAGGGAACGTGAGGCTACAAGGTAGCCTCTATCCAGAGTGGCACAATGTGTCTTTCCTGTCAGTTGATCGCGGGCAAGTTAGTTCGTAAGAATAGACCAACTCAAGTGACCGGATTCATGGTCGACCTCATAAGGAAGTGTGCATAGGGATTACAGATGAATTGGGCGTAGTACCTTGTCAACCAACTAGAGATTGATTGCAGAGAAGCGCAATACCAAGGGTATGACTTCCACTTTAGTTGGCTTCTCATATTGATCTCTTTCATTGCCTGGGAGCTACCAGAAGGTGCCACTTTCCCAGATATAGAACCCTTCAAACCACTGGCCGCGAAGTTCTGTACGCTATGGTATTCCAGCGACATGAGAAAACAGTGGCACTGCAATGTCGTCTTCCACACCTACTACAACCAGTTGAAGATCGCAATCCAGTCTACACCACACATCACCCAGAACACACTTTATAGGTTTAAACCCTTGATGAAGTTTATGTTGGATACACCTACCACACTTAGAGGGGGGGGGTGAATGAGTGTGGGGATATTTTTCCCAAAACTTCCCTCTTACACAAAACTCATTAGTTAGCATTTGACATTTACTCATTACTCATTGTTGTCATTAATAATCAGATAGATGTGAATAAATATCAGCAATATATCATCAACAAATCATCTCCACAAGGAACACAAGATGTATGTACAATTTTTCTTTTTATTATGGACTTCAATCTGGGGGTTTTTCAGAAACAACTGAATAGAGTAAAACTATACAAGAGAACCAACTCTATATGCAAGACTCAGCTTACATTCTTAGCACCAACTGATATGAGGCAACAATCCTCAACAGATATCAATCTGTACCATAAACAAGACCATCAACCATGCACCAACCTGTGCCAAACAACCTGTAATCAACCTGTACCATAAACAAGTGCATCCAACCATGTACCAAGTATATACCAATCATGTGTCAACTACTCATCAGCAATGACTCATCAATATGTACCAACATCATCACCTATACACCTCATGTATGTGCCAACTCATCAACTGCTTGTCTCAACCATGACTAGTTTTGGATTAGTCAACAACCCTAACTTGAAATAATCATAACATTGTAAATATAATGAATAAAGATATGAAACTGATACATAATGTTCTTCAATGTGTTTTATGCAACTTCTTCAAGTGGTGCTACTTTCAACCTCTCAGAAAAGGAGGTATAGCAAAAATAGCATACCTTGCCGAATTTTGGATTATTCTAGAGAGCGACCTTGTAGAGTGTGCCCCACACGGAATATTTTTTGAATTGATCTGAAACTATTCCAAAGAATACTGCAGACTGTAATATAACCAACACAATTTGTCTCATTGAATTTGGATCTGTTATGAAGAAGTTATGACGTTTTTACCCAAAACACATGTTTTTGACTAGTTTCAGGACTAGTCACAAAACCCTATTTTCCACGGAGTGTAACTCCCAAAATACAACGACCCACAAGATGAATTTTTAACCACATATATTGTGATATGTTTTCTCACTTTCATAGCAATTTCAGGATCTGAATCATTATATAAAAAAAGTTATAGCGAAAATGGTGAGATGACCTGTAAATAACATACCTTAGAAAGCACCATCAAAAGAATTTATCCTTCCTTGCATTTCGTCCTTCTTTTCTTCACTTTCCTCGGAATTTATGATTATATATCATTGGTTACCTCAGTCACCTATAGATATTCAATATTATCAAGTGTTCCAGACCAAAAATGCTCAATAAACTCTCCATCAATACTCCAAAAGATATTCTCACAAGAAGCTCTCCATTGATCCACAAAAAGGATGATCTACAAGAGACCATTTCTATCTTATTTATACTTTCATCCTCTAGGTCACTTAACCCATTTTTAGGTCACTTAACCCATTTCTATGTCACTTAACCTATTTTCCTTATTTTAGGGTTAACCACTTTCCATAAATAGAAATTTCTCCAATACTTTATCATTTAAATATTCCTTCTTGATTTTGTCAACTTACTTTATCATTTATTGATTTTGTCACTTCTCTTGATTATTTAAATAATCCACCTTGAATTTGTCACTTTAATTTATCATTTAAATAATATTAACCCATTTCTAGGTCACTTAACCTATTTTCCTTATTTTTAGGGTCAACCATTTTCCATAAATATTCCTTCTTGATTTTGTCACCTTACTTTATCATTTCTTGATTTTGTCACTTCTCTTTATTATTTAAATAATCCACCTTGACTTTGTCACTTTACTTTATCATTTAAATAATGATTTTTTCTTTTAGGTCAATTTGACTTCTTTGACCTTGGGGGCTTCAAGCCTT
>ML778188.1:2591133-2621631 GCA_009831015.1 Picea engelmannii
ATAATGAGTCATCTATACATTTTTCCAACAATGCATCATATACCAATGAAACCACATTGATCCATCTTCATCATGTATCAATGACAACTCATTGATCCATCTTCATCTATGCATTCTCATCAAGGACAATACATATTATATTATATCAATCAATCACTTGACATCAATCAATCAAACCATTGGCATCAATGACAACATTATCCAACATTTTAGTGCAAACCACCACTTCACCTACATTACAGCGTGCGCTAATGAGCATAAACAGCAGCTCCAGTCATATTACAAATTGACAGAAGATGACTTGGAGGAGATTACCAAGGAATGGTCGGCAGACCTCCTTTGTCCAGTGGACCCCGTAGATATGTTTGATGTGGATATCCCTGAAACTATGCCGGATACACCTGGACTAAGTAAAACGAAGAAAATTGATGAAGTGCATGATGTCCATAGCACATCGATGGAGACATATTCAACCTCACCTGAGTAGGGAGATGATGGTGGAGAACTAGGTGGCATGGAAGTCGAGAAAAACAAAGGCAAAGTTACTCCACCTAGAGATGAAGAGGATCCAACTAAGAAAAGGAAGGTTACCCCGCCAAAGCCTTCGTCCCGAAAGAAATACAGAGCCACCAGGGCTACGTTTAAGACTACCCTCACCTCAGACGACTTCAAATTCTTAGTCGCTGCGTTGAATGATGCTTCATTAGAGATCACGAAAAAGCAAGAAGTGAAGAAGGAGGAGGTATTCAGCTGAATCAAGGGTTAACTTCGAGAAGTGCAGCAGGCACTACAATCCAGCCACATAGTTTCTATTGCACCCTCGACAAGTGGAACAGAAGAACCAGGAGATGAGCCATCCCAACTACACCAGATCATCAATAAAGTTGAAGCTCACCTTCGATGAGCTCAGGAAGAGACAGCGCAAGCTACCCAAGATTTGGCACAGGCTCAGAAAGATATGCTAGAACAACGCAGTAAGGCAAAACAATAAAAACTATCTCTTCAAGCAAAGTGGGAGGAAGAGAAAGCAGTGCTACAACAAGACAAGGAACAGTTTCTCGCAGAGCAACTTGAAGTACAGGAATGGTTTTACATATCACTTCACTTTGTGACAATCAATGAAGTCCAGATAGAAGAATGAGTTCCACAGCAGGTGGCATAACTGGAAGGAGTGATCCAACAACTTCAGCAGTGCATCGCAGACCTGGAATTTCACACTGTGCTTGAGACACCTCAAGAAATAAGAGATCTAAGAGAGGCCATTGCCCAAAGTGTAGTTGACCAACTAAAATCCTTTGCCTTGGAATACAATTAATTGATCTCTAGAAGTGCCCAGATGTATGAAAGCCTCACGAAAAATCCAGAATGACAGGGGTTAGAGTCACATCTCCAACACGCACAGCAGCAGGTAGACACGTTACAAGTGCAACTAAAGGCGTTGTCACCAGTTTAGAGAATGAAGAGGTTTCTAGGGAAATGCATGACCCAATAGAAAGTACGCACACTCCAGAGAAAATTAATGGAAGTCTCTCAATGTCTTCAACCAACGCAAGAAAAGGCATGCCAATTATTCACTGAACTTGAAATCCAAGGAGTAGAACTTGAACAGGTTGTGAGTACAGTAGAATAGTGCCTTGAAGGACCATTCAATGATGCACTTATTCAGGAGTTCACTGAGAAAGAAGCATTAGCACTACAGTAGATCGAAGAATCTTGAGCCAAGCTCGAGGCGTTCGAAGCGAAATTTCTTAGACTAGAGTGACTCGGGACGAGTCACAGGTGAGTGTTGGGGGCTTGTTGGCCCTTGACCAAGTTTTGAGGAACACTTGGTCATATTTGACCATTTTTGGGACTTTGACAGCCTATCGAAGATGGAGTGCCAAATGAAGCATAAATCATGGGATCTCGGCGCACTTTCGGGACCCTTTTTGGGTTTTGGGACAATGTAATGGGAAAGGGATATCGGCCCGTGGGTTTACCCACGCTTAGGCCTACTTTTGTATGTATAAATAGATGTCTAGGTTAATTAAGTAGAGGATAGTAGCCTATCTATGTGATGTAAGCTAAGTGCTAGTAGTGCTCTGTGCATGACTATAGAAGGGTTACAGAGCTGAGTGCAAGTTATTATAGAGATTATAGAAGGCTTTGTGCTACAATGCAAGGAAGAAGGATCTAGCGAGCTGCGCAGATCTTCTGTCTTGTGCGTAGAAGATTTTTTGGTGACTGTTTGTTGTAACCGATTGAAGACATTAATAAAGAAGAAGAGTTGGTGGACGTATCCCCAGGGTGGGGGTGAACCACGTACATGTTGTGTTGCTCTGCTTTGTGTGATGTATCGATGTTCTTCTGTGTGATGAATGTTAGATAGATCTGATGTTTCTTTATGCCTAATCATGTGAATGAATGCTAGGTCTGACCTATATGGATGTTCTTAGTGCTTGATCTAATGTGTTCCTTTTATGTTAAGTGTTATTAGCTGATGGATATGGTTTCATATTGCGATACTCTATAATTAGGGTACGTCTTTGTTGTTACTAAGAACTGAATATTAATGAAGATTAACTGCTAAGTGCTTTGCTAAGTGTTAGAATCACATATATGTGTCCTAGATAAGGTTGCAAACATCTAAGTCCTGCAACCACCCCTGCCTCTACCTCGGGTGAGACTTCATCTGCTTCATAGGTGTTGCCGAAAGGGTCGGTAGTTAGGGTTTTGTTGGTGCGTTGTTGTAGCGTTGAACCCTGGGTCTGCCCCTGTGCCAAAAATTGGTCAACCAATCAAGATTACAAAATTCAACATTGGGACAGAGGAAACACCGAAGCTTGCCAATGTCAAAGATTATTGGGATGTTGTTGCCATTGAAAAGATTACAGAGCTAGTGCACGAATATCAGGACTTGTTTCCGACCAAGTTCACTGATATGAAGGGAATCAAGGGACCTATGGGAGAGATGAGGATACCTTTGAAACTAGATGTGAAGCCATTCAAGCAAATACCCTATAGATTGAACCTGAAGTATAAGGAAAAAGTGAAGTTGGAGCTCGATAGAATGTTGGAAGCAAGTATTATCGAACTTGTCGAAGAGTCTGAATGGATTAGTCCTATGGTGGTGCAAGATAAGAAGATAGGAGAAATCAGGATCTGTGTAGACCTCGGGAAATTAAACGATGCTTGCCTGCATGACCCCTTCCCTACACCATTCACTAATGAAGTGCTAGATATTGTGGGAGGCCAAGAGGTGTATTTTTTTACAGATGGATTCTCAGGATATCATCAAATCCGAATTGCCAAGGAGGATCGCCACGAGACCAAATTTTCAATAGAATGGGGATCTTACCAATATACAGTGATGCCATTTGGACTAAAGAATGCCCCATCCATCTTCTCCAGGGTGGTGGTTGAAGAATTTAAAGAATTTTTGCATAAATTTTTAGAAGCATATTTTGATGATTGGATTGTGTTTAGTTTGTTGAAAAACCATATTGAATGCCTAAGACTAATGTTGGATCAGTGCAGGTAGTGTCAAATTGCTTTGAATTTGAAGAAGTGCATCTTCTTCTCACCATTTGGAGTATTGTTAGGGCATATTGTGTGTAAGCAGGGATTGTTAGTAGATCCCTCTAAAATTGATATTATTGTTGACCTGCCACCTCCTACTTCAGTCAAACAACTATGCACTGCAATTAGACATACTGGATATTACAGAAAATTCATTAAAGGCTACACCCAGATTACAGCACCTATGGAGAATTTGTTGAAGAAAGACTGTCAGTTTAGCTGGACAGAAGAATGCCAGCAGAGCTTCGACACACTGAAACAAAAGATGGTTACTACGCCCATTTTGGTTTTCTGAGATTGGACTAAAGAGTTTCATGTGCATGTTGATGCATCGTCCATTGCATTGGGAGTTGTGTTAGCACAGCTGGGAACATGAGACATCGATCACCTGTTATCCTTTGCTAGCAGGAAGTTATCCATAGCTGAAATTAACTACACCACCATAGAGAGAGAAGGATTGGCCATGGTGTATGTGCTATAAAAATTCTTCCACTACTTACTGGGAGGACACTTTAAAATGTTCACAGATCACTCTACGTTGAAGTACCTAGTCAACAAGCCAGTGTTGGGGGGGAAAATATGCAGATGGCTTCTGTTCTTTCAAGAAAATGATTTTGAGATCATAGTTAAGCCAGGAAGAATGAACAAGGGCCATGACCACTTGTAGAGTTTGGAACATGGAGAAGAACCCACCAACTTGGAGGATACACTGTTGGATGCACAGTTGCTCGCCATTAGAAATATTGATGACCACTTCGCAGAAATAGTCTGGTTCCTGTTAACAGGAATGGCACCTAGTGAGTATACAATTCCCCTGAAGAAATAGCGAGTAGTGTGTGTTGCATACTTTTCACTGATAGCAGGTCATCTATACAAGATGGGACCTGATGAGATACTAAGAAGATGTGTTATGGAGGCAGAACGCCCACTGATCCTCACAGAAGCTCATTGTTAGGACCCAGAAATGTCCCTTTTTCACTACATCTTTTGCCCATTCAACCTTCTCATTCCTAAGCTAAATGACTATTATAATGAGTACTAAGACCCTTTTTCCCAAGGTATGAACTATTCATGTCGCTTTTATATTTTCATTCACTTAGCATGTTTGATTGGTAACGTTCACATATTTTACCCATGAAATAATTTAACTAATGATCAAAATTCTTAGAATGGCCCACTTCGAGAAACTCATTGTTGTTACAGCTATGTGCCAATGTTGGAAGTTGTTGCATGACTGCTGTAACGGATGCCACCAATCCTGGAAGTTGTTACACGACTACTGCAACAGAAGCCCGTCAATCCTAGAAGCTATTACAACAGACACCACCAGTTCTGTTGTTATACAACTGCTGCAACACCTACTGATTATATATGCTGGCTCATGATGTTGATCAAGGGGGGTTCTAGATTTTGTATCAATGATATCAAAAAAACATCTTGAGAATCGGGGATTCTCAAGACTGTTCTGATTATGTTCTACTGAATGACTCTGACTTTAAATAGAAAAGCTTTGGTAATGAAGGGGGGGAGTTTTTACTGGAGTAAGAAAATTAATGCTTATTGTACACAGACATTTTTGGCAATTGAATGAAAGAGTGGATTGAATTCCTTTAGCACACTGTAACCTATTTCTTTGAGCGGATTCAGTGAGAAGAAAAGGGCCCACCTTCCTCACCAATTCCCCTCCGTTTTGAATTCTAGATTAGTTGTTTTAAATGCGAATGATTTAATTGTTAGACATTTATAGAATACAACTGTTGTTACATTTTAGTTCCTTCTTGTTAGATGCGCATAAACTTGTCTCATGAGAATTAGAAGTCGGTTGTTGAACATTGTTGGAGAATTACTTTCCCTTTTTCTACATTAGGTTAAAATCTTGTTTCCTAGAAATAAAAGTGTGAAGTACCTTCCTGCAATAAGTAGATTTCATTTCTGCAAATAGTATAGAACTTCTTCCTGAAAAAGTAAATTAGAAAGTTAGATTAGAGTAGGCAATCCAAGGTTCTTATACATTCATCAGTTTAGATTGCAATTATGATTTCAAATCTGTAGAACTCCAGCTGTATCAGCACAACTGTGTTAGTGATAATGTTTGTTTTTTTTTTAAACTTCCCTACTACAATTAGATTAGAGATGCTTTCATAATCTAGCATAGACTGTGCACAATTATCTTGAAATAACAGACTTCTCTGGGTTGACAATTTATATTGAACACTTTGATTTTCTATTCAATTAGGCAATTAAAGTGCCCAACATTTTGGCGTCATTGTCGGGGAAGATAATTATAGATTTTGGTAAGCACATTAGTTTTCTTTCTTAGGTATGAATAGTCTGCATGTATCACGAAATGTGAGAACGAATCCCCCAAAATACTAACCTTACAGGTACCAGAGGACGTAGAGGAAGAAATCCTAACATACTGGGGAGACAAACCATTGTTGATGAGATTATAGCCAGAGCAGATTCTTCTTCAGGATCTATTTTTCTCCCTGCAAATCCTCCAAGAAGACGTGATCCGTAGTCAGCAGAAATACCCCTTCTCGAAACATCATTCTCATCAAGGGCTGAAGCTAAAGCTGAAGTCGAAGCTAAATATTTGTCACCAACAAATCAGCAAGCAACACTGGAGAACATTGAAGATCAAGGAAGTATAGCCTGGAACAGGGAAAATCTAGAAGAAGTTGTTTATCAGATCAATGGTCAGATAGTCACTAAAGAAGAGTGGGACATTGTTTGGAGAGAAAGAGAACATGTGGATAATCAAGGGGATAATGAAGAAGAGATCCACCAAGAGAATCCACAGAACAACAAGGATCGGGTAAACAATGAAAATACTATCTCTACCCTGGTTTTTCCTATTTCTGAGGTTCCCACACGAGGGATGGCTCCTATGAAAAACATACCTCTCTCAGCTCTCCCAAATTTTCATGGATTATCTACTGAATATCCAGATGAGTCTATGTTTGAATTTGACATTTTGTGTAGAAGCTATGACTACACTACCACTGTGCAGAAGCTTAAACTGTTTCCAGCTCCATTAAAGGGTAATGTGTTAAGATGGTTCATGAGCCTTGGAGGAGAAAACATTTCAACATGGGTACAAATGAGGTATCTTTTCCTGAACAAATACCAAGACTATTGTCGAACAAGGGAACGAAGAGATGAACTATTCAATATGTCACAAAAGGAGGACGAGACCCTTGAAGACTTTGTGGAGCGACTCCAATATAATCTACAAATGTCTGGACATCTGAATGTGAGTAAGGACATTCTGAAAACCATTTTGCTATAAGGAGTTAGAGAAGATTGTTTAGATATGTTGAATATGCTTGGCAAGGGAGATATATCTAAGGAATCCTATGAGGACATTGTAGATTTCTACAAAAGATGTTCTCGAGGATCTACAAGGAATAAGTCAGCTACCAAGGATACCACTTTTTCAAGGGTACATAAATCAGCCAATGGAGGAGCAACAAGAGCAGAAATAGGTAATCTGTTAGAAAATTTCAAAACAGAGATGATTAACTCTTTTTCCTCACAAATGGATACTTTGCAGGTCAAATAGAAACAAGAAGAATCAGAGCAAGCATTGTGCATTTTCTGTCTGAATTGGAGAAAGAAACATCCACCAAGGGAGTGTCCACTGAACAGTGTCCAGGTATGCCTTATTTGTGAATTAGACCATGCCACTGACCAATGTCCCTCTCTACCAGGTGTAAAAGCATCAATGAAGGCAACTAATGAGGAAGCAGAGGTTTTCTATCTAATAACACAAAGAATACAATGGAAGCCAAGAGGTTAAGGTATGAACTCTCAATTCTCTCCTCCAGCATTTAATTATTGGAACAATCAACTACCATATGGCCAGATGAATGCCCCCCCTACAATTCAAATGCCACCCTCTTATCAGGATCCCAATGCATGGTTACCTATGCCCCAAAAACAGAATCACTATGGGCAATGGAACCCATATGGGAGAGGCCCTCAACAACAAATCAGTTATCAAAGCCATCACCAACCGAACCCCTATCAACAACAGTTCCAACCTTCTTACCAGCAGCAACAGTTGCAATTGCCTCCCAATGCCTCACCAAACAATCCTCCCTTATGACCTCATATGCATGTGAAACCTAACCCAAACCCAAATAATAAGTTCATTCAAAACATAGACATACATAATGTGTCAGCCTTATCTATTACTCCTATGCCTTGTGATGAAATAAAATTAAGATCAGGGAGAATAGTTTAGCCAATAATTGAAGATGCTCCATCTTCATAATCAGATAAGGAATCAAGGGAGAGACCATATGCTGATAGAGAATAAATTGACCAACCTATTATAGAATCAGCAGACCCACCATTCCCTGAAAGACTGAAAATTACCAAGCCTGTGGAATTACCATCTTTCAATCTTCTAGGAGAATTGCAAAATCTGCATGTTAATATTCCACTATTGCAAGTGATAAGGGATGTCCCTATTTATGCCAAGACTGTGAGGGACCTTTGTATCAGAAAACCTGGACAAAAACCTAAATATCCCCTCATAGTGCATGTAGTGGGGGATTTGTCTGAGCTGATGTTAGGCAAAACTCCACCTATTAAATATGGCGACCTAGGAAACCCTACAGTAACTGTTAAAATTGGACAGAAATATATTCCACATGTACTAGTAGACTTAGGGGTAGCAATTAACATCATTCCAATAGAAACTACACAGTTGATGCAACTCAGAACAGAAATCCGACCTACTCCTACTGTTCCAGAATTAGTTAATCGCTCTACGATCAGACCAGAAGGAGTAATCGATGATTTAGTCATTTCAGTGGACTCATGGGAGTATCCTGTTGATTTTGTCGTTTTGCAACCCAAATCCCGTCTAGGAGGCCATCCTCTAATTCTGGGATGACCATGGTTAGATACAGTTGATGCTTTCATTGGTTGCAGATCTGGTTCCATGACCATCTCTAATGGTTGTGACACAAAATAAATTTTCCTGTATCCTCATGCTACACCCGGTGCAAAACTTGAAAATTCTCTATAGATGGACACTAAGGATGGAAGTGCTAGGCCTGTGCTAACTATAGGAAAGGCCCTAAGTTTCAAAGACGAGATGGAGGATGAGTTAATCAACTGTTTTATTTGTGACCCCTCTGTTGTTACACAGAACACGCACCATCGATTGATCAGAGTCTTTGACCCTATTGCCCAGGAAGAAATGAACTCGGAAATGTTCTCAGAAACCGCTGACAATCAAATTGATTTAGATATAACAACAGTCGCTATAACAGTGAACGTTGTAACAACATATGACGAAACAGCAACAGCTGAATTATTTCCTAGAGTTAGTTCTAAGAGCATCGTTGTGGAAGTTGAACCTGGAAAAACCTTGAACATCAATCCCGATCTCTCCACTATTGAAACTCGACGATTGATGAAATTACTAACTGTACATAAAGAAGCATTTTCCTGGGATTACATGGATATGAAATACATTCCCTCTTAAATATGCACCCACCATATATACATCAAAGAAGAATGCCGACCCATTTTCCAACCGCAAAGGAGGATGAACCCAAACCTTAAAGAAATTGTTAAGGAAGAACTTCAGAAACTTCTCAACGCCAGATTCATCTATCCTATATCAAACAGTGAGTGGGTATCACTATTGGTTATTGTGCCTAAAAATAATGGTAAGTGGAGAGTGTGTGTGGACTATAGAACCCTGAATAAGGCCACACAGAAGGATCATTTCCCTCTGCCATTTATTGATCAGGTTTTAGACAACCTAGCCGGAAATATATATATATATATATATATATCCTAGATGGATTCAGTGGCTATAACTAGATACAAATTGCCCCACAGGACCAAGAGAAGACCACCTTTACCATCCCTTGGGGTACATTTTCCTACAAGGTTCTCCCATTTGGCTTGTGTAATGAACCGGCCACTTTCTAGAGAGCTGTGATTGGTATTTTCTCTGATATGGTGAATGACTGTATGGAAATATTCATGGATGACTTTACACCTTATGGTACTGATTTCGAAGAAGCTTTGTCTAATCTGGAAAAAGTTCTCAAAAGATGTAGACAGTCTCATCTTTCTTTAAGTACAGAAAAGTGTCATATGATGATGCACGAAGGGGTAGTGTTGGGACACTTCATCTCTTATGCAGGGATTCAGGTAGATTAAGCCAAAATCCAGGTAATTTTGGACATTCCAACTCCATCAAATCAGAAAGAGATAAGAAGTTTTTTAGGGCACGTCGGGTATTACAGGAGATTCATTAAAAATTTCTCTAAACTTGCCTCTCCATTGTTTTTTCTACTAACAAAAGATGTTGACTTTAGTTGGACTGACAACTGTGAATTGTCTTTTGCAGATCTTAAACAGAAATTGTCCACAACTCCCATCTTGAGAGGGCCCAATTGGGCTATGCCTTTTCACATTTCTTCAGATGCCTCAGACACTGCAATTGGTGCAGTACTAGGGAAACAGGAGGACAAAGAACCCTACGCTATCTACTATATCAGCAAGAACATGGCTCCTGCTGAGTTAAATTACACAGTTGCTGAAAGAGAATTCTTGGTAGTATTTTATGAAATCAATAAATTCAGGCATTATGTAACTGGTTATCCCACATTTATTCATACTGATCATACATCCATTAAATATCTAATGAATAAACCTATTACTAATGCCCGAGTGACAAGATGGTTGTTACTACTGCAAGAATTTGACATCACTATAGTGGATAGACCAGGAAAAGAATATGTGGTTGTTGATTTTCTCTCAAGATTACATATAAATGATAATAATTCACCTGTAGATGATTCCTTTCCTGGTGAACATTTGTTTGCAGTATCTGCTCACTCACCTTGGTATGCAAACATTGCTAATTATTTGGTTGCAGGGAAGGTACCTCCACATCTATCTCCTCGAGAAAGAAGGAAGATTATTCAAAAGAGTGCTAGGTATAGTTGGATAGGAGGATACCTCTTCTACACAGGCCTAGACCAAGAAATCAGGAGATGTGTGAGGGATGATGAAGTTTATGATCTACTGAAAACTTGTCATGATGGCCCTTGTGGGGTTCATTTTGTTGATAAAAGGATCGCGCATAAAATTTTAAGGATGGGCTATTTTTGGCCCAGCATATTTCAAGATGCCAAGAAGTATGTCCAAGCTTGTGACAGTTGCCAACACATGGGTCAGCCAACTCACAGGGATGAGATGCCTCTCCAGTCTTAGGTAGTGTTAGATCCTTTTGAGAGATGGGCCATGGATTTTGTAGGACCCATTCACCCACCATTCAATCAGAAAGTCTATATATTGATCTGTACAGATTACATAACCAAGTGGGTGGAGGCAAAAGCACTTATCAGAGCCTCAGAAGAAGTTGTCTTAGCATTCTTGTTTGAAGATATATTTGTTAGGTTTGGTGTTCCCAGAGAATTGGTAATTGATGGAGGACCCCCTTTCACATCATATAAATTTGAATCTCTACTCAGTAAATATCATGTTTTACATAGAATAGCTTCTCCATACCATCCACGAGGCAATGGCTAGGTGGAAAGCACCAACAAAGTTATCGAAGCCATTCTTACTAAAACAGTGAGAGAAAATCGTAGGGATTGGTCTAACAGATTGCATGAAGCTCTATGGGCTTACCGAACTACTTGGAGGAGCACAACTGATTTTTCTCCTTACGAGATGGTATATGGAAAAAGCCTTGTTTTCCCCATTGAATTCGAAATCAAAACCTTAAGAACTGCATCAGCAGTCAACCTCGACTTGACTATGGCACAGAAATCCAGACTGCAGTAGCTCAATGAGCTTGATGAAAATCGTTTGGACGCCATCCATCAAACCACAGTGATTCAACAACAAAGAACAAAACAGCATGACTGAGTCATCAAGAATAAATTATTCCAGAAAGGAGATTGGTCTCTATTGTATGATTCACGCTTTAAGGAATTTCAAGGTAAGTTGCGTACACGATGGCTAGGGCCTTATGAGGTAGACACCATTTTTCCCAATGGGACTGTCCAATTGATTACTATTGATGGATCCAATACACAACTACATGAAAATGGTCATCGCTTGCGTCTGTATCAGTGTCCACTGTCCAAGGCAGAATTCAAAACTAGATGTACAGTTGATACAGGTTATCAATTCTTAAACGGAAAGGAGTTTTCTCCTTCCCCTTCTGACCTTTAGGACTTCTTTTGCTCAGACCTTGTATATAAATAACCTCAGCAAAATTTGAATTTCTCTGCTTTTAGTTGAAATTTCTCTATTTTCTTTACTATGCTAATAAAGCTTTGAAAGGTATCAGGCGATTATGTGTGTGCAGGTGGATTGATGAACAGCAAGGTTGAGTAGCACAAAACGAGTCAAACGATTAGTTCATGGAAGTTGAAAAACTTCCTAGAAACTAAGTAATGTAGTGTTCAGCCAATTTCTATACTGTTACACCCCTTTTTCTCTAAATTGGTTGATTTCCATGTTGTTACACCTTCTTCCGAAAAATTGGCTGATTTCCATGTTGTTACACCTTCTTTCGATAAATTGGCCGATTTCCATGTCGTTACACCTACCTCTGCCATTTTTTCCGAAGAACCTACTGATACACTAATTGTTGTTATTCTTTCTTTCCACTTCACTCTTTCTTTTTTGCATTTTTGTCGATGTTGTTGCTCCAGCCCTCCAATCTTTCCATGCCACAGCACCACTAATTAGACAATACTGATGTTCTCTATCCGAAAGTGTTACTTCATAATGACTTGACTTCACATCTGGCGATTTCCAGTTGGTTAACTACAGTAAGGGATCTGTTTCTTCTCCAGTTGTCATTTCTCTCACGATCCTTCATCATGTCAACTATTATGTGCAACTCAGATGGCGGTTGGATAGTGCGGTTACTCCGACATGTCGTTATGTGTGGTAAGATATGAGGTACGTGATTAATCCTACGTGTTAAAGTAATGAAGATATAAAAGCATGATTTCCTATTTACTGACCGGTTGTCATAAATCGATGCACCTGGAGCCAATCCGCTTAGTTTGGGGGGGAAACGTAAATCTAACCGTCCATACCGAATTTTATACACACCTCCACCACCTTTCTGCCCACACTTATTTTTACTGAGACACTGTATTCTTTCTGCAAACCATGTTCGAGCTTGTTGCGTCTCTGATTTAGGTGATAGTTTCTCCTCCTACGTGCATGTTAGACTCTCAAGCAACATCATGGGAGGATCAGTTGTGAGATATGAAACCACAACTCTGGACAGTTTGTTGCTACACCCAAAGGCCTACCAAATATTTCTCCAGGCTGGCTGGATAATGCATTTTAAAAAAGTTGAAGGGGTTTAATGAGGAGGAGGTATTGGAGTTTAGTCAAAATATTACCGAAGGGTATTCAATGGTGAAAGGGGTAAGTATTCCAGTGTCAAAAGAAAGCATTGTTGTTGTAACAGGGTTGCCAAGAACAGGAGACTGGTGGTTTAACAGAAAAACACATATTCTAGATGCACATAAGGGTTTCCTCGTCAACACTGAGCAAGTTCAGACCAAAGGCATAGGTGCAGATGTCAATTCCTTACCAGAGCCATGGGGGAAAGCCGCAAAATTTCTTAAAAGGTACATTACCTGCGAAGGTCGATACCAAGTTGTTTATTTTTCTGATTTCATCTTATTATCACATCTACGACATCAGAAATTCATAAACATTCCTTATTTTCTCCTCCATTCATTGCATAACATGGCTCATTTTGTAAAAAAATCCAAGAACCCCAAGAACTACATTTATAACCATAGACTCATCGGCCTATTAATTCGTAGAGGTATGGGCGTTTCCAATAACCCATTACCTGCTATAGTAGACCAACCACATTTTGTACATACAGATATGATTGCACCAGTCCTTGAAAACACTACCCATGGACCTCTTCCTGAGCCTCTGCCCTCGGCTACAACAACAGTCCAAACCCCTACTGCCACTGCCCATAAGACGACTCGGAAAAGCAACCACATAACCCGAAGCCATCATGGCACCAGCCAGACAAGCCTCGACGAAATTGCATTGCAACAGCCTGTAGTTGTGGTCAAATAAACAGATGAACAGCCAACCACTCGACCAAGACATGCGTCACAGCACTTGGCTGCAATACCTATCATTGAAAACCTACCCCCTGTCTCTAAAAAGAAAACCCCTACTCCTATCTCTGGATCACCAAGAAAGAGAACAAGGTTAGCACAGTCCATTGCAACACCTATCATTGACAACCTACCCTCTGTCTCTAAAAATAAAACCCATGCTCCTATCTCTGGATCACCGAGAAAGAGAACAAGGTCAGCACGGTCCATTGCGACACCTATCATTGACAACCTACGCCCTGTCTTTGAAAAGAACACCCCTATTCCTATCTCTGCATTACCTAAAAATAAATCAAGGTCATCATAGTCCACTGTAACATCAAGTTTGTTTACATCCTCTGTTGTTGCACCGACATTCACACAGAACCCTCCTATTGTTGCAACAGTCGATCAAGCGCCTACTATCATTACCAGTGCATTTTCTCAAAAAAGAAAACATCCATTCAAGGGAAAACCTCGGAGAGCCCTTGAAAAATTGGATCAATAGCAAATCAAATCCCTCTGGCTGTTGTGACAGAGAATTCTATAGAGGTATGAATACCAAGTTTTACTTTATGCACAGAACTTCAGGAAACTATTCTCTCCTTTCAGAATGAATGTACTCAAATCGCAGCAGAATCATCGGCTCCGCCTGATGATTTTTCACATCACACATCCATTTACGATGTCCAGATCATCGTAGACCCCAGTATACCAGAATATCCTCCTTGTGTGGTTGAGTAAGAACGCCCCATTCCTCCTCAAGCAATGAAGAAGAAAACCCCTGCTTTCATTTCTATTTTACCCAGGAGAAGAACCAAGTCCACCAGGTCTGTCGAAGCTGCAATTGGATGGCAAGATGTGGAACAGCCTATTCCTATTCTTCATCCACTGTCCTCTATGGTTGATACGGGGACAGCTCCACACAAACCAACTATCCAAGTGGTGATTGTTCCACAGGACCCAGTCATGACATATACCGTTGTTACACAAGAACCAGTTGTCCAGGTCGATACTGTTACACCAGAACCAGCTGCTCCACAGAGGATTGTCCCACCAGAGCTAGTAATACAAGAACCAACTATCCATGTCGAGACTTTTCCACAAGAACCAATCTTGACAGACATAGTTGTTACACAAGAACCAGCTACACAGCATGTTGAGGATGTGCCACTTGCCCAATTGTTTTCCCAAATAGAGAGAAATATCAAGAATACAGAAAATTCCAAAATGGTTGCACTAATAACAAAGAATGATAACCTCAAAGCAGAGTTAAATACCCTGAAACAAGAGGTGGAGGTTGCTCGACAGAAGCATCCAGAAGGGATAACCTTGGACATCCTAGCACTGACAAAAGTTGTTATGGGCAGAAACAAAAAACTCATGTGCTTTGAGTGCGGAAACATTTAATTTGAGGCAAGATATGAGGTAGTCAAAGTTCTAGTCGCTAAAGGACCAGCAACTGTCTCAGTCAAGACTGAACATGAACTTATTGCTACACAAAAATCAGTAAAACAGAGGAGATCTCAACGTCATAAAACAGTTGTTGGTATACCAAAAGCTTGCAAACAAGAACCTTTGTTTCCTTCACGAGTTGTTACTCGAGCAACTCAAACTGATTCTATTCTCAAAGATAAAGAAACTCATACAGATCATTGACACAACAAATTTTCTTTTGGACACAGCATTTTTCTGCACTGGAGGAGACAGTTATCTACTTCAGCTACAAAGTAAGGTTTGAATGTGTTTTGCATGAGGACATGCAATGTCTTCAGTTGGGGGGCATATTAGGACCCATAAATGTCCCTTTTTCACTACATCTTTTGCCCA
Source organism: Picea engelmannii (assembly GCA_009831015.1). Taxonomy (NCBI): domain Eukaryota; kingdom Viridiplantae; phylum Streptophyta; class Pinopsida; order Pinales; family Pinaceae; genus Picea; species Picea engelmannii. Next base: position 2,606,661 of record ML778188.1, read on the forward strand.
TTCAAACTTCTCATTCCTAAGATAAATGACTATTATAATGAGTAATAAGACCCTTTTTCCCAAGGTATGAACTATTCATCTCGCTTTTGTATTTTCATTTACTTAGCATGTTTGATTGGTAACGTTCACATATTTTACCCATGAAATGATTTAACTAATGATCAAAATGCTTAGAACAGCCCATTTCGAGAAACTCGTTGTTGTTACAGCTATGCACCAATATTGGAATTTGTTGCATGACTGCTACAACGGATGCCACCAATCCTGGAAGTTGTTACACGACTACTGCAACAGAAGCCCGTCAATCCTAGAAGTTGTTACAACAGACACCACCAGTCCTGTTGTTATACGACTGCTGCAACACCTGCTAATTATATATGTTGGCTCACGATGTTGATCAAGGGGAGTTCTAGATTTTGTGTTAATGATATCAAACAAACAGCTTGAGAATCGGGGATTCTCAAGGCTGTTATGATTATGTTCTACTAAATGACTCTAACTTTAAATAGCAGAGCTTTGGTAATGAAGGGGGGGAGTTTTTACTGGAGAAAGAAAAGTAATGCTTATTGTACACAGACATTTTTGGCAATTGAATGAAAGAGTGGATTGAATTCCTTTAGTACACTGTAACCTATTTCTTTGAGCAGATTCAGTGAGAAGGAAAGGGCCCACCTTCCTCACCGATTCCCCTCCATTTTGAATTCTAGATTAGTTTTTTTTAATGTGAATGACTTAATTGTTAGACATTTCTAGAATACAACTGTTGTTACAGTTTAGTTCCTTCTTGTTAGATGTGCATAAACTTGTCTCATGAGAATTAGAAGTCGATTGTTGAACATTGTTGGAGAACTGCTTTCCCTTTTTCTGCATTAGGTTAAAATCTTGTTTCCGAGAAATAAAAGTGTGAAGTACCTTCCTGCAATAAGTAGATTTCCTTTCTGCAAATAGTATAGAACTTCTTCCTGCAAAATTAAATTAGAAAGTTAGATTAGAGTAAGCAATCCAGGGTTATTATACATTCATCAGTTTAGATTGCAATTATGATTTCAAATCTGTAGAACTCCAGTTGTATCAACACAACTGTGTTAGTGATAATGTTTGTTTGTTTTTTAAACTTCCCTACTACAATTAGATTAGAGATGCTTTTATAATCTAGCATAGACTGTGCACAATTATCTTTAAATAACAGACTTCCCTGGGTTGACAATTTATATTGAACACTTTGATTTTCTATTCAATTAGGCAATTAAAGTGCCCAATACTCATGAAAGCATCGCAAGAGGACATTATGCAGGGAAAGCAACTGCGTGGAAGGTTCTGCGAGCTGGCCTTTGGTGGCCTACCTTACACAGAGATGTTGAGGATTATGCTAGAGCCTGTGATGTGTGCCAGAGAGTTGGGAGACCATCCAGAAGAGATGAAATTTCATTAGCACCGCAAATGACCCTACAAGCATTTGAAAAATGGGCCATTGACTTCGTGGGACCTATAAACCCACCAGGGAAGTGCACAAGACCAAGGTATATCATTACTACGACTGAATACTTAACCAGATGGGCCGAAGCTAGAGCAGTCAAGGACTGTAGTGCAACTACATCTGCACAATTTATATTTGATGACATAATAACCAGGTTTGGATGCCCCAAGATACTTATGAGTGACCAAGGCACACACTTCTTCAATTAGGCAGTTGAAGCATTGACTGAGGAGTTTACCATCTACCATAAGAAGAGCACACCTTATCATCCTTAGGCAAATGGAATAGTCAAAGAATTCAACAAAATCTTGGAGACAGGACTGACGAAGATTTGTAATGTGAACAAGGATGACTAGGATTTAAGAGTACCTGCAGTACTTTGGGCCTATAGAACCACTTGCAAGAAAGTGACCATGCAGACCCCTTTTAAGCTAGTTTATGGCCTCGAAGTTGTTGTCCCAATGGAATACCTGGTGCCAAGCTTAAGAATTGTTTCCTTTACAGATATGGATGACACTGGAGTTGTTCAAGAGAGGCTTGCACAGTTGGTTGAACTAGAAGAAGACAAATTTATTGCAGGATTTCATCAATAGGTTTAGAAGGACAGAGAGAAGGCCTACCATGAAAGGCACATCAAGAAGAAGGAATTCAAGCAAGGTGACTTAGTACTGGTGTATGACAGTAAGTTTATAAAACACCCAGGGAAGTTCAGAATGCATTTGCTTGGGCCATATGAGATCTCCTATATTACAGAAGGAGGAGTTGCGCATCTGAAGACATTGAAGGGAGAATGGAAGGAAGGTTTGGTAAATGGGAGTCGACTGAAGTTGTACTATGACAACCAGTTGCCTTGCATCTCTCAGTAAACACAAGAGGAAAAGGGTCTAGGTATCAGGTGCAGTTGAAACTAGGTACCAGACACAGAAAAGACAGTCTGCACAAGGAGGAAGAGGAGGCATAAAGTAGAAAGTAAAGGTTGTACTGCGCAGTCCAAAACCGAAGCAAAACAGAAGAATCAGATCTGAAGTGCCTTGGGACGAGTCACATGTGAGTATTGGGGGCATGTTGGCCCTTGGGTATGATATCAAGAAAAGATCAAGGAAGAAGAGGTAAAATGTGAACTTCGTGGGAGACACAGAGAATGTTATTGGGTCGAAGTAAGCAAAAGAGAAGAAAAGAAGGAGCGAAGCCCGAGGAAGCTAGTCGTTCAATGAGGAGATCAGGGATGATGGATAAGCAAGGTATATGGATATAGGACAACTCAGATAGCAGGAAAATCCATCATTAGCACCGCACGAGAAGAAAGGAGAGACAGGTTGGTGAAGCTCGGGAAAAGAGGGTCAAGTTGACTTAGGGTTTTAGACACCTAGGGTTTATCTAGGGTTTTGACACCTAGGTCTCGACCTAAGGCTGTCAGTGAGGGATTATATTGTATAAATAGAGGTTGAGAGGACCTAGGTTAGGTCGGTATTTTTGTTGAGCATTGTTATTGATTGTTTTTCATTAAGAGAATATTGTATTGTGAGTGAGAGAAGTGTTGAGAGTAAGATCCTTCTGGCATTGTAAGATCTTCAGCTGGGTGCGAAGATCAAGTCCTACAGCTGGGTGCACAGGATGTAGAAATTTCGATACAAATTAATGTATTCCTACGATTCTCCTGATCTAACAATTTCCGCCACTTGTTAAATACATAATCGCTTCTACTATTATTATTGCAAAAGCAATTAAACCACGATCACAACCACAATGCACAAAGTGAAATATCAATAACACAAAACACAGAAGTTTTACCGGGAAAGCGTAAAGCTAAAAACCCCACTATCATATATTATGTATATCATGAATCATGAAACAATCTCATACAAAACTCTAATCCAAGAGCTCTCAGTACAATACAATCGTCTCACACTGTCATACACAAATTAGCAAATACATGTGCCAATTTACGTGTCCAGACAGCCTGCCTCCTCTGCACAATCTCTGCAATTCGAATTCTCACAATGAATTCTGATTATTCCAAATTGCCTCGTTTGCACATGCTCATAAGCATATCCAATGCATGTGTGAACAAATCACAACTGATAGCCAATTGTCCCTTTCACCCATTATCTCAACTGGATTTCCATTGGAATTGACATGCATGTAGTTAACCATGGCGAATATTCAATTGCATGTGAGTTCACTGATTGTGAATYAATGAATAATTAATTCACTGAACTCTCACTAATACAACTAAGATTAACTCACTTAACTACACTTATAATTCTGTTACAATTCCAAATCACTCAGTTATGAATGAGATAATAGATTAATATTTATTGTCTAATTTAATTAAGGAAAAAGTAAATTAGACACATGTTTCTTGTTGACTTTTCAACACTCCCTCTCAAAAAGAAAGGGATTATCCTTCACCCCAATCCTGTCTCTATGATATTCGAATTTTCTCCTGGTGAGCACCTTCGTCAGAATGTCTGCATCCTAATCTTTTGTAGGAATGTATTGAAGCAACATGATCTTTCGTTGCACACAATCTTTGAGATGATGATACCAGATATCTATATGCTTATATATGTCATGAAACACAAGATTAATCGAGAGTTTAATGCAACTCTGATTATCACAATAAATCATTGTCGGATCTAAATGAGAACCAAACAAACCAACCAAGATATTTCTCATCCAGATAGCCTCATATGCAGCTTGACTCGCTGCCATGTATTCCGCTTCCGCTGAACTGAGTGCCACGGATCTTTGTTTCCTGTTGTACCAAGAAACAGTTGTAGATCTGATACTAAAGATCCCACCTGATGTGCTCTTTATGTACATTGGGCTGCCTGCCCAATCTGCATTCGTGAAGCCATGCAACTTCACCTCATCCGTCTGTCTATACCATAATCCATATTCAGATGTTCCCTTCATATATCTCAGGACATGCTTACCCACCTTCTAAAAGAGTTTGGTAGGCTTAACCATCGCTTGACTTAGTTGGTTAACCACGTAGCAAATGTATGGTCTCGTGTTCACTAAATACATTAGTGAACCCACTAACTGTCGATAGACAGTAGCATCCACTACTTCTCCAGAAGTAGCATCCTCTTTCCTCAAGTTTCCTGGAAGAGGAGTATCCATGGGTTTGCAGCCCTCCATGTGAAACTTACCCAGTATCTCTCTTGTATACTTTCCTTGAGACACAAAAATTTCACCATCTCGCTACCATATTTCCAATCCAAGGAAATAATGAAGAAGGCCCAAATCCTTCATCTCAAACTCCTTTGCAAGGTCATCCTTGCATGAGTTTATCAGCTGCTCATCACTAGTCAATATTAAATCATCAACATAAAGCACAATGATTAAAATTTTACCCTCCACCACAATTTGGTATAGGTTTGCCTCTGCTTCACTTTTGGTGAAGCCCAATCTGGTGAAATAGTTGTCTATCCGAGTGTACCAAGAACTGGGTGCTTTCTTTAGCCCATACAGTGCTCTCTTGAGTCTGCACACATGCGACTCTCTGTCAAAGGTCTCAAAACCTTCTAGCTTCTCAATGTACACTTCTTCCTCAATGATCTTGTTGAGGAACATAGTTTTTACATCCATCTGATGAATGCGCCAGCCCATCTGCACTGAGAGTGAAAGGATGGATCTTATGGAAGAGTACCTTGCGACAGGTGCAAAGGTCTCACCATAATCTATCCCCTCAATATGTGAGAAGCCCCAGGCCACAAACTAGGCCTTGTATTTCTCCACACTCCCATCACCAGCTTGCTTTACCTTGTAGATCCATCTTGAACCGACCACTGATTTATCAATCGGTCTTGGGACAATTTCCCATACATTGTTTTTGACAATGGATTCATACTCCTCTACCATAGCATCAACCCAAGTGGGGTCCTGCACTGCTTCCTGAAAGGAAGATGGTTCAGTCACAATACATTTTCTCTTGAGAGCCATGTATCCAACAAATCGATCAGGAGACTGTCTCTGTCTGCGCTATGAAGTAGGGGCTCCTACATTCTGTGCAGAATCTAGTCTCAATCTATCAGCTTCTGTGGTGCTCTTTCTTCCATTTCTGATGGATGGATATACTTGAGTGATTTCCTCCACTCCATGAACCTGTTCATGTGGTTGATCCACATCTTGAGACTCATCTTTGGGAACCAGCAGTTCCTCTTCTGCATGCAAGTCTAGCTCCCTCTCAAGCAACAACCGCATGGCTTTCCCCTCATCAAATTTTATATCCCGTCACATAACAGTCATCTTATTGTTCGGAAAATACACATGATAATTATGGGGTGTTTTTATGTACCCCACAAATATCCCAACTTCAGCAGTCGGTTCTAGCTTCTTCCTGGCATCCTTGTTCACATGCACAAAAATAGATGAGCCAAAAAATTTAAAATGCGAAACATCAGGTTTCTTACCAGTAAAAGCTTCTTCAGGTGTACTCATGCCAAGTACTCTATGAGGACAACGGATCTGCACATAAATCGCAATATTGCATGCTTCTGCCCACAAATGCATTGGTAGGCCCCAATCATGCAACATCACTCGTGCTGCACCCACGATTGTTCTGTTCTTTCTCTCTGCGACCCCATTTTGTTGTGGGTTATGAGGTTCTATGAGTTCTCTTCGAAATCCTTCTCTGCTACAGAAGTCTTTGAATTCGTTAGAGATGTATTCTCCACCATTATCGCTCCTTAGAGCCTTCACTTGCTTCCTCGACTCTTCTCCACCAATGCTTTAAACTCACAGAACTTTGAGAATGTTTGATCCTTCTTCTACATGAAGAATATCCATCATTTACGAGAAAATTCATCAACAAAAATAACATAATACCTGTGTTTTGTTGTTGAAGCAACCGAGAAAGGTCCACACACATCCGTGTGAATTCTCTCCAGGATTACCGAAGAACAGTTCTCCTTTTCATGAAAGGTGGACTTTACATACTTCCCTAGAGTGCACCCCTTGCACTGATCTGACTGAGAAAGTGTTCCCCTTGGATGTCCAGTAGATATTTGTTGCATGATCTTCAAGGCTCCATGATGAAGATGGCACAATCTCCTGTGCCATAATTCGCCCTCATCCCGGCTCGCCACTTTTTCTGCCTTGCCTATCATGGCATTGCAGCCATATACCTCCGGCATGTAGAGATTCTTAACTCGAATCCCTGTCTTCTTGACTTGACCCATTGCTTTATGTCGCAGGTAGGATTTTCCACCACTAAAAACAACATCATAGCCTCTGTCCTCCAACATTGCAACTGAGACCAAGTTTTTCTTTAGACCTTGAACATGCATAACATTTTTCAATTGAAATGGTTTGTCTGACTCCCTCTGAAAGGTAATGGTACCAATACCATTTGCACTGTATCATCCATCATCGCCCATCTCTATATGCATTCTGAGATATTTCTCCTCGAAATCAATGAAAGACTCTTTACCTCTTGTCATGTGGAATGAAGCGCCACTATCCAAATACCACATTGATCCCAATGCACTTGAAGCCATGCATGCGATCAAAGAGAAGTCAAGCTCAAATTGTGAGACAAGAGCCTCACTAGTTGCATATCCAACAACCATCTTGTTCCTCTTCTTCTGTGGACAGTTAGTAGCGAGATGCCCACGTTCCTGACAGTGAAAACACTTCACTTTGGAAAAATCTAGCTTCTTGACTTTAGACTCGGATTTTGATTGGAATTTATTCCCTTTCTCTTTCCTTGCCTTGGCAGTCAAAGCACAATCCTCTTCATCATCACGCTTTGATGAAGGTCCATCTCTGGTGTTCCACCTGAACTCCTCTTGCACTAGATCCGACCACAGTCATTCCCAATCTGGCAATGTTTCCCTTCCATTGACAGAGTCTTGATAACTGTGCCAACTCTTAAGAAGCCCTAGGAGCGCCAAGCTCACCAAATCATCAGCAACGACTATTATTCCCACACTTCCAAGCTCATCCCGACATTGGACAAACTTCGTGAGATATTTTGGAATGGTGTCGCCCTTCTCCATCTTGATCTTCCTGAGATTATATTTGAGCGCCAATTTCCTATGGTCGCTACTGTTTTGGAACAGATCTGTCAAAATATTCCACATTACATATGGTGTGGTTTTCCCATGGAGACTTGAGACAATGTGGTCTCGTACTCCCTCCAACAGAATCCTCCTCACCTTCGCCACTTTCTTTTGCCATGCATCAAGATTTGCAGTATCTGTCGCATCCGACTTAGGAACATCTGCATCAATGTAACCCTTCAAGCCATTGTCTTCGAGCACTACTTCCATCATGTCCTTCCAAGCAATGTAGTTAGAGCTTCCTTCGAGTGCATACTCCAAACTCAAGCCATTGAAAGACATTTTCGATCTTGAATCAAGTGTCGCACCAAGAATATCTTGCAAATTTGAATGTTATCCAACCCAAAACTCAACTCCTGCACTTTCCTCTTGCCCTGGGAAGTTCGCACCCTGCCTGTGTATAGCCTGTGAAATTGCCTGAGAAGTGCTCACCCTGCTTCACTATAGGGTGAGGGAAGTTCGCACCCTGCTAGTATATTTGCCTGCAAACTTGCCTGTGAAGTTCTCACTGTACTCCACTGTAGGGTGAGGGAATTTCACACCCTGCTAGTGTATTTTCCTGTGAGAATGCCAATAAAGTTCGCACCCTGCCTTTGTCTAGGGTGTGAGAATTTATGTTCTTGAAAACACCGTAAATTTTCAGTACTAGGGTTCACACCCAGCTAGAGGCAAGACTTGCAAGAATGTAATTATGTTCGCACCTCACTTCCATAGCTCCATGGCCTCCGTGGATCTGATACCATGTAGAAATTTCTATACAAATTAATGTATTCCTGCGATTCTCTTGATCTAACAATTTCCGCCACTTGTTAAATACAGAATCGCTTCTACTATTATTATTGTGGAAGCAATTAAACCACAATCACAACCACAATGCACAAATTGAAATATCAATAACACAAAACACAGAAGTTTTACTGGGAAAGCGTAAAGCTAAAAACCCCACTATCATATATTATGTATATCATGAATCATGAAACAATCTCATACAAAACTCTAATCCAAGAGCTCTCAGTACAATACAATCGTCTCACACTGTCATACACAAATTAGCAAATACATGTGTCAATTTTCGTATCCAGACAGCCTGCCTCCTCTGCACAATCTCTGCAATTCGAATTCTCATAATGAATTCTGATTATTCCAAATTGCCTCGTTTGCACATGCTCATAAGCATATCCAATGCATGTGTGAACAAATCACAACTGATAGCCAATTGTCCCTTTCACCCGTTATCTCAACTGGATGTCCATTGGAATTGACATGCATGTAGTTAACCGTGGCGAATCTTTAGTTGCATGTGAGTTCACTGATTGTGAATTAATGAATAATTAATTCACTGAACTCTCACTAATACAACTAAGCTTAACTCACTTAACTACACTTATAATTCTGTTACAATTCCAAATCACTCAGTTATGAATGAGATAATAGATTAATATTTATTGTCTAATTTAATTAAGGGAAAAGTAAATTAGACACATGTTTCTTGTTGACTTTTCAACACAGGAGGGGGAGAGAAAGAGAGAAGAAGAAGAAGATATGCTAGCAAAGAGCGCAGACAAGAACTGTAATATTTACCTTAATATATCATAAGCACAGTTATGTGGACATATCCCTAGGGAGAGGGTGAACCACGTATATAGGGTGTTATGTGTGTATGATTGATGCTTTATCTTTGTCTTTGATATACTATTATTTCATTATTGTATTAGATCAAATCGGTAGAATGTGGAGTATATTTTAGTGATAAGTGAGTCAGGTATATTGCGTTGTATTGTGTTAAGATCCACTTGATATTCCCCTGGTCGTAGACATCTCTGTCCTACAACCCCCCATAGCTACTTCGGGTGAGACTGCATCTGCTTCGCAGGTGTTGTCGAAAGGGCCAGTAGTTAGGGCTTGTTGGTGCGCTCCTGGAGTGAACCTTGGGTTTGCCCCTGTGCCAACAGCATCCTTCTAGGGGTGATAGGCAGCGCTGATATGAAATTGGGTGCCCTGTATCTTGAACATTTCTTTCCAAATATTGCTAGTGAAAGTGGGATCTCTGTCCGAGATAATAGAATTAGGAATGCCATGAAGCTTGAAGATATTATCCATGAATATTTGATCCACTTTGGATTCATTCAATGAGTTTTGAAGAGAAAAAAAATGAGCATATTTGGAGAGACAATCTACGACCACCATGATGACTAACTTATTGCCCGATTTAGGTAAGCCCACAATGAAATCCATAGAAATATCTTGCCAAATAGCAGGGGGAATCGGAATCGGTTGGAGTGTTCCTGGAGCTTCAATAGTTTCTCCCTTGTTGTGTTGGAATACATCACATTCAGCCACAAAGGTGAGGACGTGTTGTTTCATACCATCCCAGAAAATAGAATGTTTGATCCGTTCATAGGTTTTGGTAAACCCTGAATTCTCGGTTGTGGGTGAGGCATGAAGTTCAGAAAGCATTGTTGATTTAATTTGTGATAGCTTGTATAAATAAAAGAATCCTTTGTAGTGAAGCTCTTCATTGTTCCTAGAGTACCCTTGTGAAACTGGAGAATTGTGCTGCAATTGGTGGAGCATGCTAGAAATTTTGGTCTTACAGCCATTCCTGACAAACAGCTTGGAGCCAATATGGTACAATGAAGGAGAGGGAGAAAAGGGACTCGTCTTCTCAATATTTCTGGGAAAGAGCATTGACCACTAAATTTTCCTTTCCCTTATTGTAAATGATCTCATAATCATAGCCAAATAGCTTGTCCACCCATTTTTGTTGCATTAGTGATGAAATTCGTTGTTCCAGGAAATACTTGAGACTCTGATGATCAGTTTTGATTTGGAAACGTTGACCCAATAAATAAGGATGATAGAGATCCATAACATGCAGAATAGATGACATTTCCTTTTCATAAATGGATTGTCCCAAATGTCGCTCTGAAATTTTTTTTCTAGTGAAGGCCAAAGGCCTTCCATCTTGCATGAGGATGGCCTAAATTCCTTTCCCGGAAACATCACATTCCAATACAAATGTCTTTTTGAAGTCTAGAAGTATGAGGATAGGGGTCAATCACATAGCATCTTTCAAGGCTTGGAAGGCATGATCCGCAGTTGAATTCCAAGTGAAAGCATTCTTTTTAAGGAGAGAAGTGAGAGGAGCTGCAATTTTTCCATAATTCTGAGAAAAAAAAAACTTCCTATAATAGTCCATTAAACCTAGAAAACCACATAAGCTCTTAAGAGTTTTAGGGCGAGGCCAATCCTGCATAGATTCAATTTTCTTGGGATCCACTTGGAGACCATCCTTGTCGACAATATAACCCAGGTATTCCACTTCTGAGGCACCAAAGGAACATTTAGATTGTTTGAGGAAAAGTTAGTGCTTAGAGAGTAGATGGAGAACTTGATTCACATGGGAGATATGGGATGGCCCAGTTTTATTATAGATGAGAATATTATCAAAGAAAACTAAGACAAAATGACGTAGAAAAGGATGGAATACATGATTCATAAGAATTTGGAAAGTGGAAGGAGACTTGCACAATGTAAAGGGCATTACCAAGAATTCATAATGACCCTCATGAGTTCGAAATGCAGTCTTGGGAATGTCTTATTTTTTCTTACGGATCTGGTGGTAGCCAGAACGTAGATCCATTTTGGTGAAATACTGAGCACCACTCAATTCATCCAAGAGGTCATCAATGACAATAATGGGGAATTTTTATTTTATTGTGAGTTTGTTGAGGGTGCAAAAATCAGGACACATGCACCAAGTACTTTCTTTCTTGAGTACCATGACCACAGGGGAAGAATAGGGGCTAGTAATGGGATGGATAACACTTGCTTCTAGAAATTCATGAACAATTTTCTCAATTTAATTATTCTAGGAAAAGGGATGACGATAAGGCTAAACATTGGGAGGAATACTTCCCGGGATGAGAGGGATGGAATGATCATGGACTCCACGGGAAGGGGGAAGTTCAATGGGAGTCGTAAAAACAACTTGGTGGAGGGAGAGGATAGATTGGAGGTCGGGATTCACATAAGGTGTCTCAACAGAATGAATGGAGTGGAGTTGGGATATAATGCCTGAATGACCTTTTTTTAGGAGATTTTCCATGTGATGGGAACCGATGATCTCAGGGGAGGCTGCGGTGATGCCTTGAAACGTATATCGTTGTCCTTCTTGTTGGAATTGCATGGTTAATTCCTTAAAATCCATGAGAATGGTGCCTAGATTGCGTAACCATTCAGCACCAAGAACAACGTCACAACCACCCATGTATATAGAAAACATATGGGATTTCAGGTGATACTGACCAATTTGGAGTCGCACATTTTCACATCATCCCCCACATTTCATGGAACCGCCATTGGCAATCATGATTTGAAAATTATTGATGAATGGATGTAACAATTGACTTATTGGGAAATGTGGCGATGAATAAAATTATGGGTGCTACCACTGATCCAGAATTGGATCTAGGAGCCTGACAGGGCTCAAAAAGGCTCAAAAATGAAAGTGCTCGAAATCTGACGAAACCAACGCCATTGTGTCTGTCTCATCTTCTTGATTTCGTCCATATATTTACTTCATCAAACGGGCTTCGTATGCAAAAGATATCGCATTCTGTCTGAAAACCCAAACAGGGAAAAAAAATGGGTGACTGTACAATCCGTACAGTGCCACGTGGCAGGATGATTATACAGGCCACACGGTCATACGGTTGATGTGGAATCTTCTGGTGATGACACATGGAAGGTGATGGTCATATGACAGGTACAGTTGGACCAGTCAGAGGGTGACACATGTCACCACTGTAAGGGTGACACGTTTCACCACTGTAAGGGTGACACGTGGCACAGGCTGACGTGGCATGGATGACGTCAGTAAGATGACTAGGCAGGTATGGTGATAGGTGGCAGGGTACATGGCAGGCAGGTGGACGAATCAACGCTCAACAAATGGCATCGTTCTTGACGAATGGAGAGGTGCCACGTGGCCTAGTCATGGGCTACCACGTGGCACCCTGTGGTTGGCTTTCGGGTTATGCAAAATTATGGGTTCACCACCAGGGTCGAACCCCCGACCTCTTCCAAGCTACGGAATAGCAGGACTGGGCTAACCACCCGCCCCACTGGTGTGACTTAATAGTCATATGGAAAAACTTATATTTAAGTTTGGTTAAATGTGTATTTGGGGGCGGAAAGGGTTGGGGCTTAGACCTAGCCCGTGGTCTATTCATATGCCCTTACCATAGAACCAAGCAATAGTGAGTGCGGGGGTCATGATAGAGATTATCCCTCGGATCTCGTGAGGATCCCACAGGACCAGGGGCCATCCACCAATAAAGGGCGCGGGTAAGTTGTTAAGCCACCGGTCCTATACATATGCCCGAAGACCAGGAGCCAGCCGGACAAGGGGCTAGCGCATAACGGATTGAGCGCTTGGCCACATGGTCATCCACCATATGCCCAAGGGTGCTCAAATCTTGGGGGTTGCGCCCAAATATATATGAAAAGTGGTTTTTATGCTATAGTTGTTGATTTTTATTTGATTTTAGCCTGTTATTAATGGATTTTGGTCATTTTTGGGAGATATTGGGCATTTTTGGAGGCCAAATTTTGGGAGGAAGTTGGGGATGGATAACCAACTTCAGATCTATAAAAACCAGGCATGTTTGAGGCCATGGAGGGCAGTCAGAGCAGAGTTATGCTGAAGGGAAGCCAAGCCAAAGCCATTTTTATGCAGGGAAGTTATTGAGGAGCAGATGCTTGCGGGCCATTTCTGGGAGCTCCGGACATCCGTTTTGCATGTCGTTTTCTTTGATGGGTTCTAGAGATATGGAAGAACATGACCAGATCAGTCTTGTAGCCAATTGGCACTACTGCGATGTACTTTTGAGATTTTTAACAGAAATAAAGAAGCCTCCCCCACAGAGACAAAGGCCCGGAGACGTAGGCAATGTTGTGTCGAACTCTGTTATCAATTCTCTTGTTATGGTTTGTTGTTTATTACTTCATTTCAGATATTTATATGTGTATATGGCTGTTATAATTCCTCTTATTTCCTCATTCTTTCATTAAGCTTCTCAATTGGATAATTAACGCATGCAATTAAAAACTCAACCACAGTCATTAAAAGATCCTACGGATCAAGTGGTATCAGAGCTAGTTGAAGTTTGGATTTGAGTTTTGCATGTTAACCAGGGAAAAGCTACAGCGTGGTGAAGGCGAGCTTGTTGCAGAGAATCCATTAATTGGATTGAGAAAGAGAGCTTCTCACAGCGAGAAGATGGCATCGGAAGAAGGGATTCCTCAGGATGAGAAAGAGTTCCGGAAAACTTTCCTTGCTATGTCAGAGATGGTAAAAGTTTTGTACAAGGATTACTTGGAACGAAAGAGATCGGTTTTGGGTGAATCTTCAAAGGGAAAAAGTGAAGAGGAAGAGGATCATCCTCATATTCCTCCTTCACCTCCATCATCACCTCCTTCTTCTCCTTCTTCTTCAAGTTCAAGTTCTAAATCTAATGGAAAGAAACATGTTTATAAGCATAAGAATGAAATGCCATTGTTAAAACTTGATGTTAAATTTGAGTTGCCCATATATTATGGTGAAGTAAATGCAGATAAACTTGACAATTGGATCAGGTAGATGGAGGTTTACTACAGTGTGCAACAGATCAAAGATGAGGCCACACAAATCAAGTTGGCATCTTTGAGACTTGCAGGTACAGCTCTCATATGGTGGCAAAGCAAGTTGCAAAATGGAACGCAACAAGTGGGTAAGGTATTTCCATCATGGAAGAGTTTCATTTCTGCACTTAGGAAACAATTATATCCTTTGGGTTATAAAGAAAAAACATTAATTGAATGGAAATATTTAAAACTAAGAAAAGGACAAACAGTGCAAGAATACACCAATGGATTTCGAAAAATGGCATTAATGTTAGATATCCCTTTACAAACACAAGAAACTCTTATGAAGTATATAGGAGGTTTACCTGCACATATTAGGAACATTGTTTTCATGTTTTGACCCACTAACCTTGATGAGGTTTCTATTCAAGCTACGTATATTGAAGCAGGGAAAGCAGGTGTGTCAGGGGAATCGTCGTCTTCGAGGAAAGGGGACAAGAGGAAAAGGCATGGCAAGAATGAAAATGCAGTGACAAGGAAGGAAGGAAAACCCTCTTGCAAGCATTTCAAGAAAGAGGGACATGATGAGGACAGATGTTGGCAGTTACATCCCTAGAAGAGGCCAAAGTGGTTCAAGGAAAAGAAAGGAATGCAAACAGTGGCAACGATAACAAAACCCATAGACTTGGGATCGGATTCAGGTGATGAATCAAAGATCTCATTGGTTGGTATGACAGGTAAAATTGGTGAAGGCATTGATTGTAGAAGCAACGTGTTTCATATAAGGGTAATCATG
>ML778188.1:2635826-2650547 GCA_009831015.1 Picea engelmannii
AAAAATACCCACAATTTCTGCCAAGGAAAGTGCTCTGATACCACTTGCAAGATACCAGATATATAAAATATGCAAAACAGAAATGAAATGCTAGAAATGACAGAATAACAGTAAAATATCCATCATAATCTTCACAATACACAGAAATAATATACGAAATAGCAACAGAAATAGCACTTTGATTCAGATAGCAATGTTCACAGACCTCTTCGAGGGGGCAACCTCCAGTCGAGCAGCACTCTGTTACAATAATCTCCAAGCTAGGGTTTTCATACCCTCGACCCTTATTTATACTAAATGTGTCTATTAAGAGAAGCATATAGAGGAAGATCCTTCTAGAAGTGGAAGCTTCTATTAGGTCTTCTTACATCCGCCTTATTCTATTTTATTGAAAGGTCTTATTAATATTGACATTTATTACATACGAATACATTGATCTACATATGTGCGGGTTAGGACCTTAACACTATTCTAGTGCTTTCATATCATAATTAAGAGAATCCTATCACTGCTTATTACAATAAATGAATAATTACACTCTATATATGAGAATGTGTACAATCCCCTGGAGCACATACAATGGCTCTAGCTTCAAGATCTCATGGGATCTTTAATTACAAGTGTTCAAAATTTAAAGTGACGCGCCCTCCTTGGAATCCAAACCAGTTAAGTGTGTTGCACTGGATACTGAGTCATATTCCACCTCACCTCATTGAATGAGGACGGTGATGCTCCTGCATCATGGACGAAATTAGTGGAGGATGTCCCATTTTCGAGAATCCTCGACACGTGAAAACATATTTTAAGAAAGTTTGGATTGTGAACCGATGTTGCTAGGGTTTCTTTCAGTAATGCTGGCGACAATTACCAGTAGCATATCGAGGAAGTTTCTCAATTGAAAAGTAACTGGCCATTCATCCATTAAAAAATAATAATTATCGATCAACCAGAACTTGCCAAAGAAGGAGGTCCAAATAATGTTATTCGTACGTGCCTAAAAGAAAATTGGTTCAACAAATCAATCTGAGGAAAAGAAGTCCCAAACCTTGTGGAATCTGTGTTTTGGAAGCATGTAAAAGCTCGAATAGTTGAGAGAACTATCTATTGTAAACTTTGATTTTTCCTAGGACATAGACATGCATGTTCACCATATTGGAAGGATATAATTCTGATAAAGATTCTAATTTATGCACGAGATTACACAACGTCATGCATCGTTATCAAAATGCAGATCCATAAATTCAGATTCCACGTATCAGAGATATCAGTTTATAAATTCCATCTTATCCTTATTCTTACAAGGTCTACCTTGGATGGACGATAAGAACGTTGCCATCTGAAAAATCCATGTATTAGTATTGATAAAGAAAACTTAAATGAAATTAAAAGGTTTTTTTCCATATTTTTCATATTTCTTTAAAATCTAGTTTCTTTTCATTTTTATGGAATGTTATTGTATATTTCATTTTTTATTTTTTTTAAGCAAATGTTCATTTTATTGTTAGGGTTTGTTTTGTAAATATAAACTAATTAGTTTTTATTTTAAGTTTTACCTTTTTTTTTACTAACTCTTGTTTCAATCAAATTTCATACAAAGAATCTTTTGTTTTCTTTTATTTATTTAAATGATTTAACTTAGTTTCATTTTGTTTTATTTATTTCAACATTTAAAAGAAAAACAAAATACTTTGTTATTTGATTTAGAATAATTCTTGTAAAATGTTTACTAATTTTAAGTTTTAAGTCTCTTTTAAGTATTCCATTTTAACATTTGTATCTCTAATTCATATTAACTTTAGTTTAATCTACATTCCACTCACCTAAAAGGCAAAAAAAAAAAAAATAATAATAATAAATGCAAAAAACATGCAATAAAAGTTTAAATTCTTGTAATCTAGGGTTAGGTTAGTTTAACTTTCTTTTAAAGTTTTTTACTTTATTTAATTTCCATTTCACTAACATAGAAGTACTAAATTTTAAAATAATAAAAAGATCAAATATCTTCAAAATACAAAGTTTTTGTTTATTTATTTTTCTATTAACTATTTTATTTTTATAAATATATTACAAATTTTACAATAATCATAGTTTAATTTACTTTCCATACACATAAACAAAAGTATAAAAATCATATAGTTGCAAAAACACATAAAAATTTAATATTTGAAAAATCATAAAAGAAATATTCATGTTTAGACTTATATGATATTAAGGTCTAATATTTTATTTTAGGTTATAAAATAGAGTGATCATTTCCACCTCTTCTTGGTTCATTCGACCAAGAGGTTGAGATGTTGGTGTTGTGAACTCCCTAGTTCTTTCCTAATCTTGATTTAATTCTTTCAAGTTATCTTTTTCAAAAATTTTATGTCTCAACAACTTGGGAGCATGTATAGTGATTGTAAGGTCATATGGTTTCAACTACTAATCCTAGGAAAGTCATTCGCAAGTATGGGATATTCGAATTTGAGGAAGACATGAACAATCATCCTTGGTTTTTACCTATCCCTTTGAAGCTCACTTACCATGTTAATCCTTTGTCGTACAAGTTCAAGAAACATTTTCCTTTGTTTCTAGGGAATGGATTTGTTACAGTGGAAGAACACCTTCATGCATTTTCCAATGCTTGTATCAATCTCGGAGTTAATGAAAATGATAGTTGTATGCTCTTGTTTATGAACTCCCTTCAAGGTAATGTTGCTTCCTTGTTTTCCAACCTACTTGGTGAATGCATCTCCACGTGATCTGAACTTTCTTATTGGTTTACATCTACTTTTTGTCACTTAGATAATCCTTATGAGCACCTTAAGAGATTTATTTTCTTCACATGAAAGATAATGAAAGCATTCTTGCACTTAATTTTAGATTTACCAAGTTGTATAATTGCATTCCTATGAATATTCTCCCTACCAACTTGGTTTCCCTCTTGCATTATTTGTTGGAATAATATTTAATATTGAGAGGGTGGGTGATGATCCGAATTTTAGGGGGTATATGGTCTAAATTCATATGCAAAATTCATAAAGAAATAAAGCTAATAGATTGACCATGTAGGTGCCCACCTCCTCATTAATTAATTGGGCTAACAGGTTGCCCATATGGGTAAAAGAGAGTCCCACCTCTCCATTATTGTATTGGGTTTTATTTTCCACTACTCAGTTAGTTGGGTAGTTAGATCTATTATTATAATAATAGAGACTCATTTAATGAGCTCTTTACATTATTGTATTGGGTTTTATTTTCCACTACTTAGTTAGTTGGGTATTAGATCTATTATACTAATAATAAAGACTCATTTAATAAGATTTTTTTTACTTTGTCCAATGGACCATTTTGTAATTCTATATAAAGTCCTAGCAAGCCTTCTCATAATAGCAAGTTACTCATTTTGGCTTCTCTCATATTTTCTATTGTTCATTTTGAGATTAATTAGCTCTTAGTGATTTACTAGTAATTAGTTTTAGAGGTTGAATCAAACTTATTTGATTGATCAAATTTGTTTAATGCTTCCTATATATAGTTTCTTGGTTTTGTGTATTTATTTTCTTGTCTGAATAGTTGATTTCTTTTCGACTTTTATCAATTTCATATTTTGTTTTCTTTGACATTTTTTTGGGACAATTTGGTTTATTTAAAGTCATTTGCTTTGTCATGTTAACTACAAATTTGGTTGATTTACTTTGAATTCCATAAGAACAGAAAGAATCAAATGATCTTCCTGGGATCCATAACACCACTTATGTGGTAGTTTCCATACCTACAAGTTCTTTTTTATACTTGATGTACAAAGTTGTTCCCGTCTTCTTCTTTCCTTTTCTTCCCTCCATACAGTTTCTTTTGCAAGAGTATATCAGAGAAAGTTGACATTTTTTGCAAAATGTGATATTACCAAAATTGAAGATTCTTCAGTTCTAGCCAATTAAAAATTGCCTACCCTGTGGAGTCGCCACATGTTGACTCGCAAACTCGCCAAATAACCACTAGGATGCAAATAATTTCAAAGAACAATTTGAAATTTTTATTTGTCTTTGATATATAAATATTTAACTATAGGTGGGACCCACTAGGGAGAAAGCATGAATGTTTATTTTCATTGTTCCTTGTATTAAAGGTTTCTTCCTCAAACTAATTATGAGTTTTACCGCACATAAGGAATAGTTATGCTCATAAAACTCCAAAGAATCCTCCATCTTACATACATTTTGTTCATAAATTCTATGAGAAGGTTACAAAAGGTCATGGAGCAAATAAAGTCTTCTTTTGTTTACAATTGATATGTCCCAATAAGAATTTGTCATAGAATTGGTCTTTGGTTACATGGCATATTAAAAGGAAAGAAATTTCACCATGCAATTTTTATTTTATGCATGGTATGGTTTTATAGTCCATCATATACGAACTTGAACTTTGTATTTTCATGGGTTTTTCTCACATTTCCAAACCTCGTTGTTGTTATCTCATTCTGAAAATTGGTAAGTGTTTGGTCGATCATTTCATGTTGAAATTTATGACTTGTCTTGGTTTTGGGCATGATTTGAAAATTTCCTTGTATCGAGATTAACTAGAGAAAGCCTGTGTGTATTTTCTAACCAATATTTCACCCATCTTTCACAAAGAAAAAGTGAGTGTTGATTGAACAAATTCAGAGACCAATATTAATCCAATTTTATACCATGTTTCTAAAGTCATTCTATAGTTTTGCTTGACCCTGCAATATTAATGGTATCCTTAGTTGTTAGTTAGTTTTCTTTTGGATTCTAAATCCCTGTCACAGGAATTTTAAAAACTCTTGCTCATGTCGTTTTCCTCTTAGTTTTGTTTAAAACCTGTGTATAAAAAAGCACCTCATCTTGAACTCGAATTGTTGGGAATTCGAATACTTTGGTCTAGTTGATATATTGATTCCTTACACAGGAAAGTTGTTAAGTTTATGGTCGATTTGTTATCAAGAAAAATTTAAAGGGTGATATGTGACCCAGTTTCAAACCTATAAGGGTTTTGATGAATACATTGACCTGGGTATGGAATGTTTTTAGGACTTTTGCACTAAGGCTTAACCAAGAAATAAAGTTTGAGTTATTTTTTATTTTCATGGCTTATCTGAAAAAGATAGAAGACAAATTGGGACATTATGTCATTTAGCTTTGGATTCTGGTATTAATTTTTGTGGACAAAACAAATGGTTGTGGTGAAATTATTGATGATTAGTAAACATCTCATGCAAACTTTAGATTGCATGTAGATACAGATTTGGTTGGTCTAAGCATGAAATTTTAAATAAAAGATAAGATAACTAAGATTATTTTAAAATTGAAGTGTTTCTATTTTCTGCACACGAGATCAATTCCCCTCATACTCTCATTTTACATTCATTATTCCCAAAATCTCAAATGCATATATCATTTTAAAATTTCAGCTTGCTT
Source organism: Picea engelmannii (assembly GCA_009831015.1). Classification (NCBI taxonomy): domain Eukaryota; kingdom Viridiplantae; phylum Streptophyta; class Pinopsida; order Pinales; family Pinaceae; genus Picea; species Picea engelmannii. The sequence goes on from ML778188.1 coordinate 2,641,250, forward strand.
CCCCTATTGTATGAAATGAGAAATGATTTCTTTTTCAATTTGATATATATATATATATATATATATAGTTGGCAGCTGATGTATATTTTGATAAATATAAATATCATAATCAAGGGCAGAATTTGAAGACTTATACTTAGGGTGATTGTTTTATCCATTTGATCAATCATGGTTGATTGTCCAGGGCCAATTCCTTCATACTCTCACTTTCCTTAAATTACTCCCAGTTCCCAAATTCCATTTTCATTTTAGTTCAAATTTCTTCTCCCTGATACATAAGCAATCCCTTTGACAGTGAAAGATTAGCAGTGATGGATTAAATTTTGACATGGCATGCATGAAGTGATTGTTGGTAGAAATTTGAACTTTGTAGTATGGTTGATGATGGATGTGTTATTATTTTGAACATGTGTCATTATTCTCTGTACCATTATTTAACTTTTCATACATTACAAGCCCTCCTCATATTCACAAAATACATTGGAATTCCCATGTTCTTAATTAATAACCAATTAAGCAAGGTATTAAAGTATTCCAAAGCAGAGATTAAAGTTTCTCTTAAAGTTACTCATTTCTATCTATCCCTAGTTGTATGCATTCTTTCTTGTTGTCAAGTCAAATATACTTCCAAACTATGTTTATGAAAATGGTATTTGATGTTTCACTTGCTATTGTATACTTACTCTAATCTAGCCTTGCACTTTATATAGATGATATTTTTCATTAGAGGCAACCATGGTAGAGGAAACAAAGGAAGAGGAAGAAGGCCAAATGATTTTTGGCAAAGGGGAAACAAAAGAATTCATTTTTTCATTCACTTTGACGTTGATTCTGAAGAATTTAATTAAATATTGCATACTAGATCCCTAAATCTAGCTGGAAAAAGATCCATTTAACCTCATCATGAATATGAAATACCACCTTTGCAACCTCACCATAGAATCTATGGTATACATGTGCAGCCACATGTGTCTTTACAGCTAAAAATCCCAACCAATGATAGTTGGTATGATGTTGTAAATCATCCTTAAGTCCAAGCTCGGGGATGGCCTACAGTCTCACTGCCATTACCTCCACCTCCACCTAAACGTATTTCCCAACATATTGAGTCAATTACTTCTCATGCTCATTCAACCCAAGCATTGAAAAAGCTAAAGTCCCAAGTCCAAGAATCAGAGCCTAGCAAAGGAAAACGACCTGCCCATTCTATCGATTCTGACCAATCTGCCCCATCTTCTTGCTCAGTCACTTCTCACTCCCAACACCCAAAACTTGAGAACATACGTATCTCTTTTGGATATAAGCATCCAAAATCATCAGCAGCAAAGGGTAAATCATCTATCCATGTAGATTCATAGGTCCTCAAAGTAACTAAGTCTCAGGGAAGTGAAAAGAGGGAAAACGCCTCACATAAGAAATATGATTTTTTATTTCATGGTATTATTTTGTGATGGTTTAATTGTTGGGATAGAATTTAGTTTATTTTGAAACAAACTTTATCATTTTTGGAAAATAGTATGTTTTGGACAGATTTATGATTTAGTGTTTTGGATACTTTACAGCGGTATTTTTTTAACAGCGGATTGACATATTTATTTTTGATAAATATACTTGCATATATGTGGTATTTGGGAGTCACAAGTATGTGTTTGAGATATTTCAAATGTTGATTGGTTATGGTATATGTGCAGAATAATGTTTGATTGCATAATCATTTTTGGAGGAACAATGGAATAATTTGAAAATTAAACAAGGAGTTGTTAGGGGTGTTGACGCTTGAAAGCGCAACGGCGAATACTATGCTTGCAAATGATTGCCAAGCTTTATTATTTAACTATATTAATAATATACTAGTAGGTGAGACCCCCTTATTTAACTTATGGCACTATGATGGATAAAAAAGGCTTATATTTTGTTTGCCTATGTGTTGGTAGCAACACAGTTTTCTACATCTCACTTGCTCCAAATCATGGTTAAAATGGTTATGGTAATATGTGGTTGTTGGGTGATTAAAACATGGAGCTAAATGGTTTTGATGATCTCTCATGAAATATTATTATGATGAAGGAATTATACTCCAATTTTAATTTTTATATTGTATTGTTCATGGAAAAAGTTTGGGTGATCTCGACCCTTGCTACTATTGTTATGTGCATTGGTTGAGTTGCAATTGGGTTGTGTTCCTAGCAAGTTTCCATTTGAGAAAATTTGATAGTGGAAAGGGGTGGTGCACTTTGGACTATCGCGCACTTTGCAAAGTGTAATATGGAAAGTTTGGATATTTGGTTGTATTAATGGTTTTGAATGTAGTGTTATGGTGAGTTGGCTAGTGGGCTTGGCTCGTACTAAAAATTGAATGAGGATCTGAAGGAAGAAGTGACATGTAGTAAATGCACATCACTCAAACTCCCCTCGAGCCCACCATCCTAGTCAATCTTGCATTTTTTCTCAATTAGTTGTTGTTGCTCCGCCTTTTCCAGTCATGGAGGAAGTATACAACCTTGGTTTTTCTCCTCGCGCAATCTTTTACAGGGGTATGGGGTTTTCTTACTTTAACATCCATGAGAATCGCTCTACCCTTAAATCAAATGTTGGCTTTGGTTGCTCGTGGTCTATGTGATTCTCGAGTTGTTATGATGTTTTTGGAACTGTGTATTTATGGTTGCATCCTTGGTTTCTTGTGGTGATTTTTATGAGATTGTTGGCATTAAAAGGTTGGTCGCGGTGTCCTTGTTGTGTGTAATTGTTCGTAGGGAAATGTTGAGTAAAAGTTGTGTTTTATCCTGCATTGTCATGGTTTTGTATTCAGGCTTGGCCTCTCTATTGAAATGGGTTATCTGAGTCTTTCTAACCTCTAGGCTTTGCAAATACCCCACCTATAGATTGATATTACTGGTCTCTATGGCTAGTATACCCATGCAATATTTTGACCCTGTGGATGTTTATGTGAACTATGATGAAGGATTAAAACATTATGTGCCTTTTCCTGGAAAAACCCTCAGTTGTTAGCCTGCCTTCTTATGACCTCATTGTCATTGTTGCATGGTGAGCATTATACATATATCTTGACATTGCTTACCCAAATTTTGATGGGAGCACTATTCATATCATTTTGGTTGGGCACGAGGTTTTTTTTGGTCACTCATTATGTTGGGTTGAAGGAAGTGTTGGGTTCACTTGTTCTTTGGAAGTTACAGTCTGTTATACAAAGCTCAAGAAGTCAATATCAACATTGTGAATTATTGTTATACTATGAAAAGCACTATGTGGAGTAAGTTTTCCGTGTTATGCAACTGCCAAACCCTCTTGTTGAATTCCCCGTTGTCTCTACCACTTCCTATCATTGACATATATTGAACCCTATGCATTTCAGTGAAAGTGTTGATTACTCCAGTTTGATTTGATGAGAGCATTGTTCTTGCTCGGTTACTTGGGCATGATTTTAGTTGGTCCCTTTCTTGGCAATTGTGGAAAGAAGTTTGTACTCACCTATTCATTTGAAATTATAGTCTGTTGAAACTTGTGCTCCAAATAATGAATGTTATTTTGTTTGGTTCAATCGTTATGTTGATTGTTAAAAACAAAAAGAGGCACATGTGTTCGAAATGTCTAAGGCTCGAATCAAGTAATAATGTCTAGAATAAATTTAGAAGAAGTTGCTTTGAACGGTGGCTAGATTAACGATGGATATGAGTTTGTTTGGGAGAACTGTGCGTGAACCTATTGGATCTAAAGGATTATTATTGGGGTTGATGTTATCAATCGTGGCTCGAAGAATATTTGTGTATTCTTGTAGGGATTATGATGATGTCCGGCATGTCTGTTATATAATGGTAATATAGTTACAATGGTTACTGTGATTAAATAATTCTAGGCATATCAAATAGTTTATTGTGTAAAATAATTCGGAGGACAGCAAGCAAATTTTTCAAAGAAGGCATCAGTTTGGATTATTGTTTTGGAAACAGAATATTGTTTAAACTTCAAAATTTTGGACAGAGATAAATTTTGATTGCATCTGAGGTAGCATGTTTTTATTTGTTTCACTTGAACAGTATCCATATTTATTCCCTATCATTCTATCATTTTTCGCTAATTGCATTCCCTCCACAATCCCGATTTCACTTATTGCATCCCTTTTCTATGATATAAATTTAAAAATAAAAGTCTATGTGGAAGCGAAGGAAAGATAACATAGCAAGGGTTGGTGATTGATATTCTTGATATTTGTATACATAGTTAAATTGTTTGGTTAATAGTTGAACAGTATTCGTATATTGATTCCCTATCATTCTACCATTTTTCGCTAATTACACTCCCTCCATATTTCCCATGAACTCTATCATTCCCTATTCACATGGCAATTAATGAATGGTGTGTTATGGATGGATTTGCATGTATCTCGTGTCAATTTTTTATCCAAATTTTGATTCATGTAAGCAGAGTGTCATGTATGGTTTATTAAGAGTTTCATTGCTGACAAACGGTTGCTACAGGATGATCTTTTTTAGTAGAGGCGGAAATGGTCGAAATAACAGAGGCAGAGGAAATTGGAATCGAGGCCATAGGAAGCCAAGATTTTCTATCCATTTTGACGTTGACCCGCAAGAATTGAACCAGTTATTCCAGTTGGGTTCTTTAATTGGGTTGGTCATGGGATAATGCACACTCGACCAAAAATACCTCCTTTCCATCCTCCTCAGAATATTCACGGCATTCTCATTCCTCCACATGTGTCTTTGCAGCCTGAAGTTCCCGCAGATGAAGGTTGGCAAGAGATTGTCAACCAGACTGTCTCTCACCATCACAGTTGGTCCACTATGTCATTGCTTTTACCACCACCTGTTAATCCCAATTTCCAAATTTCTCGTTTTGTTTCACCAGTTCAGTCTTCACACGCCATTAAGAGATTGAAAACTGATATTCCCCAACCTGTGCAAGACAAAGGAAAAAAAGTTGTCTCCCCTTCTTCTCCCTCCACCGATTCCTCAAAATTTGTGTCTTCATGTCTTCCTGTCTTCATTTAAAGGATGGTTTCTCCCATGTGATTAGCAAGATACAGCCCCAATGGTCTAATCAACCACGTGCTACTTCAGAAAAGTCTAAGGGAAACAGTAGTGAAAAAAGGAAAATTGCCTCACAAAGTGGAAAATATGGTTTTTAAATTATGTTTTATATGATTTCAATTGATGAGAACAGTGCTTAATGTTTTTCAACATTTTTGGAAAGCAACCTCTATTTTTTATATTTTGTGGATAATGTGGATATATTTTTTTTCGATATGATATAAATTATTGTTGATATTTAAATATCCAATTTAAAAGATATTCAAGGGAGTTACAAGGGTGGAATGAGGTCAAAATGATTATCTTTTATGTGTTATATTTCATGGTTTAAAAGGAAGAAATGACGGGAGTCACAAGGGGTCCCACCTACCTAATTATTATTAATTAAGACCCTTAACTATATTATTACTATTTAATTCTCCTAAACTAATTAGTTAAGTTAAATCAACTTAACTAAAGAAAGTAGTTGAACTACTTCAACTTATTTGGAAAGAATAAAATCTCAATGAGAAGAAGAGACAAGAGGAGAATAGAAGGAGAAAACAAGACTAAGGGTCTTACTGTAGAAGGCAAGGTTCAAGACTGAACCACATTTTTCAAACGCTTGTTTTAGAGGTGTTGATTCATCCTTGATAGTCTGTGTATTATTGTATGTTTGTGAATTAAGTTTCATGGCTAATAAAGGGTATCTTGCAGAGTCAAAATGGCATGTGGATATTTGATTCATATTATTAATTTCAGTTTTGCTTTACTATCGGAGTCTTTTTGTATGGTGTTCATCGGGGATCTCTAAATCAGACTTTGGTACATTCCCTCGCAAAGGTTTTGTAAAGAGAAAAACACTTTTGGTATCTCATAATGAAATAAAATCAGATTATTATTATGTCTCATACATGTGTATTTGTGACTTGGTTACTTTTTTATTTTGATCTCCATCTTTACTTTATCGCAAATCTGTGTACATTCCAGTAGTTTTTATAAAATTTATTCTATATCACAACATATTATAAAATCAGCCTAAGTCCTTGTAATTAATACATGCGGATTGGGTGAATATTTTGAGGCTATAAACCTCGGGTGACATTCCCAACTATCTTGTCCTAGCCAAGCAAGATCTGAAAATGATTGAGTAAGGTGTTCCATACATTTTCCTCAACAAGGGGGTCCCCACCTATTAGTTAATATTTATTATACCATTATCATTTATTATTAATATTTAATTATGAGTTGTCCTTACTTAACTAAAAGTTATTAAAATAACTTAACTAAAAGTAGTTGAACTACTCAAATTATTTTTGGAGGAATAAAAGAAGAATTAAAGGGACAAGCAAGAGGAGGAGAGATAGAGACAAAAACTCGGATAAGGTTTGCTCTTTCTCTAGAGTGAGATTACATTATTGCTTCATCCATTTCTGAAATACTTTAAGGCTAAATATTTATTGTTTATAGCAGGCTCTTACCGAAGGTGGTAACAAGGAGGACCAAGATGTTGATTATTTGGGTTGGTTTTCATTGATGTCAACCCTTGAAGAAAGTCTAGTAGCAAATTCTGGTAGCACAAAGGTTTGGGTAATGGACTCAAGTTTCTTTGATGTATAATGGTCTAAGTTTTAATATATTTGAAGGTAATACTATTCTAGATGGATAGTACATGTCATGTCATTTCTGGTGGTATATGGAACGTCACGTATCTCCTCGTGGTTAGAGATTTATGGCCGTGTGAAGTTGGAGAACCCTCATGAGTCATCTAGAATCCCCAAAAGGTCAAAGTAGTCAAAGTGGTTGCAAAGAAGAAATTATTTAAATAATAAAGTGAAGTGATGAGTGTACTATAAGTCAAAGTGGATACAAAAGAAATTATTTAAATAATAAATTTAATGGAGAAATTACTAAGTGGACAAGTGGTAGTGGGTTAGCCCTAAAATAAGTAAAGTGGTTAAGATGGTTAGAAGGTAAATAATAAAGTGAAGTGATGAGTGTACTGTAATTCAAAGTGGATACAAAATAAATTATTTAAATAATAAATTTAATGGAGAAATTACTAAGTGGACAAGTGGTTAGAAGTGGGTTAGCCCTAAAATAAGGAAAGTGGTTTAAGATGGTTAGAAGGTAACCCCTTGAGGAAGCCACATAAAAGTATAAATAAGAGGAAAGGGTCTCTCATTTTATTACAATTGAGAATATTGAATATCTACAAGTGATTGAGGTAACCAAATGATATCTAAGGCGAATTTCAAAGGGAAGGTGAAGTAAAGAAGGCTGAAATTCAAGGGAGGGTAAATTATTTTGATGATGCTTTCTAAGGTATGTTATTTACAGGGCATATCACCATTTTCACAATAAAAAAAATTCTAGAATAATTCAGACCTCACAATATGAAGTTCATTGAGGAAACATATCCAAGTAGTTGTGATAAAAATTTCAGCTTGTGGGTCATTGTATTTTTTGAGTTACACTCCTTGGAAAATAGAGTTTGTGGCTAGTCCTAAAACTAGTCTAAAACAGGTGTTTCGAGTAAAAACGTCATAACTTCTTCATAACAGATCCAAATTCAGTAAGAAAAAATGTGTTGGTTAGAGTACAGTCGGTAGTATTAATTTTACCATTTTCATATCCATACAACAAATATTTTGTGTGGGGAACGCTCTACATGTTAGAAGATTGGTTGTTGTCATTGATGTCAACCCCAGTCATTGGTTTTGGACCGCAAGATTGATGAAGTTATTTGGACATGAAGGACAATGTACATGCAGAAACAAAACCCATGGATGGATAGTATACATCATGTTTTTTTTGGTGGTAGGTGGCACGTCACATGGATCCTCATGGTTGAGGATAAATGAATTTTTTAAGATGACAAAGTGAATTGAAGAAGGAAGTACATGTAGGCCCTGAAAATAATTAAAGAAAAGAATTACAAAATAAGAAAGTGTCGGTTCGGCCCTAATATTAAAAGGAAGCAGCATAAATGGTATAAATACATATCATTATACATTCATTTGATACACAAGTTGAATTTGAGAGGAAATCAAAAGTAAAGAAGGTCGGATTTCAAGGGAGGATGAAGTCTTTTGGTGATGTGTTCTAAGGTATGTTATTTATAGGTCATCTTACTATTTTCTCTATAATGTTTTTTATAGAATGATTCAGATGGTCAAATTTCTATGGTATTGAGAAGACATATCAAGGTACCTGTGGTAAAATTTTCATCTCTTGATTCGCTATAATTATGAAGATACACTCTGTGGAAGATAGGGTTTTTGACCAGTCTTGAAGCTAGTCAATAAACAGGTGTTCCGGGTAAAATAGTAATAAATTATTCATCGAGAATCCAAATTATGTGGGACAAATTTCATTAGAAAGAGTACAAACTGTAGTTTGTTGTGTGTGAGTTTCAGAATCTGATGTTAAATATTGAGAGTGGGGCATTATGTACAGGTTCACTCTCCTGAATAAACCAGAATTGAATAAAGTCTACCATTCTTTCTATAACTTATTTTGGGGAGGATTCAAGGAGTGAAACTTGGAGGAGTTTCAGAGAATACATTGAGTAATATTATCTACAGGATCAGAGTATTCCAAGAATTGAAGAATTACAGAAGTTGAATAAGTCTCAGGAAGCATTATCAGGCTCTATGTGATGGTTGGTTGATGGTGATGATCTAATGTAAAGTTTTATTATCTCTCATATATTCTTGAGTGGAAGGAAGGGGAAATGATGGAGAGGTCAACCATCTCTTGATATTCGAGGATTGTATCTTCCTCTTGGAGGTTTATCCCTCCCCTTATATTTGGAACTTGTAGCTACCTTTGGAAGTAATTACTTCCCTTGAACAATAACTATTGATTATTTCTCATATATTATTTCTCATATATTGTGCATGGTGTATTGTGGTGTATTGGTGTGACTCTTATACTATTGTTCATTTCTCATTGGATATAATTGAATGGTTTAAGTATAAGTTTAAAAGGTTTTTAAATTGTACTTGATACTGATTCACCCCCCTCTCAGTATCAACACTACAAGTTCGCTCTCTAGAATAATCCAGAATTCAACAAGGTATGTCATTTTTGCTATAACTCTTTTTATGAGAGGTTTCAAGTAGTGAAACCTGGGGGAATTGCATAAAAGACATTGAAGAACATTGTGTACTATTTTTATATCTTTATTCATTACAGGTACATAGTTATGATTATTGCAAGTTAGGGTTGTTGACTAATCCAAAATTAGT
>ML778188.1:2651081-2697000 GCA_009831015.1 Picea engelmannii
TGATTATTGCAAGTTAGGGTTGTTGACTAATCCAAAATTAGTCATGTGAGACTAAAGTAAAGTTTGATGAAAATGATAGTCTCTTGTTGTTAAAGTTAAGGAAGGTTTGTAGGTATGTGATCATATACACCAGGTCTGTTACAAAGTTACAAATCAGATTTAGATGATGAAATTGATGAGGTATTTTGGTTGAGGTATGTTAAAGATAGAGGTTGTATAAAAGTGAGGTTGTGGCACATGGTTTGATGTAAAGGTTTATGGTATTCAGTTGCTAGAGAACTTTTTGATGGTTATATTGGTATATATATTTGGTATATGGTTGAGGTACATGTTGGGTACATGGTTGAGACAAGTACTTGATGAGTTGGCACATACATGACGTGTATAGTTGATGATGTTGGTACATCTTAATGAGTCATAGTTGATGAGTAGTTGATGCATGATTGGTACATACTTGGTACATGGTTGGAGGCACTTGTTAGTAGTATTGTTGACACATGGTTTATGGATGATGTAGCATACTTGTTTTGGTATATTATTAGAAGCACATATTGATATTGGTGATGATTATGAGTTGTTGTGTTATGCTTGGTTGATGCACATCTTAGTGATATTGTGCATATGGTTGAGAGTTTTCTTGGTGAGTAGATCTAATTTGGTTGATAAGATTGTTGAGACGGGTTGTTGAGACAAGCTGTTGTGATAGGTTGTTTGGACAAGTTATTGTGACAAGTTATTTGTACAGGTTTGGTGCATGGTTGATGCACTTGTTTATGGTACAGGTTGATGTATGGTACATGTTGGCACAGGTTATTGGTACATGTCGTTACAGGTTGTTTGGTGCAAGTTGATTGGTATAGGTTTACAACATTATATCTCACAGTGATAGGGTGACAGTGGTTCCATCATTCTACTTATATTTGAGGTTGGTTGAATGGGGCAAGGACAGGTGGTTGTAGCCACCTTCCGATTGTAGACGGAGAACATAGGGGGTTGTAGCCTCCTTCTGGTTGTAGCCAGAGAATTGGGGAGTTGGAGCTTCCCTCAGGTTGTAGCCTGAGAAACTAAGGGGTTGGAGCCTCCTTCCAGTTGAAGCTGGAAAACAAAGGAAGTTGGTGTAATATCCCTAGGTCGCGTCCAATTGTAATCTAGATGAAAATGTACTTAAGCTGGTGAGTTGTTTTGATATCATTTTATATGCACATTTCATGACATAGTGCGCACATGTACTGCACAGTAAAATTAGGAAGTTTGCACATTCCAGGATACCTCACGCAACATCTTAAGTGCGCACGATTGTGAGACCAGCGAGCCTTTGTGTTTATGCTATGTTTTATAGGCTGGTGAGCCAGTTTTTATAAGCTATGATGCTTATGTTTTGATTAGGCCGGAGAGCCTAGATGTTAGAGGCCAGTGCACCTATTTTTGTACATGTCTCATAATTAATATAAAATACATCGTTGCGCGCAGACCGGCCATGATAAAAGAGAAGGGGTAATAAACTCCACTAGTTAGGGAAAGGGAGGGGATAAGTTAAGGAAAGGGGATAAGCTAGGGATCTTAAGCCAAAAAGGAATATTATATTAATATTTTTTAAATCATAAATTATGGATAATTATTTTATCCTAAGTTCTAAAGTTGGGTACAAGTGGGCCAAAGTAGCTCCCAACATGACAAGTGTCAAGTTGGGGACATGCATACATATTGTTGGGACTTAGTTCATTTCCTACCTTCTTTTCCATCATTCAGCCATCATACTAACCATCATTGCTACTATCCAGTCAATCATCCATGAGTATTCACACACCATTGAGTTATCTTTCGTATCTTCATGACTGTACTTGAACTCGTATCCATAACCATTTTGTGTTGGTGTATCTGGTTAGCTTGGGAGTTGGACTAAAGAGGTGGGTTGTCAGGCCCGTGAGCAATTCTCTGAGTGAGAGAATTGTTGGGAATTGATTTCCTAAAGGTGATAAACTGCAGCTATAGTACTCTGAGACTTCGTGTCCGACCTGTTGTTGAAGCCCGGAAAGGAAGTGGGGTAGCCGAAGGACTGTTGAGCAAAGAAGGGGCACACTTCCTGGGTGGGACAGGCATGTGGGGAATGAGGGACTGTAGGATGTTAGTTTGAGTTGGCACCTGTGACGGAGTCTTTCCTGTTGTCCATTAGCCTTTAGCCTGGTTAGGAATCCCTTTACCCGGGTGGAGTTTAGTCCTAGCTCGGGGGTGACTCACTGTTGAGAGTGATGAATAGTGTGGTCTAAGATTGGGAGGTTCGTGGAAGGTCTGCACGCATTTGGTGACATTATTACCAAGATAAGTGCCATTTTTGTGATAAAATTACATGTTGCATTATTATTTACGTGTTAAGTTTTATGGGTTTATCTTATGCATGGTTAGGACTGTCTGTATATTTATGGGTATTTCTTGTATATGTTGCATGTGTATGTTTACGGTAATTTCAGTGTGAATCTGTGTATTTATAGATGTATTTGTATGCATATGTTTTATATATAATGCTTCCACAAGAGTTCTGTGTGTGCATATGTTTTAATCGCATGCAGTTAGAAAATTTATGTGGCATAGCTCAGTTGTATGCTGGGAAATGTTACAGTATGTTCCGTAGAGAGAACAATAAGAGTTCTATGGCATAGCGTGGCCCGACATGGATGGTCGGGGACGTTACAAATTGGTATCAGATATTTAGTTTTCAACACTGAGCCTGGATAGGCCGAGAAAGTTGAGTTGAAGTGAAATTGCATGGAGGATTTATTTCGAAGTGGCCAAATTTCGAGTTGCAAGGCGTCCATGGTAATATTTAGAAGCAACGACGTGGAATTGGGAAAAGCCCCAATTTCGGTTGGTAAATTCATGGGGGAATTGAGAAACTGGGCCATGTGGTAAGATATTATTGATTTAATATATGTTCTAGCAAATTCAGACATGGAATTGGTCGAATTTGAAGTTATAGTAAATCCATGACAGATGGAGCAAATTTCGTAATTAAAATTCCCAATTCATGAATTGATTTGGGTGAATTCGTTCCAGAAATGTCAACCCACGACAATTTTTTATTGCAGAGGTTGAATTGGTGTTATCGGGATGAAATTGAACGAATTTCGTGGTTGCAGAATGTCTATGGTAAATTGGGGAAAAATTTAATCAAAAGCCCCAATTTCTACAGCGGAATTCACGAGGAATTGATGCACATAAAAAAGAATGTGCACGGGTAGGCGCACTAAAAATGCATGATGCATAGTGAAAAGTTAGTGATAGGTAAAATTTGGCAATGTGCGGCAAGATTTTGGCATGCTGGTGCGCGCGCTAAATTTCGATGCCGCATGGAAAAAAGTTAGTGTGCGGATGTGCGCGCTAAATTTTGGTACCACGTGGAAAAATAGTGGTTTTCAGGTGCGCGTGCTAAATTTAGGCGTCGAACAGAAAAATGTTGGTGTGCGCGTGCGCGTGCTAAATTTGGCATTGCGTGATGTGCACAAACATAATAATGACGTGTGTGGTGTGTGCAGTGTTGGCACAATGCAGTGGAGTATGGTAGTTGTGCGCGCAATGTGGGTAAATGTGGTCGCAGAACAATTTAGTGAATGGTGCGCACAAAGTATTGGTGTGCGGTGGGGTGTACTAAAATTTGGCATGGTGTAGCACATCGAGTGAAATGCACGTGGAATATCAGCGCGTGGTACAAAAACTATGCGCGGTGGATATTGGAGCTTGGTACAAAAACTGTGCATGATGGAATATCAGCGTGCGGTACAAAAATTGTGTGTGGTACAAAACATTCGCTTGATGGAATATCAGCATGTGGTAAAAAAACTGTGCATGGTGGATATTGACGTGCAACATAAAAGTAGTGTGCGCAAGTTATCGGCGCAACAAAGAAGTGATACACAGTGGTTTTAAAGTGCGCGAAGCACGATTTACCTTATGTTTTTGTCATGCATGGTGAATATGAGTGCATAGATTGAAAATTGTGCACGCGAAGTCATATTGAGGGTGAACAAAAGCAGAAAATCACTGATTTTATGCAACATTTTATATCATTTTATCGCCATCTTTTTGCAGCGCTTTTTTTAGGGCCTTAAGAGAATTTTTAGCAACTCAAAAACCACGAGACAGAGGTGTACTAAAGATACACTATGTCTCTATAGCTCAAATGAAAGAACTCGGACAGATATTTCTAATGGTATAAATTGTTCGTCAAACAGAGCATTTTTTAGAAAGTTACAGCACAAACAGTGAAGGGTAAATTTTAAGACCCCTAACTTCAAAGAGCCATAACTTTCTGCTCCAGAATCAGATTGAGATGCAGGAGAAGTCAATGGAAATATATTGAGACATAGAATACAATAAAAGAGTTCAATTAAATTTTTGGGCATGTTAAAAGTGTTTAATATGGAAAATAAGGTACTTGTAACATTCCAGACCAAAAACACAAATTGGCCTAGAACTTCAGCAAGTTGTAACTAGCAGCCTAGAACTTCAGCAAGTTGTAACTAGCAGCCCAGAACCCAGAATGAGGTGAAACTTGGAAAGAATGTCCATAATATGATTATGAAGAAACCCAATTGAGATCATACAAAAATTCTAATGGAGTAGGTGCATAAATGCATAATTACAACGCAGAGTTGCGTCAAGTGGAAGTATGAACAGAAAAGTTAATGGGAAAATTTTGAATGACCATAACTTTCTGCTCCAAACTCGGAATTGAGCATGTGAGTAGGTGTTGGAAAGGCATCGGACAGTGGAATCTAAATATCCACATAGAAAATTGATATGGGAATTCAATTTTCCAGGAAATCAGAAGAAATAGTTCTGATATATTGATGAACCAAAATGGTTCATATTTTTCATAACAATTATTGAAACAGTTAGCCTGACAAAGTTTGTTGGCTGCACATTTTGCAGAGTTAGAAACAACTAGATCAGATCAAGATCAAAATAGATTCTAGAGGAATGGAAGAGGTACAAGGGACTTACATCCAGGAAGATGAAATTAGAGGGATGGATGTCCATTTGGGCATTGAAGGAACAAACTCCAATGGACATGGAGATGAAAGGAATGAGAACATGAATATGGCAGAGACCATTAAAAATTTGCAGAAGAATGTCCAAAGCCATAAAGATGGTAATTAAAGGCTTATGAAATCCAAGGAGCAGAAAGATGACTTCAACATGAAGTTATTGGAGAGCTTGAACATAATAGAAAATAAATTGGACAAGGAGAGTGGCTCGAGAAAATCAGGAAGTCACAGGGCTTCTGATGAGAAAAGAAAAGCAAGAAGTGTTAGCAGACATCAACATCACTCCCCAAGGCATTCCAATAAGAGAGAACATGGAAGCTCGAGTCCATCCCCTGTCAGAAAGCATAAGAGGTCTGGGTTGGATGAGCTACGAGGAGAAATGAACAAAATCAAACCTCCTACATTTGATGGTGAGCACAAGAAGGATGAAGATGCAGAAACATGGTTGTTGGGCATGAGAAAGTATTTCCAATTGCATAATTATTCTTCTCATGCAGAAGGTAGAATTGGCATCTATCAACTCAAAGGAAAAGCATCCATGTTGTGGGATCAGCTTGTGCAGGTGCAGCACATCAAAGAGAAAAGTGTTACTTGGAGGGTGTTGGAAATATTGTCATTGATGTCAATAGTCAAAGTGATGATTTGCAATGATGAAGTACATCAGTTGAGATTGTCATTGATGTCAACAGGTATATCAGTCAGCAGAAGATGTCAACTATGTGGAGATATAGACAGCGCAAGCTCAGGAGGAGGAGCGAACAACAGAAGAGAATTGTATGAAGATCAAAGCTTAGAAGTACAGAAGTATTTTGTGTCTATTGTTGATCACGATAGGATCAACAATCCAATGATAAAATCTCAGGAGGGTTATCAAATGAGGATCAAAGCTTAGTAGGAAGAATTGCATTGCATATGTATCGTCGAGTTCCTTGAAAATTTTAAGAAGTCGATCATTGCACAGGAAATTGTGAGAATTCTCAGTGGCCGTTGGATTAAACCTGATTCCTATCAGCCGTCAGATCATCTCAAAGTGGAAGGATAGGATAAGTGAGGTAAAGAGGTTGTGATTTCAAAGTGTCAAAACCCTGTTAGTCGTTGGATCACTGAGGCTATGGATCGTTGATCTATCATGAAGCATTTTCGGAGTTTTGCGGTCTTCGAGTGAGCCAACTCATATCAGGAGTTCATGATATGCGAAATCACGACACACTCCTCTAGCTTGGCCCCTAGTCACAGATAGTGGTCACATAGTCGAAGGATGAGGTTAAGGAAGGAGCTAGCGTTGCTAGCCTCCATTTCGTCATTTTGGATACCGAGATTTGGAGGAGTTAAGGAGACTCATGGAAGAATCCCCGAAGTGAGAAATTGTGAAGCGCTTTGTGGATAAGCGCCTGGTCACCACCGATGGTCACAAGAAGGGAAGGAGCTAGTGCAACCAAGCTCTATTTCGGCGATTGTGACAAGGAGTTTCGAGACCCTTCATCACAAGAATGTTGAAATTTGAAATCACGATAAGATAAGGACCGTCAATTTGGAGTACACAATGAGGATCGTTGGATCAGGGTTGTGGGTCAGCGAACCACATCAGCAAGGACACGTGGCATAGTAAGACACCGACAAGTTTCAAGTCGATACATCATTTCATGTACGTGAAAATCATGAATATGAATGACACGTGGTAGCTAATAGGCCTGTGACATGTCAACAAGAGACATCAGCAAGTTATGTCACAATAAGAATCCCGAAATTATGACAGCCATCCATCTCAATGCATGATTAAGTCATAGTCGTTGATCTACAACAGTGGAAGGATAGTGTAAGGATTAAACACTAACCATTGATCTGGTTCAGAGATGTAATGTGAGTCGTCTGATTGTTTCGGCGATTTTGTTATCGTGAGTTTTGTAATATTGAAAGTCATGATGACTCGAAGGGCAAAGTGTCGAAATTTCATCAGTTGTCCATCTCGTCAAGAAATTGAATTATGACCATTGGAACGATAAACGCTCAGGAGATCGTATTGCCTAAGCATGAGGTCACTGTCATTGGTCATATGCTATAAGATTTTTTAAAGGGATGTCTTTATAGTTGCTAAAGCCTGTGGTTATGTATGGCATGGTCATATGAAATGGTTTGAAGGGAGCGCCTCATACAGATTTCATTTGATAGAAAGTTACACCAGAACAATACAAAGAATCGATAAATGATCGAATATGGTTTGTTGGTGAACCGAGAACGCAGTAGTAACATGAGTATGATCTAATGAGTCGATCCATGTCTGTGATCAACTCATGACAAAAATGAACCAATACACAGTCATGATTAAAAGAGAATAAATCATGAAAATATGAATAAAGAATAAAAAGGAAAAAATGATATTAATTAAAGTTTAATTATCATTTTAAATGAAAAGGTACAATGGTTCAAATAAAGGGACACGTTGTTTTAAATTTCACACCAGTTTGAAGATTATATAAACGAGAAAAAGTGGTGAGAAGAAAGTGTCTTTGTAGTCCATATCAGAAGATCAAAAGCTGAAGCAGATTCCAGGAAGAAAAGCTAATACCTATGCATTAAGAGTGGTTGGGTGGTGCAAGGGCAGGTTGGTGCCTACAGAGGGAGTTGGTGCTTCCTTGTCAGTTATAGCTAACTAAACAGGGGGTCATAGCCTCCTACCAGTTAGTGCTGGTAAACCAGGGTGTGGGTGCATCCGGATCAGTTGGTGTTGATCAAAGAGGAAGTGCATCTTCCTTCTATGTAACATGTAAAACAAATTTTGCAGTTAATAGAAAAGAGTTTGTGGTTTTCCCATTTGGGTTCCACGATAAAATACTGTGTTAAAATTATGTTTTCATTAATAAATGAAAAATTGATATAATTGTTGTGTCACTGATTCACCCCCCCCCCCTCTCAGTGACAGGATTTGATCCTTCAATTGGTATCAGAGCGGGTTCCTTCAGCACAGTCTAACAAACTTGAAGGTAGATCCTGAAGATGGATCAACAAGAAGGAATGTCTAACAACAAAGCACCATTGTTCAATGGAGAAGGTTGTGCTCTGTGGAAAATAAGAATGAAAAACTTCATGTTGGCTCTTGGTTTTGATATCTGGCAATCTGTTGTAGACGGTTACATTGCACCAACTACTCAACCCAAAGACTCTGGAGGAAAGAAAATCTGTAATGATAACTCAAGAGCAGTTAATGGTATTCTAGCAGGGTTGACTAACTCTATATGTGTGAAATTTATGCATTGCAAATTGGCCAAAGAAATCTGGGACAAATTGGAGGTCATATATGAAGGAGATGACAAAGTCAAGGAAGCCAAACTACAGACCTATAGAACTCAATTTGAAAACCTAAAAATGAAATAAGAAGAAAATATTGTTGAGTACTTTCATAGGGTAGATGAAGTGGTCGATGAGATATGATGCAAAGATTTCCTCAGTTGAAGATAGATCTAATCTAAGCTCACTCACAGTTGACCAGCTCCATGCAATTTTTACAGCATATGAGATGAGAACAGGAAATAATAAATCAGCAAAAGACGAAATGGCTTTCAAAGAATTCAAGACAAAGATAAATCAGAAGCAAAAACCTCAATCTTGTCATCATGAACAATCTGATGTCGAAGAAGCCAACTTCATTAGAAAACTTCAGAAAGGATCAGGGAAATACAAAGGCAAGCTTCCTTTCAAATGTTTTAATTGTGGCAAATTTGTTCATTTCGCATCCAAGTGTCCCTATCCCAAGGAGGACCCTAAAGAGAAATAAAACAAAAGAAAACAATACCAGAAAAAGGAAAAACCCAACTACAAGAAAAATTTCTACAGAGGGAAAAATAATTTCTACTCAAAAGAAGAAGACAACAACTCGTCACAGTCTAGTGACAATGATGAATCTGATGATGATGAAGTCCTTTTCTTAGGTATTGAAGAATCTAATGAAATAGAAAAAATTGAACATGAGAAAGAGTTAGAAGATGAAGAAGAAGTTAATATGGAGGAAGAACTTCTCAATGCCTTAGACGAATTAAGAAAATACAAAACTAGATATAGACAGTTGAAAAGTTTTGTAGTTGAACAGAAAGAAAAATATGAACAAGAATAAAAGGAGATGGAAAAGCTTATGAACAATCTGAAAAAACAAATCTTAGAAGCAAATAAGATTGAAGAAAGTCCAGAAAAGTCTCTTGAAGAAAAACAAATAAATGTTGAAAGGATGGAGGCAGAAATAGTTCATCTAAAAAAGGAGCTGGATGCAAAAATCATTCAAACAAAATCTGAAAATAGCTCTAAAATATTAGATAATATTATTACAGTGCAAAGGGATTCTGGAAATAAAAATGGAATAGGTTATTCTCAAAAGGAAAGCCATGTTAACTCAAAATATTATGCAGATGCTCTTCGCGGTACATTCAAGAAGATAAATGAAGAGAAGATAAGTAATGATCAGAACTCCAGAATATTACCTCCACCCATCAAGAAAGAAGGCAAGACAATACCAAAGAATTTTTACCAAAACAAGTATCCTCACATTTTTCCTAGTTATTGCTTTGCATGCTCTAATTTTGGACACAAAGCTATAAATTGTAGAGCATATAGAAAGAAAAATTTGAAGGTTAAGAATTATATCCTTAAGGATAAACAAGTAGCAAATTAATTCAAGAGAAGAAACTATAACTCCTTCGAACCTCTACAAGAATGGGACTTACAATGCTTCAGATGTCATAATCATGGACATAAATCCAGTAATTGCAGACTAATGGAAGTCTCAAAATAGCTCAAGTTCATTAGAGAGAAGAAGAAACTTTGGAGAGTAAAAACATCAAAAATTGAATGTCTTATTGCCCTAAAAACTCAAGATGAAAAGGATCTCTGGTATGTTGACAGTGGATGCTTGAAACATATGACAGGTAACAAGGACAAGTTTTTAGACTTAAAGAAACAAACAGGTAAAGTTACATTTGGTGATAATGCTTCAAGTAACATACTTGGGAAAGGCACTATGAGCTTGGGAAAAGACAAAGCTAGAAATGTACTACTTGTCGATAAATTGAAGCCTAGTTTATTAAGTGTCAATCAAACCTATGATCATGGATAATTTTTCATCTTTGATTCCCAAAAATGTGAGATTAGGAGAGAAGACACGAGAAAATTAGTTGGTACTGCTCCTAGAACTCCTGAAAATGTATATATACTAGATGAAAAATTGAAAGAGGAGTGTCATATAAATTATGTAGATGAAAGTTGGCTATGGAATAGGAGGTTGGGGCATATTAACTTTGACAATCTTGTGAAATTCAGCAACCTTGGTGCAGTAAGAAACTTGCCAAAAATCATAAAACCCTCAAATGCTATGTGTAGACATTGTCAACTAGGGAAGCAAACTAGGGTAAGGTTCAAAACAAAAGAATACACAACCTCTAAACCTTTAGAGCTTGGTCACACTGACCTATGTGGACCTACGAGAACCAAGAGTCTACAAGGAGAGTCTTACTTTATGTTGTTCATTGATGACTTCACTAGAATGAGTTGGATATGTTTTCTCAAAGAAAAATCAAAAGCAATCAACAAATTCAAAGCCTTTAAAACCCTTGTTGAAAATGAAAGGGAAACAAAAATAAAATGTCTTAGATCAGACAATGGTGGTGAATTCACCTCAAAAGAGTTTCAATGTCTTCTGTGAAACTCGTGGAATAAAAATACAATTCTCTGCTGCTAGAACACCTCAACAAAATGGGATTGTTGAAAGAAAGAACATAACAGTTCAGGAGGCTACAAGGACTATGCTCAATGAAGCAAAATTGTCTGATGGATATTGGAGGGAAGTTGTAAGCACAGTTGTATACATATTGAACAGAGGTCAGCTAAGGGTTAATAGTGATAAAACTCCTTATGAACTATGGTTTGTAAGAGATCCATCAGTGAAATACTTCAAAGTCTTTGGAAGTAAATGCTACATCAAAAGATTAGATGAGAGTCTTGGAAAATTTGATGCCAAATCCAAGGATGATTTTAAGGATGGAAATTTATTTTAAAATGTAGAAACCTTGGCGAATCTTTATATAGTTTTTATAAATTTTTGGCGATTTTAAAGGTAAAATAATTTTATCCTATAGAATTTGGGCGAATCATTTTTAAAATAGCGAATCTCGTTTTTGGAAAAACCATGGAAAATTAGCCCATGAGCGAAATTTATCCCCTAAAATCATCCATGGCCAAATCTGATGAAGGTATTTTTCTTGGATATGATTCAAAAAAGAAGGCATACAGATGCTACAATCTTAGATCACATAAGATTGTTGAAAGTGCAGATGTCAAGGTGGATGATATAAAAACAATAAGGATCAAAAATAAAGAGACCATATCTAAAAATAAAGATGAAGATGATGATGAGACATTTGGCACACAACTAGAAGAAGTAGAAGAGAATGAAAAAGAAAGGGAAGAAGATGATATGGATACTAGTGAAAGTGAAGAAGATAGTGAAGATGGAGATATAAGAGAAGAATTCCCAAGAAGAGATACAAAGACACCCTCAAGAATTATTCAACAAAATCATTCCGAAGAACTGATTATTGGAGATATGAATGATGAAGTGCAAACAAGAAGACAACTACTATATCAAACAGAATTAGCATTGTTGTCACATATTGAGCCAAGTTCAATTAGAGGGGCATGTAAAGACAAGAACTGGGTTAAATCTATGAATGAAGAATTGGATCAAATTGAAAGAAATCAAACTTGGGAACTAGTTCCTAGACCAAAAGATAAAAATGTCAGGAACTAAATGGGTATATAAAAATAAAATGAATGAAGATGGGCAAGTAAGCATGCAAAGGTTATGCTCAGGATGAAGGAGTAGACTATGAAGAAACATTTGCACCTGTAGCCAGATTAGAGGCAATTAGGATGTTCTTATCTTTCTCCAGCTACAGAAAATTTAAAGTGTACCAAATGGATGTCAAATCAGCATTTCTCAATGGAAATTTAGAAGAGGGAGTCTATATTGAGTAACCAGATGGGTTCCAAATAACCAATAAAAGAGACTATGTTTGTAAATTAAAGAAGGCACTCTATGGATTAAAACAAGCACCCAGAGCATGGTATGCAAGGCTAAACTCTTATTTACAAAAACAAGGCCTCAAAAGGGGATCAGCAAACAACAATCTTTATTGCAAAATTGATGGTAATAACTTGATCATTGTGGAAGTGTATGTTGATGATATCATATTTGGTATTAATAATATAAAATTGAGTGAAGACTTTGCTAAGATGATGCAGCAAGAATTTGAAATGTCTATGCTTGGCGAACTAAATTTCTTCCTTGGATTACAAATAATACAGTCCAAAAAGGGAGTTTTTATCCATCAGTCTAAATATGTTAATGATATGCTTAAGAGATTCTAGTTAGAGGATTGCAAACCTTTTAGTACACCTATGACAGTTGGATGCAAACTAAGCAAGGATGATGAGTCCAAAGCAGTAGATACAAAACACTACAGATCAATGATTGGTAGTTTTCTCTATGTAACAGCTTTCAGACCTGATATCAAGCAAGTTGTTGGTATGGTGGCTAGATTCCAAGCAGAACCAAAGGAGAGTCATGTTCAAGATGTAAAAAGAATCTTTAGATATTTGAAAGGAACCATAGATCTTGGTTTGTGGTATCCTAACAAGGACTCATTTACATTAAAACCCTATTCATATGGTGATTAGGCAGGAAGTGTAGATGACAGAAAAAGTACGAGTGGAGGAGCATTCTTTTTGGGAGAATCACTGGTTGCTTGGATAAACAAGAAACAGTCCTCAATTTCTCTGTCTATCACTGAAGTTGAGTATATTGCAGCAGCAGAATGTTGCACACAAGTGGAATGGATGAAACAAACTCTACAAGACATCAAAATAGTATTTGAAAAACCCACAACTATCCACTGTGATAATACAAGCAGGATAAGTCTCTCTAAGAACCCTATTCAACATTCAAAATCAAAACACATTCCCATAAATTACCATTATCTAAGAGATCAGGCTGAAAATAAGAACATTAAATTGGAATATGTTCCAACACAAGAACAGGTGGAAGATATTTTTACAAAACCCTTAAGCAGAGATGTATTTGAATATCTCAGGCAAAAATTGGGAGTAATCCTTCTTCCTACCTAAATATCTCAAGTAAATAATGCATCAGTTGGCACCTATTCAGGGGGAGATAGCAATCAACGAAATAAGGAGTCATTCAGTTATGATAGAAAAAGTGTCATTGCAGGAGGTGTTACCAGTGGTCAGAAAAGTAATTATACTGGCAGATCATAAGAGAAGAAACCCTTTGCCATTGATGTCAAAGGGGGCGAGAAACGTCATATAAAGGAAAACTTCATAAAATGAAATCATCAACAAAGGGGGATTTTTGTATATGAAGTTAGTGTGTTGACCTCAATGACAAAGGGGGAGATTGTTGGAAATATTGTCATTGATGTCAACAATCGAAGTGATGATCTGCAATGATGAAGTACATCAGTTGAGATTTTCATTGATGTCAACAGGTATATCAGTCAGCAGAAGATGTCAATTGTGTGGAGAGATAGACAGCGCAAGCTCAGGAGGAGGAGCGAACAACGGAAGAGAATTGTATGAAGATCAAAGCTCATAAGTATAGAAGTATTTTGTGTCTATTGTTGATCACAATAAGATCAACAATCCAATGATAAAATCTTAGGAGGGTTAGAAAATGAGGATCAAAGCTCAGTAGGAAGAACTGCATTGCATATGTATCATCGAGTTCCTTGAAAATTTTAAGAAGTCGACCATTGCACAGGAAATTGTAAGAAGTCTCAGCAGTCGTCGTATTAAACCCGATTCCCGTCAGTCATCAGATCATCTCAAAGTGGAAGGATAGGATAAGTGAGGTAAAGAGGCTGTGATTTCAAAGTGTCGAAACCCTGTCAGTCGTCGGATCACTGAGGCTATGGACTATTGATATATCATGAATCATTTTTGGAGTTTCGTGGTCTTCAAGTGAGGCAACTCATATCATGAGTTTGCGATATGCGAAATCACGACGCACTCCTCTGGCTTGGCACCTAGTCACAAATAGTGGTCACATAGTCGAAGGATGAGGTTAAGGAAGGAGCTAGCATTGCTAGCCTCCATTTCGTCATTTCGGATACCGGGATTTGGAGGAGTTAAGGAGACTCACGGAAAAATCCCCGAAGTGTGGAATTGCGAAGCGCTTTGTGGATAAGCGCCTGGTCACCACCGATGGTCACGAGAAGGGAAGGAGTTAGTGCATCCAAGCTCTATTTTGGCGATCACGACATGGAGTGTCGATACCCTTCATCACAAGAATGTTGAAATGCGAAATCGCGATAAGATAAGGACCGTCGATTTGGAGTACACAGTGAGGATTGTTGGATCAGGGCTGTGGGTCAGCGAACCACGTCAGCAAGGACATGTGGCATAGTAAGACACTGAAAAGTGTCAATTTGATACATCATTTCAGGTACGTGAAAATCATGAATATGAATGACACATGGCAGCTAATAGGCCTGTGACATGTCAACAAGAGACGTCAGCAAGTTATGTCACAATAAGAATCCCGAAATTACGACATCCATCCATCTCAATGCATGATTAAGTCATAGTCGTCAATCTACAACAGTGGAAGGATAGTGTAAGAATTAAACACTAACCATTGATCTGGTTCAGAGATGTAATGTGAGTCGTCCGATTTTTTCGGCGATTTTGTTATCGTGAGTTTTGTAATATTGAAAGTCACGATGACTCGAAGGGCAAAGTGTCGAAATTTCGTCAGTCATCCATCTCATCAGAAATTGAATCGTGATCGTTGGAACGATAAACGCTCATGATCTCGTATTGCCTAAGCGTGAGGTCACCACCGTTGGTCATATGCTATAAGAGTTTTTAAACGGATGTTGTTATAGTTTCTAAAGCCCGTGAAACTATATGGCACGGACATATGAAATGGTTTGAAGGGAGCGCCTCATACAGATTTCATTTGACAGAGAATTACACCAGAACAATACAGAGAATCGATAAATGATCGAATATGGTCTGTTGGTGAACTGAGAACGCAGCAGTAACATGAGTACGATCTAATGCATCGATCCATGTATGTGATCAACTCATGACAAAAATGAACCGATACACAGTCATGATTAAAAGAGAATAAATCATGAAAATATGAATAAAGAATAAAAAGGAAAAACGGATATTAATTAAAGTTTAATTATCATTTTAAATGAAAAGGTACAATGGTTCAAATAAAGGGACACGTTGTTTTAAATTTCACACCAGTTTGAAGATTTTATAAACGAGAAAAAGTGGTGAGAAGAAAGTGTCTCTGTAGTCCATATCAGAAGATCAAAAGCTGAAGCAGATTCCAGGAAGAAAAGCTAATACCTATGCATGAAGGGTGGTTGGGTGGTGCAAGGGCAGGTTGGTGCCTGCAGAGGGAGTTGGTGCTTCCTTGTCAGTTATAGCTTACTAAACATGGGGTCGTAGCCTCCTACCAGTTGGTGTTGGTAAACCAGGGTGTGGGTCCATCCTAATCAGTTGGTGATGATCAAAGAGGAAGTACATATTCCTTCTATGTAACATGTAAAACAAATTTTGCAGTTAATAGAAAAGAGTTTGTGGTTTTCCCATTTGGGTTCCACGATAAAATACTGTGTTAAAATTCGGTTTGCGTTAATAAATGAAAAATTGATATAATTGTTGGGTCACTGATTCACCCCCCCCCCCTCTCAGTGACAGGATCTGATCCTTCAGAGGGAATTCAATAATTATTTTGAGAATAAATACTTGACTAAGATATACTATGACAAGGAAATGAAAGAATTCTTTGAACTCAAGCTTGGGAGTATGACAATAGATGAATATGAAAGAAGGTTTTTAGAACTGTTGAAGTATGTCTCTTTCATCAAGGATGAGATAGTTAAGATTCAAAGGTATTTGAGTGGATTGACATCATTTATCAGTGAAAAAATACAGTATGATGATCCCAAGACATTGGAGGAGACCTTAAGGAGAGCTAAATGCCTTTATGATCAGCAAAAATCAAGGCCAACTTTCCAAAAAGATTGGGAAGACAAAAAGAAATTCAAGGTGGATCAGAGGAAGAAGGGATCTAAGTCACCATACTTCAGAAATAATACACAGGGATAGCAAACTCCTAGAGAGCCCAGAACGATTGAAATAGGGGGTCAAAGACCAGGGCAACCACCTATTCAATGTTGGGGTTGTAAAGGAGATCACATGTTCAGAGATTGTCCTCAGAGAGGTGAAAAAGGGAGAAATGTTCACAATGTACAGCACGCTGAAATAGTGGAGGAAATGGGTAGAAATGTGCCAAGGATCTATGCATCCTTGGAAAACAAGCAAGCAGAGTATCAGTCACATATGATTGAAGTGGAAGGTATGATCAACAACCAAACCATTGTTATTTTAATTGATTCAAGAGATAGTCATAGTTATATAGATCCTAAGATGGTGGAAAGTTTGCATTTGCCAAGAAGCAAGCATGGGAAATCTTGGTTGGTGAAGCTGGCTACATAATCCAAAAGAAAAGTTAATGAGATGGTTAAGTCATGTCTTATGGACATGAATGGACTGAACACCAAGGCAGATTTGAACATTTTACCTTTAGGTTCCTATGACTGTCTAATTGGGATGGATTGGTTGGACCAACATAATGCTCTCTTAAACTGTCATAACAAAGCATTTACTTGCTTGGATGAGGAATGGAAACTAAGGAAAGTGCAGGGAGTTCCCAGGGATGTAACCATTAGAGATATTTTAGCATTGCAGCTGAAGAAATGTTACAGAAAAGGGTGTCAAATATTTGCAGCTCATATGGAGGAGACACCTAAAGATAAGGTGCCAAATTTGGAAGATTATGCAATCCTAAAAGAGTTTGAATATGTGTTCAGGGAAGTACCAGGACTACCCCCAAAGAGAGACATTGATTTCTCTATAAATCTAATGCCTGGAGCAGCTCCAGTGTCAAAGACTCCTTACAGAATGAGTACACCAGAGCTGAAGGAGTTGCAAATGCAACTTGAAGAGCTTCTAAAGAAGGGTTATATATGACCAAGTGTGTCACCTCGGGGTGCCCCAGTCTTGTTAGTGAAGAAGAAAGATGGAACATTAAGATTGTGCATTGATTTTAGACAGTTGAATAAAGTGACGGTGAAGAACAAGTATCCTCTGCCAAGAATTGATGATCTCTTTGATCAATTGAAGGATGAAAAGATCTTTTCAAAGATAGATCTTAGGTCAAGATACCATCAGGTAAGGATTAAAGAGGAATATATCAGCAACACCGCCTTCGGGACAAGGTATGGTACTATGAGTTCACAGTGGTGCCATTTGGGTTGTCAAATGCACCAGTTGTTTTCATGTGCTTAATGAATGGTGTTTTCCGAGAATATTTAGACAAGTTTGTCATTGTCTTTTTGGATGACATTCTTATATACTCTAAGTCAGAAGAAGAGCATGAGCATCATTTGAGAATGGTGTTGCAAGTATTAAAGGAGCATCAGTTGTATGCCAAGTTGAGCAAGTGCTCATTTTATCAAAATAAAATTCATTATTTGGGGCACATTATTTCAAAGGATGGGATAGCAGTGGATCCTAAGAAGATAGAAGCCATTAGAGAATGGTCAGTGCCAAAGAATGTGACAGAGGTCAGATCATTCATGGGCCTTGCAGGATACTACAGGAGATTTATTGAAGGATTTTCAAAGATTGCACACCCAATCACTTCATTGCAAAGAAAGGGTGTGAAGTTTCGGTGGACATTGGATTGTGAAAAGAGTTTCCAACACTTGAAATAGTTACTAACAAGTGCTCCAATACTAAGGATTGCAGAACCAAATGAAGACTTCATTGTATGCACAGATGCATGTAAAGAGGGACTTGGTGGAGTCCTCACTCAAAATGGGTTTGTCATATGGTATGAATCAAGTTGAAGGAGCATGAAATACACTATGCCACTCGTGATTTGGAGTTGGAAGCCATAGTGCATGACTTGAGGAAATGGAGACACTACCTCATGGAGAAGAGGTTTGAGCTGAGAAGAGACCACAATGGTCTGAAATATTTATTTGATCAGCCAACTCTAAATGCTAGGCAAACTAGATGGTTAGAATTTCTAAGTGAATATGACTTTGATATAAAGCATATCAAAGGGAAAGAGAACAAAGTGGTTGATTCACTCAGCAGAAGAGTACATGAATTGCATGCTACAGCCATTAGCATGTACCAATGAGATTTGAAAGACAGAATTATAGAGGCTGCCAAATTAGATTTGCATTACAAAGAATTAGTGGCAAAATTACAGCAAGGTAATTTGCAACAGAAAATTGAAGATTACAAGCTAGATAATGATAAAATTCTCAAGTACAAGGGCAGAATTTATGTACGAAATTCTAATGAATTGAAAAGTCTGATACGAAGATAAATGAATAATGTGCCTTATGTTGCGCACCCAGGATATCAGAAAACTATTGCCGCTGTCAAGAGCCAATATTATTAGCCAGGCATGAAGAAAGGGGTTGTTGATTTTATTTCCAGATGTTTGGGATGTCAAAAGGTAAAGCCTGAGCATAGACACCCAGTTGGTTTGCTACAGCCATTACCCATTTCTGAGTGGAAATGGGAAGTTGTAACAATGGATTTCATTACTAAACTTCCCATAACAAACAAGCAACATGATTCTATCATGGTAGTGGTGGATAAGCTTACTAAATTTGTCCATTTTGTTCCAGTTAAGATCACTCACAAGGAAGCCAACATTGTTGATGTTTATATGAAGGAAATTTCCAGATTACATGGCATAACAAATACAATTGTGTCTAACAGAGATCCAAAATTTACCTCAAAATTTTGGAAAGCATTATTTAATGGATTTGGAACAAATTTGAATTTTAGTACAACCTATCATCCAGAATCAGATGGAAAAACAGAGAGGGTGAATCAAGTGATTGAGGATATGTTGAGAAAGTATGTGATGGATAAACCATCAAAATGGGAAGACTACCTACACTTGGTAGAGTTTGCTTATAACAATGGGTACCAAACATCTCTAAAGATGAGCCCATTTGAGGCACTATATGGCAGAAAGTGCAACACTCTAGTAAGCTAGGATAACCCAGCAGATAGAGCAATGGTTGGGCCAGATTTGCTCAGGGAAATGGAGGAGAAAATGATAAAAATAAAGAAAAATTTAAAGGTTGCCCAAGACAGGCAGAAAATCTATGTTGATAAGGGTAGAACTCAGAGGGAATTCAAAGTGGGTGATCATGTATTCTTGAAAGTGAAAACCAACAGAAGTTCCCTGAAGTTGGGAAATTGTTCAAAGTTGGCAGCTCGCTATTGTGGGCCATTTGAAATCCTAGAGAGGATTGGTCCGGTTTCTTATATGATTACATTACTTGCATCAATGTCTATTCATAATGTATTCCATGTATCATTGCTCAAGAAATATATTCATGATGCTAATCATGTTATTGATTGGAATGTGATCCAAGTGGAGCAAGAAGGCGCTTTCTAAGTGCATCTGGTGCGCATTCTGAACCAGAAAATCAAACAGCTCTGGAACCGAGCCATAGGGCTTGTAAAGGTCCAATGGACCTGGTACGGTCTTGAGGATGCTACTTGGGAGCATGAGGATGCAATGCGGGAAGAATACCCACATCTTTTTGAGGATTTTTGAAATTTTGTTGTATATGGGTACATGATGCATTGAGGATAGTGCATAAATAAGGGGAGGGGATTGTAATATCCCTAGGCCGCGCCCAATTGTAATCTAGATGAAAATGTACTTAAGCTGGTGAGTGTTTTTTATATCATTTTGTATGCACATTTCATGACATAGTGTGTGCATGTACTGCGCAGTAAAATGAGGAAGTTTTCACATTCCAGGATACAACGTGCAACATCTTAAGTGCGCGTGATTGTGAGACTATCGAGCCTTTGTGTTTATGCTATGTTTTATAGGCTGGTGAGCCATTTTTTATAAGCTATTATACTTATGTTTTGATTAGGCAGGAGAGCCTAGATGTTAAAGGCCAGTGCGCCTATTTTTGTACATGTTTCATAATTAATATAAAATACATCGTTGCACGCAGACCGACCACGATAAAAGAGAAGGGTGAATAAACTCCAGTAGTTAAGGAAAGGGAGGGGCTAAGTTAAGGAAAGGGGCTAAGATAGGGAGCTTAAGCCAAAAAGGAATATTATATTAATATTTCTTAAATCATGAAGTATGGATAATTATTTTATCTTAAGTTCTAAAGTTGGGTACAAGTGGGTCGTAGCTCTCAACATGACAAGTGTCAAGTTGGGGACATGCATACATATTGTTGGGACTTAGTTCATTTCCTATCATCTTTTCCATCATACTGACCATCATTGCTACTATCCATTCAATCATCCATGAGTATTCACACACCATTGAGCTATCTTTTGTATCTTCATGATTGCACCTGAACCCGTATCCATAGCCATTTTGTGTTGGTGTATCTGGTTAGCTTGGGAGTTGGACTGAAGAGGCGGGTTGTCAGGCCCGTGAGAAATTCTCTGAGTGAGAGAATTGTTGGGAATTGATTTCCTGAAGGTGCTAAATTGCAGCTACAGTACTCTGAGACTTCCTGTCCGGCCTATTGTTGAAGCCTGGAAAGGAAGTGGGGCAGCCGAAGGACTGTTGAGTAGAGAAGGGGCACACTTCCTGGGTGGGACATGCATGTGGGGAATGAGGGACTGTAGGCTGTTAGTTTGAGTTGGCACCTATGACGAAGTCTTTCATGTTGTCCATGAGCCTTTAGCCTGGTTAGGAATCCATTTACCCGGGTGGAGTTTATTCCCATCTCGAGGGTGACTCACTGTTGAGAGTGATGAACAGTGTGGTCTAAGGCTTGGAGGTTCATGGAAGGTCTGCACACAATTGGTGACATTATTACCAAGATAAGTTCCATTTGTGTGATAAAATTACATACTGCATTATTATTTACGTGTTCAGTTTTATGGGTTTATCTCATGCATGTTTATGATTGTCTGTATATTTATGGGTATTTCTTGTATATGTTGCATGTGTATGTTTACGGTAATTTCAGTGTGAATCTATGTATTTATAAATGTATTTGTATGCATATGTTTTATATATAATGTTTCCGCAAGAGTTATGTGTGTGCATATGTTTTAATTGCATGAAGTTAAAAAAATTATGTGGCATAGCTCAGTTGTATGCTGGGAAATGTTACAGTATGTTCTGTAGAGAGAACAGTAAGATTTCTCTGGTGTAGCGTGGCCCGGTATGGATGGTCGGGTACGTTACAGTTGGTCCTTCCAATGAATGTAATTCTTAAAGACATATAAGAAAAATCATTATGTGGTTTTCTCTCGCTTTGGGTTTCCATGTAAAAACACTGGTGTACTGTGTATGTGTATGATTTTTCATGTGCTCATTGTTTATTTACTCTGCAACTATTGGATGATAATGTTACATTGGTATAACACTTGCATTGTATGGTTAAAAAGGATTAAATTGCTCTATTACTTATTCACCCCTCCTCTCAGTAATCCAACACAAGAAGCATTGATTGTTGACATGGTTTATAATGTTAATCATATGTTTCTGATAGTCTGTAAATTCTTATTTGGTTTTTGAATTGATTTCCAGTGCTAATTAGGAATTTTGTGCAGAGTCAAGGCAGTGGCAAACTTTGGCTTGTAAATCCAGTTATTTTTTAGTCTTGGTTTTACTTAGGATACACCAGTCATCTCTTTGATGATGTAACCTTTTACTTCTAAGTATTTTCCTGGTATTTACCCATTTTGGGTATGAAAGAATGTATTTGGAAGTGTTCCAGAGCTGAATGAATAAAATCATTTGATGGTTTTGACGTCTCATTTTGGATTATAATTGTGATATTATTTCATATTTTTTTGTTTTCATGAGTGTTCAATAAACTGTTTATATTTTCTGATATAAATATTTTATTTTTCTTTATCATAAAACAAAATAAAAGACAACATTGATCTCAATAACATATTTCTTCAATATTAAAATTGATAAATTTTCAAAAGGGCTATAAACATAGGGTAACAACCCCAACTATCTTTCCTTATCCTGGAAAGATTTGAAAATGTTGGTATTAGGATAGCGATTCATTTTCATCAACACCCATGTTGACATGCATACCTTGTAAATGTGTTGAACTTGCACATAATAGATATAGCTAGAAAATACCACACACATTTGCAGAGAGAAATTGAGAAAGAAGAAGCAAAAGAGAAAGAATGGAAGAATTCTCATTAATCGTATTCCACACTTAAAGAGTGAATAATTTACAATAGATATAGAATACATGAGTAACTAATGTGCCATAGTGGTGGTCTAGAGTGATCTAGACACACACCAGCAGTTACGGGAGTAAACTACCACCTAGTCTAGTCCCTCAGGCAGTTACGGGAGTGAACTGCCACCTGGTCTGAGTTAACTAGTCTATGAATCTTTAGTTAACTGACTGAAATACAGTGAAGTGAGGAGGAGATTAGGGAATCATGATTAATGTGCTAGTCTAGTGATGATCCCAAAGACAATGCACATTAGTTGATGATGATCCAAATGATGCATGGTGTTGGAGTACTTCACACACACCTAGGATTTATTTTTCTTAAGGTTTTCCCTATGTTTATTAGTCATTATCTAGTCTCCTAAAGTTTATGGAGAATATTCCTCTAGGAGAATATTCTCTTCAATTTTCACTTTAGTTTGATCAGTTGGGTGGAGTCTAGATGCTACATTGGGATTATCACCATGCAGCATTGGGATCATCACCAGCTAATGTGCATTGTCCTTGGGATCATCACCAGAATAGCGCATTACTCATGATTCACTGATATCCTCCTCACTTCACTATGTTTCATTTAGTTAATTGAAGACTGATAGACTAGTTAACTCAGACTAGGTGGCAGTTCACTCTTGTAATTGCCTGAGAGACTAGACTAGGTGGCAGTTCACTCTCGTAATTGCCTGAGAGACTAGACTAGGTGGTCGTTTACTCCCATAACTGTTGGTGTGTTTCCAACTCACTCTAGACCACCATTATGGCTTATTAGTTACTCATGTATCATATATCTATTGTAAATTATTCACTCTTTGAGTGTGGAACATGGTTAATGAGAATTCTTCCATTCTTTCTCGCTTGCTTCTTCTTTCTTAATTTCTCTCTGCAAATGTGTGTGGTATTTTATAGCTGGATATTTTTTGTGCAGGTTCAACACATTTACATGGTATCAGAGCCAGCGGATTGCTAGGAAAAAGACACACCGGATTCATTTTGCAGGTACTGAAGATTGAAAAACACAGAAAAGATGGATTATTCATCGGTAATACTTCTCACGCCTCATAACTATTTGGAGTGGAAGCCAAAAATTCCTCTTCAAATCATATGTAGAGGTTTGTACCAAATAAATATTGCAATGGAAGTAGATCCTAATTCCGCCAATGAGAAAATTTATTTTCTCAATAGACAATATATGGCCATAAGATTTATCTGCTTGTCTATTTCTCCAGAAATTCTCCACCAAGTATATGATGTCTCATAAGACTCAACTCCAAATGAATTATGGACCAGATTGGAGGTTCTATTCAGGAATAAATAATATTGTGAATACATTCATTCTTGTGGAGAGGTTGAACAGAAAGATCCAGAAGAGAAGTCATCAAAAGATCAAACATTTTATTCTGAAGAGTCTTCTACACAAGTATTTGCAAACATTTGTATTCCATTAATTGAAGATGATGTCTACTCCATTTCATATTTTTTTTTTTAATTTCATGTGGAACATATATGGCATGCATCTCATGGGTCACATGTAGACACTTTTCCATGTGCAATGCATGCATCTCAGGAGACAAAAAGGGAGTCGCGCACATCAGACTCAATTGTAATATTTTCTTAATAAAATTTTCAGAAACAAATTGGATATTTGAATTCCTCTTGGGAAAATATCCAATTTCAAACAAAAAAAATCGTCTGGAATGAAGTCCAGGAAGTGAAGTTATGATCATTTTAAAATCAACAAAATTTTAGTGTTTTTCCGGAAACAGCCACACGGTTTTCAAAGTTTCATCCAAACTTTATTTGGATCTTATTCATTACAAGAAGAGAAAGTGGATATGTTTGGACATCTCAATGGTGCATCTACTTCATCAGATCCATGCAGATATATACATATTCAACAAAATATTCAACCAGCACAAGCTTGCACAATTGCAAGGTCTTCTTGGAGTGAAGGACATGGTTGTTTAGCAACTGTTTTTTGTTCCTTCTCATTTTTATTTTTTTATGCATTGTAATTTGAGGGGGGGGGGCGCTTTCCCATGAGGTTTTCCCTCTTTTTGTGTTTATTTCAATGTATCTTTTGTATTTGGGTACCTAACATGGCCTCATTGTCGAGACCCATTCTTTATTTTCACCATAGTGAGGTTCAGGGGGGTGTTGGAGTACTTCACACATACCTAGGATTTATTTTTCCTAAGGTTTTCCCTATGTTTATTAGTCATTATCTAGTCTCCTAAAGTTTAGGGAGAATATTCCTCTAAGAGAATATTATCTTCATTTTTCACTTCAGTTTGATCAGTTGAGTGGAGTCTAGATTCTACATTGGGATTATCACCATGTAGCATTTAGACTCCACTCAACTGATCAAACTAAAGTGAAAACTGAATAGAATATTCTCCTAGAGGAATATTCTCCCTAAACTTTAGAAGACTGGATAATGACTAATAAACATAGGGAAAACCTTAGGAAAAATAAATCCTAGGTGTGTGTGAAGTACTCCAACATACCTTTGATTTTTATTCATGGTTTTAAGATCCTTGATAATCGTCCATAACTCCAAACCTCATATACGAACCAAATTTGTTTTCTTGTACCTCTAATTCTACAAGAACTTTGCATGTAATAATTATTGTTAGAACATGCATAGCATAAAACATTTCATTAGGTTATCATTCATATAAATTTATGAAGAACATAATGCACCAATTCAAAATTTTGATTTCTTATATGCATTCCTCTCTGAAACATCTTTCCAACAGCTATACACATGCCTCATTTTGAGTTTTGAGTGAAAATTTACAACCTTCACAAGTTGCAATTTTCCCCTCATTTACTGCTATAGAAATCTTGTTATTACTTTCTGAGAAATTTTAGTTCCCAATTCAAAATTATTAGTGGATATATGTCTTTTCCTCCTCAAGACCTTTCCAGTGAGTATTTTTTTTCTCAAATCTGAGCTTCCGACTGAAATTTATGGTCCGCATAAGTTTTCATTGTTTCCCCAAATTATCCATATATGCTACAGGTGTCTTATGTCTCTCCCAGCTCATTTTCACATACCCATATTCCAAATCAAACTCCATGGTTGTCTTATATGGTTCATAATATTTTCATAGATTGATCCTAAGCTCCAAACGGACCTCTGAGTATGGATTTATGCCCTTTGGAATTAAACTAGTGTTGAAATTTTATCCTTACTATTTTAGTTGTAACTTTCTCATACGACCTATGTTTTTTGTCCATAGTAACTCATTGGATATCTCTCTCCAAGTTATTTTATTTAAGTTGCGGAGACATAGTGTACCTTTATACACTATGTTATTGTGGTTTTTTATTGCTTAAAAAAAAAAAATAGGGCCTCAAAATCACCCCACAAGTTAATGACCTTCAAAATCCTGAAAAAATTGTAGAAAATTGATTGTTTATTGTTATAAAAACCTTTTAAATATGAGTCATTGATCTCAAATCATGTGAAAACTTAATCATTGATCCTTCTATCCTTCCCCAGACCCGTGAATGAATCTACATTATCGATCTCCAGCTCGAGGCAATCTAGATTGTTAATTCGAGATCCATCGGTGATCGATCGATCATCGATTCTCTTTAGCAAACCGAACTTGATCATGAATCTCCCCGACACCCGACCGTCGACCATAGAACATCCTTCATTTATCTTGGAAACCAATTTCAACACATCGTTAAACCATCTGACCTAACCATCATCCATCGGCCCTTGGTGATTTTCATTGGCAGATGAAAACTCCTTACCAATTTGACTGACCCAACCATCGATTGTTGGTCATTTCTTAGTTGACATGGAAACTGCTGACATGGAAGGACACGTGGATATTGACATGGCATGAAATGTGTACTCTAACATGTCACTCTGGATGATGTGGCATGACATGTATATGCTGACGTGGATGACATGTCATCTCCCTCTTTCCTTCATCGGCCATCAACAATTTCTCTTGGATGAACCGACACTTCGTCGAATCAACCAACACTCGGCCATTGGAAATCGACGCTTTATCTTGCTCCATCAAAAAACTTCATCAAATTGGCCAACACCCAACCATTGGTCATCGGTGATTTCTATTGGCGACTAAAACACTTCTCCAATTCAGTTGACTCGACCATCGGCCATCAATGAATTTTCTTAGCCAAATCCAACACTTTAGAAATTTTCAACCAAATCTCAGATGAATTTGGACCGTCGATCTCCCATTCAAAAATGATCTCAATCATTGATCTATCAAACTTCACCCAAATCTGTCGACACCTGATCATTATCCATCGGCCATCAGAGATTTCTATTGGTCGATCGAAATTCTTCGCCAAACTCGTTGATTCAACCATAGGTCATCGGCGATTTCTCTTGGTGAATTTCCAACACTTCGAAATTTTGATTGAATCCCTAAAGGATCCAAACCATCGATCTGTCTCATTTTCCCAACTATCGAAAATGAATTATGGTCGTTGATCTGTTCAACCTTCCAAATGCTCAAAACCTTATAAATTTTAAATTTATCAAAATGAATCTAGGTCGTTGATCTCGAGATCAAACAAAATCTCAGTCGGTGATTCATTGAACTATGCGCAGTGCTAGAACAGCCATTAAAACACAAAATTAAACCTTCCAAGTCAAATTCAGCTCTGCAAATTGTACATTCACGCCCCACATCATCTCTTTGTCTATTCTAAGACATATAAAACTCAAAATTTTCCCACGAATTTGGATATTTCTCTCTCATTTCTCTGTTTTTCCCCAATTCATACAAACTGAAATCTACAACAACGAATATTCCCAATTCACACCCGTTGTGTCCCATACAAGCCCAGTGTTTGAACCAAAGGATACGATACCATAATGTAACGTCCCCCAACCCAGATGAGGTCCATTACATGCGGAAGCTCATAAAAAATAAAATTTATTGCTATCTAATTTCTTGTAGCTTACCAACTACAAATTATAACCAGATTTAACTATCGTCTCATACTATTTATTAGATGCATCTACAACATGCTAAAATCATACATGGATGTATTAAATAGTTTAGTATATAAATCATTCTCTATTACAGAGTTAATGCACAACAAATAAACTCATAATACAAACAAAAACAAGATAAACACTTATCTTTTATAAGTAGTTGTGCAACCAGCTGCTTGGGATGGACATTCCACCCAACCATAGAATTTTTGTTCCAAATATCAACAGCAAGTCACCCTCGAGTTGAGGCTAGAAATCAACAAAATAGGGTGGTCTCTCATGGTCCACTCATAGCTCAAAAATCCCACAACCCACTAGTATTCTCCTACAGCTGTCTTGATTTTTCATCAACTCTCTTCCTCTAGACCTGCCCAACCCAAGGAATGTACCCCTTCACTGATATCAGTCTCTAGGGTGTCCCATTCATTTATCAGGGTCTCTCTAGCATAGGTAACTAGGAATATCTTTTTTGGCAACTCAAGGGAGCTCATTGCTAGGAAAACTACCAACAAAAACAACAGCAAACACTTGTTGTTACAATGCATCTCACACATGTGTTTACTCTTCAGGCCTGACAGCCTATATATTTAGTATTCAGCTCCACAATGCTCCAAAAATTCTCTAATGTTCTCCATAATTCACCCTCCATGGTTTCTCTAGATTCCATCTCTCTTTCTTTCTCTCTACTTGTTGTTCCCAAAACTTGATTGTCCAAAACTATTGTAACTACCCATACAAATTTCCTCTTCTTTGGATTCCTTTCTTGACTCGCACACTTCCCTAAGTTTATTATACTCATCCCCCATGCTCCCAATAACTATGGGATGTGACTTCTCACACCCACCCTCTTACATGCATTCAATGATTGGATTTGGGGACACTTAATAAAAAAATAGAAGTTTAATACATAATGATAATAAAATTCAAGAATGTGGGTGGAATTAGTAGACATGGGTAATTCCCCCTTGGACCCCTCTTAAAAATTCTCTTAGATCCTCCTCTCTCTTGTGAATTAATTCATCCCCCATCTCTATCCATGTCCCCCTTAGCATCTTGATCCGGGAATTTCTGTGAGATCTTTCTCTACAAAAATCCTACAATGAGGATCTTTTACTAATGCTTAATTGCATGTGAACATGAGAAAATAATCATTAAGAATTACATATGAACATGAGAAGAATTGTCATAACTATGTGCATCTGTGTAATTAAATATCTACTTAATCAAGTGAGAATGCAATCAAAACTCACACATATAATTTGACATGTATGTGTTAATGGAGTTCACCAGACTCTGTTGGCTATGTCTATGATTCTTCTTGGAATACGAATCGCTTTATTATCCTTCCTTTAGGATGGTTGAAACCTTCTCATAAAATGTGGCACATGCTCCTTACAGGGATGAAACCCATAGCATCATTCTCTTATACAAAGAGAAATTAAGGCTCTCACATAAGTGGTATTTCTTCAGACACCAGAAGGAATACATTCCTCTCAATACAAAGCTCACTCAAAGGGACCTCAAGGGGGCTTAAAGGGGCCTCCTCCACAATGCTTACATAAGGAATTTGTATAGTTTCCCTCTCTCCATAATTAAAGGAGACGATATCCA
Organism: Picea engelmannii; assembly: GCA_009831015.1. NCBI lineage: Eukaryota > Viridiplantae > Streptophyta > Pinopsida > Pinales > Pinaceae > Picea > Picea engelmannii. The sequence goes on from ML778188.1 coordinate 2,680,100, forward strand.
CAATTGTAAGATCTAATAACAACTCAAGGATAAAAATGAGAAAGCATCTCAACCAACCTTAACTTCCCCTTGAAACTAGGACACCACTTGTGATAAGATGAGGATTAATCCCAAACCAACTCATGAGACTCCCAACTTCCTTTTAAAATTAGGAAACTAATTTGTGAGGTGGATTCTCACACAAAACTAATTTACCCTTAAAACTAGGAAACTAATTTGTGAGGTGGTTTCTTACACTTAATTTTAATTTTTTTTTTAACAAATTAAATAAAAAAATGCATGAGCACAATATGCTAAAAAATGTTAATCATTTTTACAATATTAAGCATTAAGCATTCCTTTTAAACTTTGTCACCTATCATCAATCATGATTTTAATGATCTTTTCCATGGTGTGCAAACTAATGAATCCTTGTGTGGAGATCCTCCTGGATCATACCTCCTCACAAAAATCACTTTTGGTCCTCCAAAAGTATGGAGAGAAATTGTGACTTGAATATCTGTAACCAACTTCTAGGAAGAGTCTTATCCCCACTACTTGATTTGCATAAAAAATGTCTCTAACAGGTCGAACCCTTATGATCCTTCAACTTTGTACCTCGAAATGAGGATGTTAATGTCAACACTTGTATCGATGCAAATATCTATTTGATTCCTTGATCTGCATAAAAAATGTCTCTGACATGCTGCACCCTTATTTTTCTTCACCTTTGTACCTCAGAATGAGGATGTCAATGCCAACATTTGCATCAATGCAAATCTGCAGCTGATTCCTTGATCTGCATAAAAAAAATGTCTCTAAAAGGCCGCACCCTTCTTCTCCTTCACATTTGTACTTTGGAATGAGGATGTCGATGACAACACTTGCATCAATGCAAATCTCTAGCTGAAAATACATGGATTACAACTTTTCAAAGCAATACCATACTTGCCAAGAGTTTATAAACACTCATGGACAAGTTTACAATGATTTTCAAGACAGGCCTTAGGAAAAATAATTCCTCTCACTCAATAGTGACTATAAGACCCATTACAATGTTGTCAAAACAGGTGTAGGAAAAACAATACCTCTCACTCAACAGTGGCTACAATTCCCTTTACAATGTTGTCGAAATAGGCCTAGGAAAAACAATGTCTCTCACTCAACATTGATTATAATACCCATTACAATGTTTCCAACAAGGCTTAACAAGGTTTAGGAATAGAACAAAAGGCCTCTCACTCTCATCATTACTTTCAAGAGTGGCTAATCAAAACCCCTTTACAATGTTTCGACGTCACTTAAGGAAACATGCTCATTATGGTAAATACCCCCAAATGTGCACTAGTGGTAAACTCTATGGTTTTGAAACCCCCCATTACAAACATGTGAAACATAATACATAAGGAAAATTCCATCATCAGCATACTCGTCTTGCAATTTTGAGACTTTTGGATGTAAACATGACTACTTTCTGATGAAGTGTCAAAAAGGCCTCTTATAGCACCATTTTGGTTTGCATGCAAAGCTTAAACAATGATTTTCCTACAATAATTCAGATCTTGCTACCCTGTTGCAGCATCAAAGACCCCAAGAATCTACAAACACATTTTATCCTCTTACAATTTCCAAAAAGAGGAAAAAATCATAAATGCATGAAACTTACATTGGTTTTCATGCCAAGGTTCTCAATCGGCTGCTCAAATCTCAGTGAACATAGCACCAACAAGTTTGTCTCATCATTCTGCAACTTTTGATTGTAAACTCAACCCTGTTCTGAAAGATGCAACTCTGCCTCGAAAAATGTGCCAAAACATTAATGGCAAGTGTGGGCTTCTGCCTTGAGCCCTAAAAATCCACTACTCAGATCCAAATTATGAATGCACCAATGGATTCGTGGTGAGAAATCGTGCAAAAATGACTATAATTTCGTCAAATTCCAACACTGTGACTTATGGACCCCCTCCTAGACTCTTTGCCTCGATCGGCATGCACACAAGTTCATACATTGCAATTAATGCCTGACAGACCTCGATTTCCATGACAGAATTTTGGCACACCCGGTTGTATCTTTCCTCCCTAGAGGAAGTCATTTTAATGGGTTTAAGTAATTGGAGGTGGGCAGAGTTAACAATGCATGCCCACTTGGCGTACTAGTAAAGTCATTTAATTAATATGGGGGAGGTCATATATATATATATATATATATATATATATATAATACACCCTGTTATACAATCCTACCAAAAAATTAGGGTTTCATCCGTTTGTTGGTCATTGGCAGATCTGGTGGCAGAACGTTTTTTTTATTTTGATTTTTCGGACCCAACCCTCATTGGGAATTTTAGGGGTGCCACATGGCACTTTGTGATTGGCAAATCAATGCCCAGTCAGGAGTCTAGTGGCAGTTGCATTAGCATCATGTCAGCACTACTTCAGTTGTTGTACTTCCACATCATTTGTACAGATGACATGTGGCACATTTTTACTAGTCCATTTGGACCCCTGAAAAGGTCAAATCCACATGACACATGGTAGCCTATGGTGCTGCCACATCAACGTTGTACTACCCAGTCACCCTGCTGAAATCATCATCATACTGCCACTTTGACTTGTTGTCACCATCATCGTACCACCCACTCATTCGACACGTCACCTACTACGTCAGTGCCATACTGCCACATCAGCATTTTGTACAGTCCAGTCACTCTGTTGATGAAATCACCATACAGCCACATCAGTCAACATGTCAGTATATGTACTTCCACATGGCATTTGTACGGATGCCATGTGGCACATTTTTACTAGTTCACATGGACCCCTGAAAGTGACAAAAATGTGTGACACATGGCAGATTGTGGTGCTACCACGTCAGCATGCTAATGTCGGCACTATACAAACTTTGCAAGATTTGCATGTTTGCCGGAAATTCCATATGGCCATAACTTTTGCATCTATAGTCGTTTTGAGGTGTCATTTTCTCTGTTGGAAATCTCTTAGAGAGCTCTTTGACTTGGTGTTGTTTTCATCGAATTCTGGGCACTTTGATTTTTGGCCATTTTTTTCAACTGAGGAGGATCCAGCCCCCAACTCCATAGAATCTGGTACAGACTTATTACTTAGTGTACCATGAAGCTCGGGTGAAGATTCCAACATTTCCTGCTCCAATGATCACTCATTTGGCAGTGAGTGCAATAGTTGTGTGACTTCATGTATGTCTCACTTTCATTGTAAAGATTTTTTCTCTTCCAGCACTTTGCAACGCTCTTGTTGTCCCAATCTTGTCAAGGGGACTTTGATTTCCTCTAGAATCTCATGCTATATCTATCACTTTCATAAAGTGATGTGTCATAATTTTTCTTAGATGGTGTTGGTGATGATCTCATCTCTTTGCTTTAAGAATCCTCTGCTTCTGTTGCTTTTGAGCATTCTCTTTCACCATAACCCAATCCTACATATCAGGTTCTTCCTTCAACCTCCAATGGTTGAATGATTCCTTGGTCATCAATACCAAGACCTCCTCCTTTATACACCATCTTCCTCGGCAACTTCAAGCCAATTCCCTTGGTGTGCCTCTCAAAAACTCCAAAAGAGGCATCATCATTAATAAGGGAAGAAATTGAACATGGAGAATTCTTTACCGCCATTCTTGTTTGTGACACTTGGTCATCTTCCTGAAGTTTGGCCAATTGCTCCTCCTGTTTAGATGAAGCTATAGATGAAGCTTCTAGGAAACCACCTTGGTTATCTGGTGTCTAGAGAGCATCCTCTATTATCTGACAATATGTGCAGTCATTAGCCTCTTCATGACAAGACCATAACTAGTATACCTGCCATGGCCACAAATTTGTCTGGTCTTGGAGGAAATTTATGTTTCTCTTGTAGTGGAGCATTCCCCAACTTGCTCCTACATAGCTTGTAGATGCAATCGTAGTTTTCTCTTTCCTTCTTTAGATTCTTAAATAAACCTTCTCAATTCAGTTTTCTTTACTTGAATGGTCTAGTTGATTTCTTCAAGCTCACGAAGCCATGCTTGCTTCTTTGCCTTAACCATGATTATATTCACAATCTACAAAACTGGTCAAACCAACTATGATACCAATCTATCCAAGAATTTATGTGAGATATTTCTCTACAAAAATCCTATGATGAGGATATTTTACTAGCGCTTAATTGCATGTTAACATGAGAAAATAATCATTAAGCATTGCATATGAACATGAGCAGAATTATCATAATTTTGTGCATATGTGTAATTAAATCTCTACTTAATAAAGCAACAATGCAATCAAAACTCACACATATAATTTGACACCCATGTGTTAACAAATTTCACCAGAATCTGTTGGCTATGTCTCCGGATCCGCTTGGAATACAAATCACTTTATTATCCTTCCTTTATTAGGGTTGAAACCTTCTCACAAAATGTGGCACATGCTCCTTACAGGGTTGAAACCCATAGCAACCTTCTCTTATACAAAGAGAACTTAAGGATCTCACATAAGTAACATTTTTTTAGACACCGGAAGGACTACATTCTTCTCAATACAAATCTCACTCAAAGGGGCCTCAAGGGGGGCTAAAGGGGCCTCCTCCACAATGTTTACGTAAGGAATTTATATAGTTTCCCTCTATCCATAATTCAAGGAGACAATATCCACAATTTTAGGATCTAATAACAACACAAGGACGAAAATGACAAAGCATCTCAACCAACCTTAACTTCCCCTTGAGACTGGGAAACCACTTGTGATAAGATGAGGAATAATCCCAAACCAACTCATGAGACTCCCAACTTCCTCTTAAAATTAGGAAACTAATTTGTGAGGTGGATTCTCACACAAAACTAATTTCCCCTTAAAATTAGGAAACTAATTTGTGAGGTGGATTCTCACACAAAACTAATTTCCCCTTAAAACTAGGAAACTAATTTGTGAGGTGGATTCTCACACTTAATTTTAATTTCCTTTTTGACAAATTAAATGAAAAATACATGAGCACATTATGCTCAAAAATATTAATCATTTTTACAATATGAAGCATTAAACATTCCTTTTAAACTTTGTCAACTATCATCAATCATCATTTTAATGATCTTCTCCATCGTGTGCAAAGTAATGAATCCTTGTGTGGAGATCCTCTTGGATCATAGCTGGAATCACATTTTTTTATTAAAATTCATAAATACAGTTCACATATACATCGCTTTGGTGTAGCCACATGTTGTAGGGGCTAGTCGTCTTTATCGACTAGACCTGTTAGTCGACCAATAAAGTCAACAGCAGAATTCAGATAGAGAAGTCATTCGAATAGACAGTTAGAGTCAACCAATAGGTAGTTAAGAACTATAACCAAATGACTTGTTTGTCTGTGTGTGTGTGTAACAAAGAGAGAGAGAGAGAGAGAGAGGTTGATTACCAACATAATAAAGTGTATTTATGGTTCTCCCACTACTTGTGTATTATTTCACATGCCTCTATGTTTGCTTGTATATTTATATGTATATGATTCCATAATACATGTTTCTTTGTGTAAGGATCTATCGGTGACTTCTCGTAATTTCCCTCAGACTACAACATTCGTTCCATTGTTGATAGTTCTGAATTTAAGAATGCATAAAGTAAAAGACACGTAGATGTTGAATTTGGAAGACATACGTGAATGGTGGGAGCACAAAATTAATAGTTATATTAAAAAATATGCAAGATGGAATCGATTCACGATCACATAATCATTCACACATTTCCTCTTATAAACACACGAATGATTCATGAAAGATATTCTATAAGCATTATTCCAATATCTCAATCAATCACTCAATGCACAAAATCACTTCTGATGAAAAATCATGGAAAAAATAATAAATGGTGGAAGAAAAAATCTGAACGAGTGGTTTGAAAGAATCATCAGAGATTACATCCAAGAAAAAGTGATTGAAGATAGAGAGTCAGTTGAAACTATATATATACATACTGACTTGCATGGTGGTTTCTTGTGCACCATCCCGTCCTTGATTCATAATTTATTGTTAGACAAGGGAGTCAAAGACATCGTTGAATACCGACCCATCTTGGCCAATACTCCTCTGAATTCAATTGGAAAGAAAAGCAAGAAGAGTGGGAATCATTTCTTGAATCCAATTGCAAAGGCACAAGAGAAGCCTGGGATTATTTTCTGATAAAATAAATCAACTAGAATGAGAAACACTTCCAACCACGAGTAAGTGGGGTTAGCGATGCGGGGTTGGACAATCTGTGAGACTATGTAAGTCAATTTGAGTGCACTAAAGTAAAAAATTCATGAAGTCGGGAGGAAGATAATTGAATCAAGCGAGAAGTCTATAGGTCGAACGTAGACCTATAAATCTTCAACTGATATCCAAAAATTAGAGTGAGACAAAAGGAAAAAGAGGAAATGATATTTATGAAATGAAATGGGTCTTAGAAGTTCGCATAGAAATCATAACCAGGAGTGGAACATCATTGGAGTAGCCCTTGAGAGCACCCTGGTGGCTCCTGGGTGGAGGAAAATCTTGCAAGTAAGTATGGAAGTCGATGGCACCCAGCAAGTTGAAAGTATGGAGATCAATGATTGAGGACCCATGATTCTACTTTCTCCCATAAGAAGCTCTAGCTCGCGCATTGCAGAATTCCTTCGTTAAATACTTTGTGTTGATACTCAATCCCCAAAGGTGTGGTGTCAAATGATAATGACAGTAAAATAAGAGACACATTTTTAATTGAAGTGCAAGAAAATGTCCAAAATCAACCAGAAGATATACTACTCCACATGATAGATCTCACGGACTCTACCCCCCTGCCGAATCTACTCCTTAAAGATTATAAATCAACAAATAGTAAAAATGAATCGACACATCCCCTAAGAGGACGATTCATAGAATATATAGATAAAGGTTGTTAGATAGATGATCTAATACCAAAATAAGAAAAAACACAACTAGTAATTGAATACACTCTGAATGAAGAGTAGTGACAGATTATATTGGTCAAATCGAATACTCAGATTTCGACTCCAGAAAATAAGACTGCATTGAATTCTCAGTCATCTCCAAGTAAAAATATTGCAATAGTTCTAGTCTTAAAAAACCCTAAGAAAACAACAATGGGCCTCAATTATATCCCCATTTATGAAGGCAATGAAGATCCCAAATGACATTGGTTCGTTTGTGAGAAATTTTGGGACGTAGCTGATATAACCAATGAAGACAAACAAATGGCACAAGTCGGTTCTCCACTCCAAGCTAGGGCCCGCACCTAGTTCATGAACTTCATAGATAATCAACAACGATTGAAGGCAGAAATAAAACATAGCTTCCTCACATTTTTCAAAACACAAGATAAAAGCCACGTGGTCAAGCATAAATTGAAAGAAATCAAATAGAGTCTGACAAAAACCCTTTGTGAATATGATAAAAGATTCAAAGATATTTTAAGCCAAATTTCTTATGTAATTAAAGAAAAATTACACGTACAATGGTATGCGGTGGGGTTGTTACAAAAAATCAGAGCCTTGTTACATATGTATGACATCCATTCGTGCGAAGAAGCGTTGAAAAAATATCAACGCATAGAAATGGATGATGAAGGATCTTCGACTTCATCAATAATTGAGAAAAGATTCGAAGAAAAAATCGCAGAAATGCAATTTTCAATCAAAAATATGTCGATCTCACGAAATAAACTTTGGTGCATAATATCCTCTGGTGAAGGACACACAAAAGACTACTATAAAGTCAATGATGCACTGGATCCAGCAATCTGATGCATTCAAATTGAAACATTTTGCAACATCTTTAAATCCATAACAAATCATGTGACAAGAGACTGCCCACATAACTTAAGGAATTCATGACCAAAATGGTGCCACATTTGTGAGGAAAACAATCATTCAACACAAATAATGTCGGTTAAACAAGAAGAATAGAACGAACATCTATTCAGTGTATCATACACAGACGGTCGACCAAAATGTTGACCAAGAAAATGGAAATGGATATAGATTTAGAGGCCCCGAAGGTTATCAAGGTTGAGGATGAGGAGGAAGAGGAAACTTTGGCAGAGGACACTTCCAAGGTAGTTATTATTGCTTCAACTACTGGAAGGATGACCACATAAGTCATGTTTTCCAAATAAAGGACAGAACTGATCTCAAGTTATGCAACATATGTGGAGTGGGGGATCACGCCCTAAAAGACTGTCCAATTGTATTAGATAAAGCAATGAATAAGAGGAATTTGAACCTCTTGCATACCATTCCCAAGAAAGACATATTAAATTCAAAAAGTCTACATGTAGTAATGTAACGTCCCTTAGCCCAACCTAGGGACATTACAATGTGGAAAAATCACAAAAACGAAAATTCTGCTAACTAATTAAATTCTTGTAGCTTACAGCTACGAATTACATACAAATTGACTACTATCTGATACCATTCACTTGATGCATATACAACATGTTAAAACCAACATGAATGCAGCCTAATAATTTAGCACAACAGCATGTAAATGATTTCCAAATACACAAAGTTCATGCACAACAATTTAACTCATAAATCCAAACATAAACAAGATAAAACACTTATATTTTATGAATAGATGTGCAACTAACGGCTTGGGATGAATGTTCCACCCAAACATAGACTGATTGTTCCAAATCTCAACATCTAGTCACCCCCAATCTTAGGCTAGTAATCCACAAAAGAGGGTGGTCTCTCAATGTCCACTTACAGCTCATAAACTCACAATCCACTGGTATTATCCTACAACTATCCTGATTTTCCACCACCTCTCTTCCTCTTGACCTGCCTAACCCAAGGAATGTACACCTTCATTGATCTCAGTCCCTCGAGTGTCCCATTCATTTATCAAGCTCTCTTTGGGATAGGTAACCAAGAATCTCTCAGTTGGGAACTCAAAGGATCTTGATGCTAGGAAAAACTACCAGCAACCAACAGAAAACACTTGTTGTTACAATTCAACTCGCCCAAGAGTTCACTCTTCAAGCCTGACAACTTGGATCTTCATTAAAACGCTCCAAATGTGCTCTGACATGCTCTATAATTTTTGTTGGATCATGTTGTCATTGATGCCAATGGTTTGTCATTGATGCCAATGGTTTGATTATTTGGGAGATTGTTGGATCATATGTCATTGATGTAAATGATTTGGTTTGATTGATTTCATTTATTGATGTCAAGTAATTGATTGATATGATGCCCTTGATGAGAATAATATATATCCAAGTGGAAACCGATTGATAAAGATGGATCATTGATATGATGCATTGATGAAGATGGATCAATGAGTTGTCATTGATACATGATGCAGTGGTGAACTGATGCAAAGATGAATCATTATTGTTTTATCATGGTTGATAACGTGCACAAATGGATGAACTCCAAAGTGGTCCCCTTATGGTGAAAGCCCTCACGGGAAGACGCTTTATGGAATGAGTTATCCTAGAAGAATGGTTGGAAGACCCATGCTTGTATGTGGAATAATGAGATGAAGATCAATGAAGTTGTTGGTGAAACTATCCTAGTTGGATAGTGCTTGTCATGCCATTTCCGGTGGTATGTGGAATGTCACATAACTCCTCACGGTTTGAGAGTTATGGCTCTACAAAGTTGAAGAACCCCCATATGATGGCTTGAAGCCCCAAAAGGTCAGAGAAGTAAAAGTGCTTGAAAAAGAAGATATCAGTATTTAAATGATAAAGTAAAGTGACAAAATCAAGATGGATTATTTAAATGATAAAGTAAAGTGACAAAATAAAGAAGGAATATTTAAAGGATAAAGTATTGGAGAACTTTATGTTCATGGAAAGTGGTTAACCCTAAAATAAGGAAAATAGGTTAAGTGACCTAGAAATGGGTTAAGTAACCTAAAAATGGGTTAAGTGACCTAGAAGATGAAAGTATAAATAAGAAGCTAGGATCTCTTGTAAAATGAACATTTGGTGAGAATCCTGTGTGGATCAATGGAGAGCTTCTTGGTAATATCTTTTGGAGTATTGATGGAGAGCTTCTTGGTAATATCTTTTGGAGTATTGATGGAGAGCTTCTTGTGAGAGAATCTTATTGGTGTGGATCTCTTGAGCATGATTGAAGATCTATTCTGAGGAAGAGAGCAAGAGGAGGATCTCATGGACGCATCAAAGTTTCGGCAATGTCGAAGATCTTGACGGCAAAAGTCTCGGAGTCACAAAAAACCCTATTTTCGGATGCCCACGCGGGTTGTCTGTGTATAGGGTGCGTGTACACACGGGCTGGCTATGTATAGGGTGAGTGTACACGCGGGCTGACTGTGTACAGGGAGCGTGGACTGAATAAAATCATGGAGATTTGTGCTTGAGCTGGTGCCAAGCTCTTGGATGATGAGGCAGGTTCCAGATCTACATTCTATGGCCTCAGATCTATCACTAAGACACTGGTATGGTTACATTATTGTCTTGATAGATGCCATTGTTTGATATGTTGTGAATGGTTAGGGCATTCTTGGTATGGCTTCTATGATGTGGCTCAATTTGGTTGATTTGATGGATGGAGTGAGCAGCACTCTTGTGATTCTATAGTGACATGATTGTTATGGTACACTAGTTGTTTATACATGATTGAGATAGAATTCATATTGATTTGTTGTGGAGCATGAGCAAGCTATTGGAGAGAATGGATGTATTGTGACTGGTTGTGGGTCAGTTTGGACAGTGGAAGACAGAAGAGAAAGTGATTGTAGGTTGTAGAGGATCTGAGCATGTGAAGCAAAGCAAAACCCTAAGTGCTCAAGAGCATACGCTTGTTACATTATACATTGGTCGCGTTCACACGCAGGCTGTAGTGAGCCAGGGCGCGTTCACACGCGGGCTGCACTACTGACAGGTCGTGTACCTGTTGACAAATTGATATCTGCTGAGGATTGTTGCCTCATCTCAGTTGGTGCTGAGAATGTAAGTTGAGTCTTGCATATAGAGTTGGTGCTCTTGTAGAGTTGTACTCTATTCAGTTTTTGTTGATAAACCCAAGGATTGTAGTCGGTAATAAAAAGAAAATTGTACATACATCTTGTGTTCTTTGTGTCCATTATGATGATGACTTGTTGATGATATATTGTTGATATGTGCCTACATCTAACTGGTTATAAATGACAGCAATGAGTAATGAATAAATGTTGAATGCTAATTGATGAGTTTTTGTGCAAGAGGGAAGTTTTGGGAAAAAGAGCCCCACACTCATTCACCCCCCCTCTAAGTGTGGTAGGTGTTTCCAACAATTTTACCTCCATGGTTGCACCAGCTCCAATCTCTCTCTCTTGCTCTCTACTTTCTCCTCATGCACAAAAACTGACTGTGTAAAACAGTTGTCCCAACCCACACGAATTTACTCACTTTGGCTTGCTTGCTTGACTCACACACTTCCTCAATATGATTGTACTCAACCCCCATGTTCCCAATAACTTTTGGATGTGACCCCTGACACCCACCCTCTTACATGTATTCAATGATTGTTTGTGGTAACACTCAATCATAAATTTAGAAGGTTCATATACAAATAGCAATTTTAGGGAAAAATGGGTTGAATTAATATGCATGGGTAATTCCTCCTTGGACCCCCTCTTGGCCATTATCCTAGACCCTCCCCTCTCTTGTGTGTTAATTCATCCCCCATCTTTTTTCCATGTCCCCTTAGCAGCTAGTATCACATTTTATTATTAAAACATTGAAATACAATTTGCATATTGCATCGCTTGGCCATACCCATATATCATATCTACATAAGCATTAATTACTGGGGATTATAGTGAGGATGTTACATTCTCCCTCCCCTACAATTTTGTGCCATCCTCAATGCACATTATGTCGATATACATAAATGGAATTTTACATCACAATACTTAGAAAGTAAAATTCTACAATTTCACAACTCCAGCAGCAGTCCCAACCATAATCTCTTGTTCCTCTCAACTCGCCAACCCAAGGAATGCATCATTCGTTTATCAGGGATAACCCAAGGAATGTGTCAGTTGTTTATCAAAATTAACCTAAGTAATGAGCCATTATTTTATCAGGGTCCCCAGCGTAGTTGGTTGGGCTCTGAGATGTGGTTCTGGAACTCTAGTTGCTCAAAATTGAGTCTTGCATTTTGTTTTCTTCAAAATTGTCAAACATTTGTGGGTATTCTTCCCACATGTTTTCTTCATTCTCCCACGTAGCCTCTTCAGGACTGTAGTAGGTCTATTGAACCTTTACCATCCCTATGGCCTTGTTTCTTAGCAATTTGACTTTCCGGTATAGGATGTGTACTAGTTCCACCCAAAAATCCCCTTCATTCTCCACCTGGATCACATTCCAATCAATTATGTGGTTAGGGTTAGGAACATATTTCTTTAATAATGACACATGAAATACATCATGCACTCTCGTGGATGCAGGAAATGCTAGCATGTATGCAATTGGCCCTATCTTTTCTAATATTTCAAAAGTTCCACAATATCTCTCTTCCAACTTTGGGCAACATTTTAATCTTAGCGAACTTCTCTTTGCCTTCACTTTTAAGAACACATGTTCACCCACTTTAAAATATCTAAACACTCTATTTTTTTTGCATAAATTTTCTACTTATCCTGGGTAGCTTTTAAATTATGTTTTATCCTTGCTATGTGATCTTCTATTTCCTTTAAAAAATCTAGCCCAACAACTGCTATGTCTGCTAGATTATCCCAACTCACTGGTGTGTTACACTTTCTTCCATATAATGATTCAAATGGACTCATTTTCAATGAGGCCCGATACCCATTGTTGTAGGAAAATTCAACTAAATGAATATAATCTTCCCACTTTGATGGTTGATCCATCACATGCATTCGAAGCATGTCCCCAATTATTCTGTTAGTCCTGTTTATTTTTCAATTTGACTTTGGATGATAAGATGTACTAAGGTTTAGATTTGTCCAAAATCCCTTGAAAAATCCTTTCCAAAAATTGGATGTGAGCTTTGGATCTCTATCTGAAGCTATCTCCTTAGGCACTCCATGTAGCCTAGCAACTTCTTTCATGTATATGTTTGCAATATTTGTTGTATTGTGTGTATTCTTCACCAGAACGAAATGTGTTGCCTTTGTTAATTTATCCACCACCACCATGATGGAATCATGTTGTTTCACTGTTCTCGGTAGCTTAGTAATAAAATAAAAGGTAACAACTTCCCACTTCAATTCCAGAATGGGAAATGGTTGTAGAATCCTTGCCATATGCCTATGTTCAGTTTTCACCTTTTCGCACTCTAAACATTTGGCTATGTAATTAGCCACTTCCTTCTTCATTCCTGGCCAAAAGTGTTGGCTTCTCACAGCTGTGATTTTCTTTTGATATCCTAGGTTCCCATCGTATGGCACATTATACATTTCCTTCAACACTGCATTTTTCATCTCACTGGAATTTGACACATATACTTTGCCTTTGTACATGATAATTTCATCTACTTTTAGCTCATAATAATTAAATTTCTGCTGAAAATTACCTTGTTGTAATTTCTTTTATTTTTAGATAATGTTAATATGAATTTTTTGCTACAACAATTTTGTCTTTCAGATCTTTCGTGTACATGTTGATGGCGGAAATATGCACTTCATGATATCTCATGTTGAGTGCATCAACCACTTGATTTTCCTTTCCCTTTTTATGCTTAATTTCAAAGTCATATTCGCTAAGAAATTCAAGCCATCTAGTTTGTCTAGCATTTAGTGTTGGTTGTCCAAACAAATGCTTCATACCATAGTGGTTTTTCCTTAGCTCAAATTTCTTACCCATGAGGTTATGCCTCCACATTTTCAATGCATGTACAATTGTTGCTAACTCTAGAGCATGGGTAGCGTAATTCCTTTCATGCTCTTTTAATTTTATGGACTCAAACATGCCACATGATCCTTTTGACTGAGGACTCCACTAAGCCCTTCTTTGCATGCATCAGTGCACACAACAAATTCTTCATATGGATCTGTGATTTTAAATATTGGTGCACTTGTCAATATGTCTTTCAATGGCTGAAATCTCCCATCACACTTGAAAGTCCATTCAAACTTTACTCCCTTCTTTTGCAAAGAAGTGATTGGACTTGCAATCTTTGAAAGTCCTTTTATGAATCTTCGGTAATAACCGGAAAGACCCATGAATGATCTGATCTCTGTTACATTTCTTGGCATTGTCCATCCTTTAATGGCCTCTATCTTCTCAGGATCCATGTATGTCCCTTCTACTGAAATTATATGCCCCAAGTAATGAATCGTCTTTTGATCAAATATGCACTTACTTAGCTTAGCATACAATTTATGATCTCTTAAAAATTGCAAAACTATTCTCAAATGTTTATCATGTTCCTCTTCTAACTTCGAGTAGATGAGTATATCATCTAGGAACACAATTACAAACTTATCTAGGTATTCCCTAAACACCCCATTCATTAGAAACATAAAAACATTTGGGGCATTTTATAGTCCAAATGGCACTACCGTGAATTCATAATGCCCATATCTTGTCCTAAATGTTGTATTGTTGATGTCTTCTTCCTTAATCCTCACTTGATAATAGCTTGATCTCAAGTCAATCTTCGAAAATATTCTTGCACCTTTCAATGATCAAATAAGGCATCAATTCTTGGCAAAGAATACTTGTTCTTTATGGTGACCATATTAAGTTGTCTGAAATCAATACAAAACATTAGAGTTCCATCGTTCTTCATCACAAAAAGAACTGGGGCTCCCCAAGGTGACACACTTGGGTGTATGTACCCTTTCTTTAACAACTCTTCAAGCTACATCTACAACTATTTTAGCTCTAGTGTGCCCATTTTGTATGGTGTCTTGGACACTGGGGAAACTACTTGCACCAAATCAATAGAGAAATCAATATCTCTATTTGGTGGAAATCCTAGGATTTTCCTAAAAACATCTTCAAAATCCCTCAAAACCAGATGGTATTCAATGCTTGTCACTTTATCTTTGGTTGCCTCTTCCATATGGGTTGCAAAAATTTGACATCCTTTCCCGAAACTCTTCTTCAATTGCATAGTTGAAATTTCTCTAATAGCTACAACTCTCGAATGCCTTGAAACTTTCCTTGTTTCCCTTCTTCATCAAGACATGTGATTGTTTTTTTGTAACAGTCTAGGACAACATGGTGTTTTTCCAACCAATCCATGCCAATTAGACAATCATATGCACCCAATGGTATGATGTTTACATCTACCTTTGTGTTGAGTCCATTCATATCTATTAGACAATCTTTAACCAACTTGTTGATCTTTCTCTTAGCTCTTGTGGCCAATTGAACTGACCAACATTTATTATTCTTACTCCTTTGCAAGTGAAATATTTCAACAATGTTAGAGTTTATGTAACTATGGATAGCTCCAAAATCAATTAAAGTTTTTATAGGTTGGTTATCAATCTTACCTTCCACTTCAATCATGGGGGATTGATACGTTGCTTACTTATTGTCCAAGGCTGCACAAATCCTTGGCATGTTTTCTCCCATGTCTTCCAACAAAGTTACCAACTTAACAAGAACTCTCTAGATTTCTCTTTTATTTTACCCCCATTTCAAAAAATGGTGCTATCGGTAGCAACCCTTTTTTGCAAGCTGGTTAAAATTGTGACTTGTTTGAAATCATTGCCTTGACAACCAATACTATTAAAATTGCATTCCAGAAAATTGACCCTCAAATCGAAAATTGATGCTACTAGTAGCACCCTTCTTATTTTTGGAGTTAAAATTGCAACTTAATTGAAACAGTAGCCCCAGTCACTGGTACTATCACAAACAAAGAACTTCAAATTAACTTGTAAATCGAAAAGTGGAATTTTATTTATTAATTTATTTTATTTTATTTTTTTAATTTACATTAAAAAACAATTGAAAAAAGAAACTCCACATACATGTTTCTTTTTGTTTTAAACAGAAAAAACACATTTTCTATTTAATTTTATTTTAAAGAAAAAAAAGAAAAACGTTTTGAGAGAAAAAAAAAACACATTTTTATATAATAATAAAAAAATAGAAAAAAAATTAATGAAAACCCCCATTTTTTTAAATAAAAAATTGTCTAGTTTAATGAAAATACACATTTTTTAAATGAAAAAAAAAATACATTTGTTGTTGTTGATGATGATGATGATGATGATTAACGTCCACTAAGACCTAATTGGTCTATCTAACCTTAAGAGGGTAAGTGATTATTTGTGATTCTTTAGAATTTTGTTTCTGTGCTCGAAAAGCATTAAGAGAAGCTTTCCAAGATCACCATACTTTTGTTGAGTTAAGAGGTTAGGAAGGTTGGTAGTGTGATCAATATTTTGAAAATGAGATCTAATATGGGTATAGGTTGGACAATCTAAGAGAAACTGCTTTTCATCTTCAACCTTCTTAGTGTCACAAAAGTGACACACTCTTTCATCCCATGGCGTTTTAGGAATTGACCAACGCCCAGTTTCACTATGGAGCTCATGAGAATTTGTTCTTATCTTAGCAATGCTTATTTTTTTCTTTACACTTGGCAAAACAGATAGATAATTTTGATCTTCTAGATTACATCTTTATAATACCTTAATTTTCTTTTTTCTTCTAACTCTTTATCACACCACATTTTTTCCTTAAATTTTGATTTGACGTTTTTTTTAATAGTATCTTTATTCTGCAAAATGGTTTTTTCCATTATTCCCCAATAGTTTAGCCAAGATTGGGCATCTTTATGCCATCCTTGCTTGAATCTATGGTGGTTATGACTTGATTTGGAAGCAATTTTAGGTAGCCTCTTGTCTTCCATGTTGTTTAACTTGTTCTTATACATTAGGTATCTAGTCATAGCCATGCTCTCAACAGGGGAGAGGCTAGTTTCTACGAGGAGGATGGGAT
>ML778188.1:2700846-2766237 GCA_009831015.1 Picea engelmannii
TGTTGTATTACTTTATAATACAATGTGTACAGTGTGTTATAATATAATACAATGGTAAGTGGGAAGGGGGCATCGCCCTCCCCCCTTACCATTGTTTTGATAATACAAAACAATGGTCATATCCGACATCTACCCTCTCCCCTTACCATTGTTTTGTTAATAGAAAATAATGGTAAGGGGGGAAGGGACGATGCCCGGCATCACCCTCCCCACTCCTACTCGATTTTTTTTCTAATTTTAAAAATGTGACGTTTTTTATTTAAATTTTTGTTTTTGATTTTTTTTGTTATATATATAAAGTTTAACTTTTAATTTTTATTTATTTTTTAAGTTTGTTTTTAATCTCTGTTTTTTTTAGTTTGATGCATTTAAATATAAAAAAATTCATGAAATTTGTTTTTTTTTGTTTTTTTTTTTGTTTTTTTTTTAAATGTTTATCTTTTACTAGTTTTGATTTTTTTAATTTTGTTTTTAAATAATTGAAAGTTTTATTTTTAATGCTTTATGTTATTTTTTTTAATTTTTTGTTTGATTTTTCAACATTTTCAAAACAAAAAAATGAGTTCTTTTTTAATAAAAAAAATGTGTTTTTTCATTTAAAAATTTATGTTTTTCATTTAAAATTTTGTATTTTTCATTTAAAATTTTGTATTTTCATTAAACAAAGCAATTTTTCATTTTAAAAAATGGGTTTTTCATTAAAAAATCTATTTTTTTATAGAAAAATGTGTTTTTCTCCTTTAAAATGTGTTTCTTTTTCTTTAAAAAAAAAAATTAATTAAAAAATGTGCTTTTTTTTCTTTAAAAAAAACATGTATGTGGAGCTTCTTTTTCAAATTTTTTATTTTAATGTAAATTTAAAAAATAAAATAAAATTGATTAATAAATAAAATTTCACTTTTCAATTTACAAACTAATTTGAAGTTCTTTATTCGTGGCACTACCAATGATTGGGGCTATTGTCTCAATTAAGTCACAATTTTAACTCCAAAAATAAGAAGGGTGTTACCGATAGTGTAACTTTTCGATTTGAGGGTCAATTTTCTACAATGCAATTTTAACAATATTGGTTGTCAAGGCAATGATTTCAAGCAAGTCACAATTTTAACTACCTTGCAAAAAAGGGGTGCTACATGTAGCACCAGTTTTTGAAACGGGGGTTGATTTTGGTGTTTTTGACATAAAAATATGGGGTTTTGCACCAAAGTTCTCGTTTTTAGGTCACAGTTCCCATTAAGTCAGTAACTTTGTTTTCCATTATTTCAACTTCCTAGATGTTATGGCTCATTATTTATCCTTTGTGAGGGCAGTCCCTATATAAATGATTTGCCTCACATCCCCAACATTGTATAAGATGTTTCCTTGGCCTTTTCCCAAATGAATCTACAAAATTGTGCTTATTTTGGGTCAATTGACCTTGTTGATTTGCTTGAGTGTTGTTTTTGAAAAATGGTGGCTTAAAACTTTTTTTCCTTTGATACTTTTTACCCTTCATCTTGTCATTCCAAGCCTTTTGGAAAATTGGCCTTCCTCTGCTTTGCTCATAAATATGTCTTTCTCTCCTTATGGTTTCCTCCAAGGTTTTGGGGTTATCATATTGAATCTTGTCACTGTAGAAGGAGGGTAACCCACTTAGAAACCTTTGGATTTTTACCTTCTCATACTTGATGAAGTCAACATACTTCAACAATTCAAAGAACCAGTTATTTTCATATTTTTCCATTGTCATGCTTCCCAACTTTAGTTCAAAGAACTCTTTCATCTCCCTTTCATAGTAATTCTCAGAAAAATATTTCTCTTGGAAATGTCCTTTGAACTGCCTCCATCGGATCCTCTTCTCATCCAGGTTCTTGGCTTGCTTAAGCTAATCCCACCACATGGTTGCCTTTCCTTACAAGTGGTAGGTGGAAATTATAGCTTCTACCCATGAGGGGTAATCATGCAGCTAGAAATATTTATTCATTTCCAATAGCTAGGTCTCAGCCTCTTCCCCTTTCTTGTGCTCTGCATTGAAAGTAGGTGGCTTGATCTTCCTAATCTCACCTTGCAATATGTTTGTCTCGGGACTTCTTCTTTGCCTCCGAATAGGACACACACTTGGGCTACTCCCTAGCCCTGAACTTTCATGAGTTCTTCTGATGGATTTCCTTGGATAATAATGGTGCATGCTCACACTTCTTTACTACGTGTCATTTCCATGATCAACCCTTTTTCTATGGGATCTAGATGTTGACACTTGTCTAGCACTAGTTGCTTGCTTAGTGTCAAAGTCCTTGTTCACTTGCATGTGAAACATGTTTAAGCTCTGAAGTATCTCTTCCTAAGCCTTCATAATCCTTTTATTATCCACTCTATAGATTTGCACTTCCCTATGCAGGCTTCTCATAGTGGCAGGATCATGCATATCTCTTCTACCATTGGACTATGTCTCAGTGTTCCCCGTACTCACATGCATACCTCTGATATTTTTCTCATGGTTGTAATATCCCTGAGCATATTTCATCAATCCATTCCTAGTATAAGAACCAAAGTTTCTTTCATGTACCTCTAATTCTGCAAGAAATGTGTAGGAAATAATTATTGTTAGAAACATGCATAGCATAAAGCATTTCATCCAATAGAATACAGGTTATTTCTATATTAATTTATGAAGGAAAAATTGCATCAATTCAAATTTGATTCCCTTGATGCATTCCTCTCTTAAAAAAATTTCCAACGGTTGTATCCATGCTTGAATATAAGTTCTGAGCTAAAGGATACAACATTTACATGATGCAATTTCCACTATTTTACTGCTACAGAAATATCTTTATTAATTTCTAAGAAATTTTATTGACCAAATCAAAATTTTGGGTTGACAAATTTCCTCTACTCCTCAATACCTTTCCAATGACTATTTGTTTTCTCAAATCTGAGCTCCGAGCTGAAAGTTATGGTCCGAAGAAGTTTAGGTTTTTTTACCCAATTTATCCATGCATGCTACAAGTATTTTATTTATATTCCAACAAATTTTTTGGGTACCCATAACCCAAATATGACTCCATGTCTATCTTCCATGGATCATAATATTTCCATCGACTTCTTCTATGCCCCAAACGGACATCTAAGCATGGAGATGTGCCTTCCGGAAGAAATCTAGTGCCAAAATTTTACACTTATTGTTTTGGTTGTAACTTCCTCATACGAGCTTCGTTTTGCGAATAGTTTAGCTCATTGGATAGCTCTCTCTGATTTATTTTATTTGATATGTAGATACTAGAGTGCACCTTAGTATATTTTGTTCTAGTGGGTTTTGATTGGATAAAAATGTTTTTTAGGCCCTCAAAAATGTCTATCAAGTCAATGACCTTTAAAAACCACAAAATTTTGCATAAATTGACTGTTATACCACTGTAACAACCCTTTAAATATGATTCATCGATCTCAAATCTGGTGAAAAATGATTCATTGATATGTGCTCCATCATCCATTGGTGACCGACGTTCTCCCTTGGCACACACAACACTTTCCCCGAACTGTCGACCATCGGCCCAACTCCCCGACGACCAATTTGCACACAACTCTAAACTGGCCAACCCTACCATCGGTCATCAGCAATTTCCAGTGGAAAGTGGAACTCCTTAATGATTTGGCTGACACCTGATTATCATCCCATCAACAATCGGTGATTCTCGATGACTATCAAAAACACTTCCCCAACAAGGTCGACTTGACCATCGGTCATCGACCACTTCTGGGATGACATGCAAACTACTAATGTGGCATGACATGTGGATGTTGATATGGAATGACACATCATCACCCTCTTACCTTCATCTACCATCAGTAATTTCTATTGGACAACCTGAACACCTTGCCGAATCGGTCAACGCACAACCATTGGCCCATCGGCCATCAGTGATTTCTCTTACCCGTTCAAAAACACTTCATCGAATTTGTCAATGCCTGACCATCGGCCCATCAACCATTGACAATCTCTATTGGTGATTGAAAATACTTCGTTGGATTCGGTTGACACCCAACCGTCGACCATCGGTGGTAAGAGATGTATTCTGGCCGAACCAAAATTTTCTCCATTTCAGTCGACTGGACCATCGACCGTCGGCAATTTCTCTTGGTGAAATTCAACAGTTAGAAAAAAATTTATATTTCTTTGTATGATTTGGACAGTTGATATCCCAATCAAAATTATCTAAACCATTGATTCGCCAAACTTCACCCAACTCTACCGATGAACTTCAACCGTCAATCTGATCCATTTCAAAAACCCCTGAAATGGTTAATCGGACCCAACCTCCCAATGATCGAAAATTAATCTCATCAATCGATTCTCTAACTTCACCAATCATTCTAAAATGAATCATGGTCATTGATTTGATCAACCTTCAAAACGATTGAAACATTGCGAATTTTTAAATTTATCAAAGCAAATCTTAGTCGTTGATCTCGAGATCAAACACAATCTCGGTCGTCGATTCTCCTAATTGCCTACAACTCTACAGCGGTCATTAAAAATCAAAATTGAACCATTCTGAGTCAAATTCGGCTATGCAACTTTGCAAATTGGCTCCCTTAAACCTCTTAAATAGATCTGAGTCATTTAAACTCGAATCTTGCCCATGAATTTGGGGATTTCTCTCTGATTTTTCACCGTTTTCCACCAAATTCGTCACAGACAAAAACTACAATAGTGAATTTGTCAAATTTTCACTGGTTAGAGCCCATACAAGCCCGGTGTTTGAACCTAAGGCTTCAATACCGTAATGTAACGTCCCCCATCTTGACCAAGGGACATTACGGTGCAGAAAACTCACAAAAACGAAAATTTTTCTAACTAATTAAATTCATGTAGCTTACAACTACAAATTACATACAAATTGACTATTGTCTAATACCATTCACTTGATGCATATACACCATGATAAAATCAACATGAATGCAGCCTAATAATCCAGCACAACAAAATGTAAATGATTTCCAGATACACAGAGTTCATGCACAACAATTTAACTCATAAATCCAAACAGAAACAAGATAAAACATTTATATTTTATGAACAAATGTGCAACGAGTTGCTTGGGATGGATGTTCCACCAAAATGTAGATTGATTGTTCCAAATCTCAACAGTCATTCACCCTCGAGCTGAGGCTAGTAATCCACAAAAGAGGGTGGTCTCTCACTATCCACTTACAACTCATAAACTCACAACCCACTGGTATTCTCCTACAACTATCTCGATTTTTCCACTAGCTCTCTTACTCTTGACCTGCCTAACCCAAGGAATATACCCCTTATTGATATCATTCCCTCGGGCATCCCATTCATTTATCAGGGTCTCTTTGTCACAAGTAACCAAGAATATCTCAATTGGGAACTCAAGGGATCTTGCTGCTAGCAAAAACTACTGACAAACACTTGTTGTTACAGCACAACTTACCCGGGAGTTCACTCTTCAAGCCTGAAAACCTGGCTCTTCAAATTTCATCTCCAAAACACTTCATATGTGCTCCAGCATGCTCTAGAATTCTCCCTCCATGACTGCACCAGCTCCAAGCTCTCCCCCTTTCTCTTTACTTTCTCCTCATGCACAAAAACCGATTGTGTAAAATGGTTGTCCCAACCCACACGAATTTCCTCGCTTTGGCTTGATTTCTTGATTCACACACTTCCCCAAGTTGATTTTACTTAGTCCACATGTGCCCAATAACTTTGGGATGTGACCACTCACACCCACCCTCTTACATGTATTCAATGATTGGATTTGGTAACACTCAATCAAAAATTTATAAAGTTCATATACAAATAAAAATTTTAGGAAAAAATGGGTTGAATTAATATACATGGGTAGTTCCCCCTTGGACCCCCTCTTGGCCATTATCATAGACCCTCCCCTCTCTTGTGAATTAATTCGGCCCCCATCTCTTTTCCATGCCCCCTTAGCAGTTGGTATCACATTTTATTATTAAAACATTTAAATACAATTTGCATATTACATCATTTGGCCATAGCCACATATTATATCTACATAAGCATTAATTAAACTAGGGATTATAGTTGGGATGTTACAAGTAACACGATCGAGAGCAAGTGAATACATCTACCCAGACTACCAAGTCGACAAAGGGGAGGCCCAAAATGCATATCGTGACCCAGAGCATGAAGAAAGAATAATGCAGGAAGCAATGAAATCCTTCAAAAACATCAACCAAGACAAATTAAATGGAAACAAGGGAGGACATTCAAGTATTCCAAACATTGCTTTTGAAGAATTTCTCCAATTACCAAAATAAAAGCAGTTGGTGGGTCGCCTCATCAACTTGTTGAGCATTCTAAGAGAATACAAAGAAGATCAAAGACCAGTAAAAGTCTTTGATGGTTGTCTCAGGAAAGGAATACAAGCAACTTCGACCCACAATTCGACCTAGAAATTGATGGCCATGTGATCAAACAAGTTGTAGTTGACTTTGGCTCGAATGTAAATATCCTCCCAAGAGAAACATGGTTTTGACTTGGAAAACCCTGGTTAAATCCAACAATGATTTTTTTAAATTAGCAGATCAAAGGTTCAGTGAACCAATTGGCACAGTTAAAAGTGTCATAAAATCTATAATGGGAATTCCAACAAGAGTCAACTTTGAAGTAATTAATCTGGTCGAATGCATCATTTCTTATCCCACATTAGTCAAAAGACCATGGGGTTGAAACGTGAAGGCCAAAATATCACTCGAAATGGATAGAATTAAACTGAAAAGGTAGCGTTAGGAAAATTACAATACCATTGGACCCAAAAGAAGGAAAATTGTGGGTCAAAACATGGGATGAAGCCCAGGAAGCCCAACGATTGTATCAAGTAATAAATGAACAAAAAGACAATGTTGAGCCTAACTGTGAAAGAGAAATTTTAATCAGATAACCATTGTCAATAAGACAGAACTTGGATACAAAATTTTATAATTGGCAAATGTAGAACTATGAAGCTCAAGCCGAGGAGTGTTGGTCGATAGAGGCAATCCCAATAAAGTGATCAAGAACATGTTTTTCAGTACAAGAAACTATCCCTATCGTGCTCAAGAAAAAGTTGAAACAGACACCAACACTCATCCTGAATAACACACAAATGAGATCTCCCATGTGGTTTAATGAAAGAAATTCCCCGACAACTCATGTCGAAGAAATGTCCAAATCAGTCAGAGAATAGGGGAGGGTGCAAAGTTTAGTAGAATCCTTCACCATCTAGGCACCCCAATGGTGGGAAACCCATGCACCACAACTACAAACATGGAACACCTCTACCTTG
Source organism: Picea engelmannii (assembly GCA_009831015.1). Classification (NCBI taxonomy): domain Eukaryota; kingdom Viridiplantae; phylum Streptophyta; class Pinopsida; order Pinales; family Pinaceae; genus Picea; species Picea engelmannii. Next base: position 2,708,145 of record ML778188.1, read on the forward strand.
TACTTCGTAGGAAGATTTGGTATAAAGAAATTATGAGCACAAGTCGGCATCCCAACTTTTAAACCTGAGTTCGACCCAGACGCTCACATTCACCAATGTGAGAATGACTGGAGAAGAGTTTCATGCCGTGATGAAAGGGTATGGCCACACATGTTTCCAAACATTCTAGATGATATACCACACAAGTGGTATAAAATTGAAGAAATATGTGGCCACACATTCAACTGGAATGAAATCAAAGAAAATTTCATCAGATACTTTGAATTCATCCCCAAGGAGGCACATTTGTGAGAGGCCACAAAAGAAATCAATTTTTTTTTTTAAAAAACAAATCTGAATGAGATTCAGAAGAGAGGCAAAGCCAAATTCGACATGGGATCGACTTCGACTTGCAATTTGTGTCGGCACAAAGTCCAGATTGTGTAACAAATCGACGAATAGATATGGAAAACATAAGTTTTCCAGGGAAAATTTTTCAATGGAAGAAGAGTCATCCTGGCGTAAACAAACTTGTAAAAAATGTTTACTTACTGTCCAAGGAAGAAAAAAAAAAACAAGGAATACATAGAAAAACCCAATTTCCCCTTAAGCTATCATAACGTTGTAGAAGGAGAATGCCAATTAGATGAATCTAAATCACCTAAGCATATGGACACGGAAATCAAAACTAAGGAGTTTGACATCTCAATAGATGGTCAATCGGAAATGGAGAGAATAGGTGATTATTGTTCTAACAAACAAACCGCAAAGATAGTCGACCTATTGAGATAATATCATGATGTTTTTACACGATTGAGTCACCAAATTGTCATCCTTTTTACCTTTATTTCACATCATTTTCCTTGACTTTTAATCATTTACCGATTCTTGTAACCTTATATTAAGTCCATTTTCATGCTTTATGTGGGTTTAGGTTTAATATGTTTTCCAATGCATTTATTTTATTATTTTGAGTGAATTTATGATTAAATATTAGAAAAATAGCAAGTTCTTACTTAGCCTTGAAAGTTGAGTTAGTTTGATTATGTTTACAGGTATATTTGGAGTTTCCAACAACGCTTATTTTTACCACCTAGCATCAAATTCGAATTTCATCCTCAAACTTTGAATATTTGAGGAAGATTTGGAATAATCACTCAAAGCATATTTCATGGAGAAGAATCATGGAAGTTTTGGTAAAAATTCTTATTAAATATCTTAGATATTTGTGAGAGGATTTGTAGAGATAATTATCTTCTAATTATTAGCAAAGTGGTTGTAACCACATGAGAGAATTGTGGATATGAATTAATTAGTGTTTATATTATTCTCAAACAAAAATATGTATAAATAAGAGTGCCTCCTCCATTCCAAGGGGAGGACTCTTGGAGCAAATATCCAATTCATGATGGAGTGAATAAAACGTTTCAGTATCTTCTTTTATATGGATTGTAAGTTTATAGTTTTTTTGTGTGTTTTATAATTTGATATAGTTTATGTTGTATAGTAGTTTTCTACCTTATTCTTGGGAGAATTGAGATCACTCAAAATGGATCATGGTGGTATTTTCTTTCGTTTTATGCAAGTGTGTTTATTTTATGCAATTTTGTTTTCCCTTTTTATCAAAGCATTGTTTCATATACAATGTTTGTGTTGTTTGGTTTTGATACACAACAACTATATCTTGGAGATTTATTAATGCTAATGTCCTATAGTTTTTAAAGTATTGTTTGCAAGTGTTTGGGTCTATCATCTCTTCTTTCCTCTATCTTTATTTTATTTTCATGATTGATTTGTTTTGAGTGGAGGTAAATCTCATTGGGGGTTGAACGATAACATTGAGTTTCATTATGTTATGCAAACGTTGTGTACCTCACAGTGAAAGAAATATAACTTGTTCCCTTGAAAACTATGAATTATTAACCCAATGAAGATCATCCCCTTTTCTTTTTGCAATTGTCAGTGTGTGAAGTAGAATAACCTTTTTCATTCCTTGTTTAGTTTTGCAAATTAAGAGAACGGTGTCAATTGAAGGTGGGAACGAGGTTTTCTCCAAGAATTTCATACAAGAATGCTTAGGATTTTCTTAAGTGAAAGAATGTATCATGTTCCCAGTAGAGCACTTCCTTGTTTTGTTTCCCAATAAATGAGATTCTTGTAATTTGCATTGATGCTAGTTAATACTAGAAGCATAGCTTTATAGAGTTTAATAATGTTATTTTCCTTATATTAGGTACTCATTCATGTTCTAATATCTTCACATACAGTGTTGAGATCTCTAATCATACGCCCTCAGATTGATGATTTAATGTCCAAATATTATACATATAATTTGACTGGCATGCACGGGATTATAAAGACTTGAAAGGATTGGTGCAAGAGATGTGAGACATGAAAATTAACCTCATCCCTGGGGCCAATCCCATCAAAAAATGGCCATACAAGTTGGCACACAAATATAATCACATAGTCCAGAAAGAGATAGAAGCAATGCTAGTTGTTGGCATCATATATCATATCAACAAATCAGAGTGGACAAGTCTGATGGTCATGCAACCTAAAAAGAACGACCCCAAGAAACTTAAAATATGTGTCGACTTCTGAGGCTTGAACAAGATTACATTAACCGGTCCATTCTTGACATCGTTCGCCAACGATATCATTAATGAAGTTGTAGGACACAATTGTTATTCTTTAACTGATGTCTTCTCAGACTACAACCAAGTCCCTATTTCAAAAGAATATAGGGGGGAAACAACATTTGTTTCTTAATTCGGGTCATTTGCATATATATTAATTCCATTCAGACTCAATAATTCCCCAACAAAATTCTCTTAGATAGTGTTCAAATCATTTCAAGAATACATTTACAAAACAATGGTTGTGTACTTTGATGACTAGACCATTTACAGTCTGTTAAAAGATCACATCCATTGGTTAAGAATGATGTTAAAAATATGTAGACAAATTCATTAGTCCTTGAATATCAAAAATTGCATCTTTTCCACACCTATAGGAATTATATTGGGCCACCTTATATGTAAAGATGGAATCAAGGTCGACATGGCCAAGTTCAAAGTTATTCTCAACCTAAAACCACCAATCAATCAGAAGTGAATCAAAATCTTCCTTGGCCATACTGGATATTACAGAAAAATCATCAGACATTACTTCAACATAACTTTCCCCATCGACAAGCTTCTGAAGAAAGAAAGAAATGGACTCAAAAATGCAATGAATCTTTTGATCTCCTAAAAAGAAAAGTGGTAGAAGAACCTATACTAAGATTCCTAGACTGGTCACGAAAGTTCCATGTCCATGTCGATGCATCTAACGTTATTGTTGGAACAATCTTATCCCAACCATACGACAACATGGTTGATCACCCAAAGGCATACGCCAGTCAAAAATCGAATAAGTCAAAAGAAATTATTGGACAATAGAGTGAGAGGCTCTAGCCATGATTTTCTCCCTTCAAAAATTTTGACATTACTTACTGGAAAATCCATTTATCTTCTTCACGGACCATCAAGCACTTAAATATTTAGTAAAAAAAATGGTCCATCAAGGAAAAATTGTCGATGGATACTATTGGTCCAAGAGTTTGACTTTGAAGTAGTATTCCAACCATGAAAGAAGAATTTCATCCCAGACCATCTATCCCAACTTGAGACAGGAGAAGAACTGACGGTGATAGCAGACGACCTACCAGACGCACATTTATTTCGAGTCGAAGTTGCCCCTAAGGAACTTGAATAAATCGCAATTTTTTTAGAAGAAGGGAAGGCTCCTAAAGATAATCCGTATAATAAAAGAAACATCCTAGAATTGAAAGAAACATCATTCACTCTCATGAATTGATATCTCTACAAAATAGGCATTGATAATATTTTGCGAAGATGCGCATTAGAACATGAACATGAGAATATAATCAATGAAGTGCATGCAGGCCCAATGGGAGGTCACTTTCAAGGCAACACGACACCCTGAAAAATCCTTCAATCCGAGATTTGGTGACTGAACTTAGATAAGGACTGTCGATAATAGGTGAAAAAGTGTGACAAATGTCATCATATGGGTCGACACTTATGGAAAAAATGAAATTCCTTTAAATTTGGTAAATCCTAGTTCACCGTTTGAAATTTAGGCTATCAAATTTGTCAGTCCCTTCCCAAAAAGAGAAAAAATAACTTGTAAGATGTGGTGACTACCTGCACAGAAGATATAGATATCAAAATAACATACACAACTTGCAAAGGTGAGAAGAGAAGAGACAAAAAATGGAGGAAAGAATGAAAGAATTTCTTTTAACCGTATTCCACACACAAAAGGTGAATAATTTACAATATATATAGGATACATGAGTAACTAATATGCCATAGTAGTGATCTAGAGAGATCTATATGCTCACTAATAGACACTGGAATGAATTTCCACCTAGTCTTGGTTAACTTATCCATGCAATCCACAGTTAACTGAGTCACACATCATCCTATGGCCATATCTTGTCTATTGAGAAAGTCATTTTTCTCATCGATGGAATCATGCTTAATTCCATTTTTGTGGTTATTTGGTATAAGCCTCTACTTAGAAGTAGAATCTTTGTCTTCCACTCCAAATAGTTATACGGAGTTAGAATTGTAGACAGAGGAAATTCCATTCTTCCTGTAATCTTCAATCTTCAGTCTCTACAAAAGAGTGTTGGTGATGAACCTTCCTAGTGGCCTGTGGGATCTAATACCATGTAATATGTGGTGAATACCTACATAAAAGATATATATACCAAAAGAACATACACAACTTGCAAAGGTGAGAAGAGAAGAGACAAAAAATGGAGGAAAGAATGAAATAATTTCTATTAACGGTATTCCACACACAAAAGGTGAATGATTTACAATAACTATAGGATACATGAGTAACTAATGTGCCATAGTAGTGATATAGAGAGATCTAGATTCTCACTGACAGACACTGGAATGAATTTCCAGCTAGTCCTAGTTAATTGATCCATGCAATCAGCAGTTAATTGAGTCACACGTGTGGAAGTGAGAGAAACACATGCAATTGTTGGTGATAAAACCAAGGCTTCCATGCGTGAGTGACTTCCACTAGTATAAATAAGTGTAACTGACTTTGAATTGAAGAGGAACACCCTATTTTGTATGGGAATATACTCTAGGTAGAATATTCTCATCTAAGGAAGCGTTATCAATATTGGACTATCAACCTTAGGAAAATAATTACCTAGGTGAGTGCGTAATATCTCCAACATAATTGGGGTGAAATACATCATCACAGTAGTCAAATATCTAACTAAATGGGCAGAGGCAAAACCAGTCGAAAGTTTCACAAAGAAAACAGTCTCCAAATTCATCTATGAAAATGTAGTAACCAAATTCAATTGCCCTTTAACAATAATCAACTATCAAGGAACTCATTTTGTCAATGGCACAATCAGATTATGACTCAAAAATTTCATGATTGACCACGGGAAGATGACTTCCTATCATCAACATGCCAACAAAGTTATCAAGTCGTTCAACAAAACATTGCATAAAGGTTTAAAAAAAATATGTAGACTAGACAAAGAATATTGGGATAATAAGGTCCCAGCAATAATGTGGACTTATAAAACAGCATACAAAAGATCAATTGGCCAAACACCATTAAATATTGTATATGGTCAAGAAGCTATAATACCACTACAATTATGCGCAAATGCATAAAATATGGAATCTATCCTTGAATTCGACCATATTCTTAACACAAGACAACACTTCTACCAGTTGAATCAATTAGAGGAAGAAAGGATGCTTGCATAGCATCATCGGGGGGCTCAAAAGAACCAACAAAAAAATTTCCACGACTGACACATCAAAAAGAAAGACATCAATGTAGGAGATTTTCTACTACTATATGACATTCAGATAAAGGTAAAGCCTTGTAAACTAGAAATTTATTGGTTGGGTCCTTGCGTCGTCGAGGACATCCAACCATCAGGAGTGGTACAACTAAGGACCTTGTAAGGGCACCCCTTTCAAAAATTAGTCAATGGGGCCCATTTAAATAAATACAATATGTATCATTCTCATGACTTGTTGGTGAAAACATATTTGGGTGCGCCAGCAGGATCTGACTAGGTCGAAAACCCTTCAGGATAGCCTAGGTCAAAGTCGAGAATAAAAGAATAAATAGAGAAAAGAAAGAAAAGAAATATAAGAAATAAAATCCAAAGAGAGATTCAAAAAAAAAAATCAATAAACAAGTCGGTTATCAGAATTAGGTACAAAATTTCTTGATAAGTACAAGCTATATGACCAACCCGAACCACCAAAATCATTCATTCAAGCCTGCCATGTTTAAACATGAGAAGATAACATGGCCCTTAGTCATCACCAACATCATTCAGAGAAGAAAAGCGGAAACCCATAACAAATTCAGCACCAAGGAAAGATATACGCCATCTCTTAAACAAACGGACCAGTCAATCGACCGAAAGAGATGTACTTCATTCATTCAAATGTAAAACCAATCAATCAAGCAAGCGATAAAAATACAAATCAAGCAAGTGCAAGAATCATAATTCAAGTGAACATGAGCATCAAATTCAACAAAAAGAACATGGATTTAGAAAATCAAACATCCATTGTTCGAGAGGCATTTTGGATAAGTTTTGAGATCTGCACCAAGAGGAATTCAAAGGGTAAAAGGAAATCAGAATATGGACTAGAGTGCGCGAAAAGAAGGAGGTAGAGAGCATGAGAAAAGAATGTGTGACAGAGCAGTGCACAAAAGAAAGAAAATGGTTATAAATCGTTGGATTTTGGGGACACTTTGTCCACTTTTTAAATGGTTTTGGGGGACAGTTTCTCCACTTTTGTAAAGGGATTACTCATATTGTTATGTATAAATATGTAAGATAAAGAGAGATAGATAGATATAGAGAGATGATGCATGTAAGTTTATAATACTTTTTGGTAAGGGACTTGAGCGAAGGAAAAAATATATAGTGTGACTGAGGAGTAAACTCGCACTGCATCAGAACATCTAGGCAAGTTTGGGATTATGTTAATGTTGCATATATTGTAGCGCAGTGTGCAGTTGTACAAAATATATTAATGAATAATATAAAAATCCAGTCGTTGTGGACGTAGCCCAAGTTGGGTGAACCACGTAAATCTGTGTGTTATGACATGTTTGCAATTTATGATGTTTTTTGGTTTATGTTGAATGTATGGATCACATATAATGTTATAATGTCATTCATAGATTATGTTTGTTGATAAATGGTCCAGGAGGATCCAGGAATGCTCACAGAGGTCCAAGAGGAGCTGGAACGCTCAGAGGGATCTAGAAAGGGTCAGAAAAGCTCAAAATTCAACCATCTCAAAATTTCAATAAAATGACATCATTATGAAGAGATCGTCTCCATATTTCCAACGGAACAAATGCTAAGTCAAACGGAGTCTGTGTGAAAAAATTATGGCTGGTCAAAGTTCACGGAAAAAATCAACCCTAAAGAGACACTTGGCAGGCTCAGAGAGAGACACATGGAAAGTTCATAGGTTGAAAAGTGGGACTACCAAAGGGTGACACGTGGCATGGCAATGTGGCACGTGTAGAGTGATGTGGCATGACAGTTGGCAGGTTGAGTTGACAAGTACCTCCATGCATCTAAGTGGTCCAATGATGTAATGACGCATGGTATAGGAGGGCCAATGAGAGGTCGCCACATGGTGACCTCCCATTGGCCAGTAATGGTTATGTTGTGTAAACATTATGGAGTTTATGGGAATTGACCCCATGACCTCCATAACACTCCAAGTCTTAACAAAGTCTCCCCAACCAATATACCATATGATGGTTCTTATCCAAACTATGGCATTTAATTTATTTAAATTAATACTAGGTTTCATATGGAGGAGGAAAGGGGGCCGAGGGCTAGCCCTCGACCCCTGGTCATTGTACATCCCATCATATGGAGGAGGAAAGGGGGTCGAGGGCTAGCCCTCGACCCCTGGTCATTGTACATCCCATACGACCATACCTTAATTCGCAAGGAGCTAGTTAACATGTTAGCAAGAGTATTGGCATATAATATATATTATATATAATATATTATATACCATGCGTTTAAAACCCACCAACGAATATAACTACCTACTATATATATAATATGGTTATATATTAAAACAAACAAACCACCAACAAATATGTCATGCATGAGAATAGAACCCGAACCTCTGCGATTATAGTGGACGGTTCTAACCAATCCACCAAACGACTCCACATTTGGTGGGATTCCCGCCAAAAATAGAAATAGTTGCCACTAAATTTGTGAGGTTAGGACCATGGCCTATTTAATGGGCACGAATCCCAATGTTTGGACACGCATTACAAGGCTTTGGACACATAATTTTATGTAGATATTTTGGTCTCCTAATCCGTGTCGAGGGTATAAAGCATATGAGGCTACACTGTAAAGCGTGCCAAATTGTACGTTGATGGAATTTTGAGTATTTTATATCAATTTTGCATGAGTTTTCGCCAGGAATTCAACGGTGCACTATGTTTCTGCATTTTAGCAAAGTAGCAAAAAGGTCATTGTATTATTTTACGTTCCAAGGGGGTTTCGGGGCACTGTAAGCATAATATAGTCGAGTTTATACTCACCTTTCTCAGTTTTTCGAGAGGAATCCAAGGGTGGTGTCCTTTTCTGCATCAGAGTAGCATATTTGAAAGGTGTCTTCAGCTCTTGTATTGTAAATTATTTTTATTGTACTTGAATCATTTGAGCATTAATAAAGTGATTTCGCATTTGGTTATGTAAGATGGATTATGCAAGTTATGATCATCATTTAAAGTGTTTGTTTGAGTAAGATAAATCACTTCCATGCTATAAGCATTGTCAATAAAAGATTTTGGAATGAGAAAGTGGTATTGAACTTAGCAATATTTTCAGATCGAGTGTTGTATAGGTTCTATCCATTTTTTGATCAAGTGGTATGAGAGTAGGTTTAATAGGTGAATGCTTACAAGAGCTAAACACAAGTGTGGCGAAGGAAAACTTGAGAGTTATAATCTAGATATTGGTTCAAGGAGCTTCACTCGAAGAGAAGAGATGGCTTCACCAAGGACAATAGGTGAGATAGCTTCACCAGGGAAAATAGGTCCTTATGAATCTGAAGATGATTTCTTCAATGCCTTTAATCAAATGAAGGAAATGGTGGAAGAGCTCTACAGTGAGAGAGGATTACGAAAAGGAGAAAGTTTTGGACAGGTTAAGAAAGAAGATGATCTTCCTCCTTATCCACCTCCTTCAAGACCTCCTTATCCACATCCTTCAATACTGCCTTCTTCACCTCCTTCATCTCCTTCCACTTCTCAGCCCTCATCTCCTCATAATAAAATTGCTTCAAAGAAGTCATTGTTAAAGTTGGATGTCAGGTTTAACTTGCCCATGTATAATGGCGAGTCTAATCCATAGAAGTTAGACAGTTGGATTCGACAAATGGAAGTTTATTATCATGTTTAGCATATTGAAGAAGATTAGGTAAATATTCAATTGGCCTCTCTTCGCATTGAAGGTACAACGTTGATTTGGTGGGAAGGTAAATTTCAGGAAGGTATCCAAAAGAGCGGTAATATTCTCACTTCTAGGTCAAAATTCAAAGTTGCATTTAGGAAACAATTTTATCCTTTGTCATATCAACAAAATGAAATTATGGAATGGAAATATATGGGGAAAGGAAAAGGAGAGAGTGTGTAGGATTTTACTGAGGATTTTAGGAAGAAATCATTGGCTTTAAATATTTCATTACATTCTACAAAAACCCTTCTGAAATACATTGGTGCTTTGCATAGTTTCATTTGTCATACTCTTATTTTGTTAAATCCCACTAATTTTGATGAAGTATGTGTTCAAGTTGTGCATCTTGAGTCCAAGGGGAAGGATGCTAAAGATGGTTCCTCCAAGGATTTTTCTCAGCATAAGGGAAATAAGAACAAGGGAAAAGAGAAACAGGTAGCTACAGTAAATAAGGAAGAAGCAAAGCTCACATGTACTCATTGAAAGAAAAGTGGACATGATGAAGATCATTGTTGGAAGTTGCATCATGAATTAAGGCCTAAAATGTATGGAGGCAAAGAAAATAAAAAGGTCGTTGTCACATCCCAACAAGATTCGGGATATGATTCAGATGACAAGACACAAATCACAGTTGTAGGTGTTGTGAATGCAAGCAAGAATGTATCTATGATGTCTGCAAAAGAAAGTGAAGGATATAATTTGGAATATAATAATGAAATATTCAAGTTATCTTCTAGTCATGAAGTGTTTCAGAATTCTCCAAAGTTTCCACATGAAGGTCACTTGCATGCAATATTTCTGAAGCTGATAACTGACGGGGATCTTTCTAGGAAGAGAAGGAATGTTGTTAATTCATTGTCAGTAGCATCTATATGTTCGCTACTACTGTTGATATGGTGTGCATGGCCAGTAGTGGAAAACATGAATACAGATAGATGTGGAAGTTTGAGAGTGATTATTGTGTTAGCATCTTTATCTAATCCTTCATCCTTGTTATTCAGTTGATTGTAATGAGTCAATTGGTCCAAGCATGGGGAAGAGACACAGGTCAAGTGGAGATGCATCTCCCTCATTTAATGTATGAATGAAAACATTTTGGTGGTCTAAAATCTTCCCAGTGGGGAGGAATGATCCAGCAGGATCCAAGAACACTCACAGAGGTCTATGAGGATCTCGAACGCTCACAAGGACCCAGAAAGGGTCAGAAAAGTTCAAAATTTGACCGTTTCAAAATTTCGATAAAATTACATCATTGTGAAGAGATTTTCATCATCATTCCAATGGCGCAAACGAAAAGTCAAAAAGATTTTGTATGAAAAAGTTATGGATGGTCAAATTTCAGGGCAAAACTCAACCTTGAAGAAACACGTGGCAGGATCAGATTGAGACACGTGGTAGGCTCACAGGTTGAAAAGTGGCACCACCAGAGGGTGACATGTGGCATGGTGATGTGTCACATGCAGGGTGGCGTGGCATGACAGTTGGTAGTTTGAGTTGACAAGTACCTCCGGACATCCAAGTGGTCCAATGATGTAATGAAACGTGGCATGGGAGGGATAATGAGAGGTTTCCATGTGGCACCCTCCCATTGGCCAATAATGGTTATGTTTTGTAAAACTTATGGAGTCTAGAGGAATCGAACCCATGACCTCCATAACACTCCAAGTCTTAACAAAGTCTCCCTAACCAATATACCATATGATGGTTCTTATCCAAACTATGGCATTTAATTTATTTAATCTAATACTAAGTTTCATATGGAGGAGGAAAGGGGGATGAGGGCTAGCCCCCAGCCCCTGGTCATTGTACATACCATACCATCATACCTTAATTTGCAGGGAGCTAGTTAACATGTCAGTGTGAGTATTGGCATATAATATATTATATACCTTATGTTTAAAACCCACCAACGGATATAACTACCCACTATATATAATATGGTTATATATTAAAACAAATAAAACTCCAAAAAATATGCCATGCATGGGAATAGAACCCGAACCTTTGCTATTATAGCGGACAGTTCTAACCAATCCACCAAACAACTCCACATTTGGTGGGATTCCCACCAAAAATAGAAATAGTTGCCACTAAATTCGTAGGATCGTGGCCTATTTAATGGGCACATATCCCAATGTTTGGACACACATTCCAAGGATTTGGACAAACAATTTTATGCAGAGCTTTTGATCTCGTAATATGTTTTGAGGGTACATGGCATATGAGGCTACACCGTAAAACATGCCAAATGGTACCCTGATGGAATTTCAAGTATTTTATATCAATTTTGCACAATTTTTGCCCAGAATTCAATGGTGCACTCTGTTTTTGCATTTGAGCAAAGAATCAAAAAGGTCATTGTATTATTTTGTGTGTCAAGTGGATTCCAGGGCACTCTAAGCAAAACATAGTCGACTTTATACTCACTTTTCTCATTTTTCCGAGAGGAATGCAAGGGTGGCGTCCTTTTCTGTGTCAAAGTAGCATATTTTAAAGGAGTATTCAGCTCTTGTATTGTAAATTCCCTTTATTTTACTTGAAGCATTTGAGCATTAATAAAGTGATTCTTCATTTGCTTATGTAAGATGAATTATGCAAGTTATGATCGTCAGTTAAAGTGTTTGATTGAGTAATATAAATCACTTACATGCTATAACCACTATCAATAAAAGATTTTGGAATAAGAAAGTGGTATTGAACTTAGTGATATTTTCAGATCAATTGTTGTATAGGTTCTATCCATTTTTGGATCAATAAAGTAATTATTAAGTTATGAGAACAGTGTGCATGAGTAAAGGACCTGAATGATGCTTCACTTCCCCTCATCACTGCAAAACCTTGGTTTTTGCAGCCCCTCTAGATGCCTCGAGCGAGACTTCACTTGCTCTATAGGTGATGTTTAAAGGGCCAGTATCTAAGGGTTTTGTTGGTATTTGAATGATTAACCCCAGGTCTACCCCTTGCACGCCAAAAAATGGTTTTGTTGTCGGGACTAGGAACTGTAATTGAGGGGATTGTTTTGGAGGTCTAATAGAGAAGAAATTGAAGAATGTATATAAAGGAAGCAGTGAGGCTTTTCTAGAAGACAAAAAATAAACCCTAGGCTCAGCGATGAACAGTGGTTACAAAGGTATGTTCTCACAAATCTACATGAAATTTTCTTTGGTGAATTTTCGATTATTTTGACTGAATGGTTAGGAAGGATAGTAGAGAATGTTGGGAGATACAAAGTTGAAGCCCTGATAAACTAGACTCCTAAACTAATCAAACAACTCAATATGGTAAGTAATAAGGTTTCTCACGCAGTATATTTCTAGTTGAGTAGTATACTAGAGGGTTATATTATGGATTTTGTAGTAGATTGTACCTAGTTGTATAGTTTCGTAGAGAGGGACTTCTTCAGGGGCCCATGCAGAAGATACATGAACACATTATATACTTGGATAAAGATGTTATTTTGAGAGAAGAATGTCATGAATATGCATTCCTATAGCTAAGCACCTTCACGCACATAGGGGAACTAGGGGATGACAGGAGGATGGTCTGAGAGTGGGAAGGATGAGTAAGGAGTGGATGGACTAAGGATGTCGAGAGAAGATATTGACTCTGATGGATATATTGGAGTACTATGTTGTGGGAAAAGGTTTAGGTATAGCAAGAAGGGGACTATGGATGGAAAAGGAGAGCAGCAGAAAGCATTCGAGGAAAGTAACCCCTATGCAGAACTTCAGATCACTCTGTACGGAGAAAGGAAAATGAAAGAAAGAGATCCTCAGTACTGCCCTGTAGAAGGAAGTCCATCTCAAATCAAAATCTACATTGAACCCATGACCATGTGTGCGTCATTAAGGATTGAAGCAAGAACTTAGACTTGTTTAAGAGAAATTGTAATAAGTGGAGGAAGTCAGAGAAATAGTTATAATATCAGGAACAACACAGCAAACCAGAGTCAGTCAACACCACCAAGGGTAAGTACAACACCTAATACAATGGCAGTGATAGACCACACGTTGAGAATTCCCGAGTTTTAGGGAACAGGGTCAGAGGAACCTGAGAAGCACTTGTGTGTATGCGACACAATATGGACTACGAAGAATGTCCAGGATGAGGCAATGAAAATCGCGCAGTTGGCCACGATATTCAGGGGACATGCATTGTTGTGGTGTACAAAGTTTCAGACAACTACACTAGCCGAACAGTCAAGAACCTTGGCATAAATCAGGCAAGTGTTACTAAAGGAATTCAAAAAGCCAAAATTTGAATTTCAATATATTACAAAACTAAAGGAAATTAATCAAGTATAGAACGAAACAGTGTGGGACTACGACTAGAGATTTAAAGATGTAATGGGCAGGCTAAAATTTCAGATTCCTAACGAGCAGCACCGAGAATGGTTTATAGTCGGTCTATTGTCACACATTCGTTGTCGCAACCTGATATTTGGAAATCACGATGAAATTGGAAGCATCTCTTGTAGGAGATGGTATAGGTATAGTCAGAGTTGGTTGCATTGAGAATTCAATTATCATAGATAACAAAGGAGAAGGAGAAGCGTGAACATGTTTGGTGTATAACATGTAAGACAAAAGGCCATAGGAAGGAAGAGTGCATAGCCTTCGCATAGTATATGGCTATAGGAGCACCAAACCCATTGGAAGGAGGAGTAGGATACTGCGAGATATGTAAGACATGGGGCCATCACCTAAATACTTGTCCCTTACTACAGAAATATCAGAGTACCCCAAGAAACTTATTCTGTAATTTTTTCAATTCGGTAGGACACGATGAGAAAGATTGTTGTGCATTTTACTTAATGAGAGAGCGCACTTCAGATGCATACAGAATTCAGGAAGAAAATGTCGTAGTAGAAGGAGGAATTCCACAATATAACACTTGAAGAGGCTTTAATCAAGGTCGATGAGAAGGTTTCGGCAAAGGGAAAGGACGTGGAGAATTTGGTCGAGGAGGTAAAGGACCGATAATATGATACAATTGAAATTAACCGGGACATTTAGCAAGAGACTTCCCAAATCCTTGCACGACATGTATGTATTACAGAGCCTTGGATAATGCGATAGAAGATTTTCCCCAATTGATAGCAAAGTGGTAGGCGAGAGAGAATCAAAACCAACACAAAAATCAGAATCAAAACTAGTGATCAGGGGATCAAATTTTGCTCAAAAATTCAAAGTGCTCGGAATCGCTTCAAGCCGGACGAGAGCGTAGGTCTCATCGTTGCGAACCCAACGCAACTCGTTTCGTCTCAAACGGACATTGAGAGCGAGAGATATTTCAATCTGTTCGTCAAGTCAAACAGGCAAAAAAATGATGTTGACTGTACAGTTCGTACAGTCCGTACAGGCTAACGTGGCAGATCCGTACGACCGTACGTGTGGTGACGTGGCAGTTATTTATTGGATGACAGGTGGTCGAATGGGGAGTCAACACATGGCACTGTTTGGGCAAGTGATTGGGTGCCACGTGGCCCAATCATGGGCTGCCACATGGCACCCCGGGATTGGTTGATTATTATATGTAAAATGTATTGGAGTCCATGGGGTTCGACCCCCGGACCTCCCCTCCACATTACGCCTTCGCAAAGACCGTCCGACCAACAGACCATTGGTTGTTACTTAACATGTATGTGAGTTTGTTTATATTTAAAGTCAAAGTTTGTAACTGTTGGCGGGGGGTCGGGCCAGGGCTTAGCCCCGGCCCGCGGTCATTTGTTTTTGCATATGTCCATACCATATATACTATGCACCTAACGGTTGGCGTGGGGTTTAAACCATAGCCTGTGGTCTTTGTATATTCCATGTGACCTTTGTTATATGCGTGCGGGATTTGTTTAAAAGTGGTTTACACGGTTTAAAAACCGACCCGCCATGTGTCATTACTTTATTTGGTATTAAAACGGAGCCCTTTTATTATAGCGTGAGGTCGTGTTATGACCCATATGCCCGAGGTGCTAGGCGGTTAGGGGCTGGCGCACCCTTAACCGTCCTACAGTTTGCACCATTGGCGCGGTTGCGCCCGGTGCTGGGTTTTCACGCTATTTATTGCGTGTGTGCCAGGTTCAATTTACAAGGGTGCAATTTGTAGATGCAGAGACAGCAAGCTTGAAGGGGGAGACTTCCAGGAGGCCTAACTTCTTCGTTTTTCGACCGATTGAGGTGCCGAAAGAGCCCAGACAGGGGTTTTTGGATGCTCTGAAGCCATTGGAGTAGTCGGTTTGACAGTTTGAGCATTGTAAGACATGTTTTTGAGCACTTTTGAGCAATTAATAATAATGATTCATTGGAAGTTAGACCAGGAGATGTAGCCCAAGAGAGGGGTGAACTCCTTTATCAATTGTTGTGTTTATGTGCTTATGTTCATTGATTATGCTACTGTCTATGTGTATTTTGCATGAGTAATCCATTAATTTATGTGTTGCAAACTGATCCATTTTCTTTAAACACATAACATTTACATTGCAATAATTTCAAGTATTTCAAGTCTTCTTCATTTTTAGATCAACTAGAACCTTCAGATGAAATCCATTGAAGAACACGGTCATCAACCCAAAGTAGTAGTTGTTACACACGGTGGAACAAGAACCAGACTAGATGCCACAAATAAAGGAATGGGAGTGGAACAATGGATAAGGAAGTCAGTTGAGCCTAGATCGGCATTAAATCCACAGGAAGAAAGAGAAACTTATCAGTAATCAAGGAAGGAGATACTAGGACCAGACTTGATAGCTTCAACATCAAAGACACTGCCAATGTACGATATGTCATCAGTTATGATCACACTATTCCAGACAGGCCAATCGAGAAGGTAAACACTTTGAAAGACTTTCTCAAAAGCTACTTAGAATTAATGCTCGGTGAGACAACATTAAATACACTACGCAGGATGATTAATCATTGTACACAAGACAAAGAAGTACCTACAACGCAAAAATCAGTGAACCAAGTCTTGCACAAGAAGAGGACAAACAAATAGTTCATATTAAGTGCACAGATAGGAGAATACGACATGGATAATTTCATCTTGGACTTAGGATCAGAGGTCAATGTTCTTCCAAGACAAACGTGGGAGATGATGGGGAAACCAAATATATTTTTTTCGATTGTCCATTTGAAGTTGGATAACCAACATAAGATAATACTCGACATACTGGTAGGAGTACCTGTGAACATAGACAGAGTGTGCAGTGTAGCTGACTTTGAATTCATCGATATTGTGGATAAAATTCAGTCACACCTAGCTCTGTTTGGACTAGATTGGGCCTTCGATAATCAAGCTATCATCAACCTGAAGAAAAGAGAAATGTTTTTTGAACGAGATGGCTTAAAGTTCACTATGCCATTAGATCCTATGGAGGTAAGAAGATATGTGGATCCCACAAGAAGGGAAATTGATAACTTATATAACATGATAGCACGCATGGATGACTATGTCAACCCCACTATGGATGGTGCACTTATTTGGAGAAGCATAAGCTCTTGTGCATTAGACTCGGAGGAAGGACTTGAACAATGGCAGCACTGGTTGCATGAAGTGTCAACCATAAAGTGTGCATGCATTACTCGTTCATTATGCTAGATCGAAACTAAGGTACGAGATACGGCAAAGTTTGAAGGGTCAACAGAAGTAAGTTATTTTGCTAATGATTTTGAGCTACAGATACCTAAACATCAAAGGTTATTAGCATTATATGTTGCACTAGATCAACCCCGACGAGATGGTGGGAAACCCACAAGGAAGGGATAGAGGATTGGCAACATTGCAAAAATTTGATACAAATTAGGTTTGGGGCAGAGAACATTATGCCCAAGTATACAGGCATGAACGATCTGAAATGCCATGTGGCATGATGTATTACAACTTGGAGGAAAGTTTTGAAGCAGGAATGGATGCACTGGTTCATACATATGCTAAAGACAGTTCCTAGGAAACTGGTACTTAGAGATATAAGTGTGTAGAGGAACGATGAACTAGGAGGAGCTCATCCAAAACTTTAAGGTAACATTTACTTTTGAACCTGAGTCACTATTAGTTGATGATATATTACAATTCATTAGAGGCAAAAATTTTATGGAAGATGGACAAGTACAAATAGTACCTACATGTAGTGCACACAAATATTATGCGACAGCTCATGAATTGTTCGAATGTTATAACATTACCGAGGGTGACAAAGAAGAAGAAAATGCAAGAGATGTACATGTATCAGAAATTTAAGGGGAGCACGGCATAGTAGGTCCAACACTTGAATCTGACACACATGAAAAGATCTTAAGAGTGCGTAAAGTGAACATTGGCATGGAGGAGAAGCCAAAGTTTGCAAACATTGGGGATTACTGGAATGATGAGACCATGGAAAATATTGCAGACCTACTATGTGAATACCAAGATCTTTTTCCAACCACATTTTCAGAGATGAAGGGGATAGTTGGAGAATTGGGTGAGATGAAGATCCCACTGAAACAAGACGCTAAGCCAGTAAAAAAACACCCTACAGATAAAATCCAAAGTACAAGGAAAAAGTGAAAGAAGAATTGGACATGATGATAGAAGATGGTATAATTGAACTTGTCGCGGACTCTGAATGGATAAGTCCAATGGTGGCTCAAGATAAGAAGGCGGGGGGTATTAGAATTTGTGTAGACTTAAGAAAGTCGAATGATGTCTGCTTACATGACCCATTCTCGGCCCCCTTTACGGATGAAGTATTGGAAAACTTAGGAGGACTGGAGGCTTACTTGTTCACCAATGGATTTTTAGGATACGATCAAATAAATATTGTGCCAAAAGACAGACATAAGATGACCTTTGTGACAGAATGGGAAGCTACTGGTACACAGTTATGTTGTTTGCATTAAAGATTGTACCTATTGTGTTTTATAGAGTGGTTGTCGCAACATTTAAGGATTTTATTCATCTGTTTCTTGAAGCGTACCTAGATGATTGGACTATCTTTATCCTATTGAAATATCACACAGAAACTATAAGGTTGATACTTGACAGATGTAGACAATATAAGATTTCACTAAATTTGAAGAAATGTATTTTTTTGCGCATCATTTGGTATATTACTAGGTCACGTGGTATGCAAGCAAGGTTTGTTTGTTGATCTGACCAAGATAGTTGTAATTTTTAATTTTCCACCACCTGAATCAGTGCAACAATTGAGAACAACGTTGGGCCATACAGGTTACTACCAGAAATTTATTAAAGGATATGCGCAGATTACATCCCTAATGGAGAAGTTATTGAAGAAAGAAGCTAAGTTTAAGTGGAACGAAGACTATCATAAGGGTCTGGATGTATTGAAACAGAAGTTAGTAACCGTGCCCATTCTATTATTCTCGGATTCGAAGAAAGAGTTTCACATCCATGTGGATGCCCCATCGATAGAGCTTGGTGGAGTGTTAGTCTAGCCTATGGAGGGTGAAATAGATCATTTGATTGTTTTTTCTAGAAGGAAGTTGTCAACTATTGAGAAAAATTACACGACGACAGAAAGGGAAGGATTGGAAATGGTTTATGCTTTGCAAAAGTTCAGACATTATTTGTTGTGATCCCACTTCAATGTGTATACATACCATTCTACGCTCAGATATCTAGTGAACAAGCCAGTGTTTGGGGGGAAGAATTTGCAGATGGTAATTATTATTCCGGGAGTATGATTTTGAAGTTATTTTGAAACTAGGAAAATTGAATGTAGGATCAGATCAAATTTCACAGATACTGGCAGGGGAATATGCAGGTAACTAGAATGATAGCTTACCAAATGCACATTTGTTTTCAGTCCAAAGGGTAGACGACCATTTTGCAAAAATTGTCCAATACGTGAGCATAGGAGTAGCTCCATCTGATATGACAGTTTCCCAGAAGAAACAATTAGTGGTTAAAGTAGCAGATTATCAGTTGATCGCAAGAAACTTATATAAGTTAGGCATGGAAGGGATATTGCGATGATGTGTGCCAGAACACGAAAGACCTAGCAGAAGCACATGATGGAGTTGCAGGATGACATTATGCAGGAAAAGTGACAGGGAAAAAGATCTTGTGCGTAGGGCTATGGTGGCCTACCCTCCATAAGAACATGAAGGAATATTTCCAGAGTTGTGACGTTTGTCAAACAA
Source organism: Picea engelmannii (assembly GCA_009831015.1). Lineage (NCBI taxonomy): Eukaryota > Viridiplantae > Streptophyta > Pinopsida > Pinales > Pinaceae > Picea > Picea engelmannii. The sequence continues at coordinate 2,727,852 of ML778188.1, forward strand.
TAAGAATACCATCACGAAGGGATGATATTCCCTTGAATCTGCAAGTTACCTTACAAGCGTTTAACAAATGGGCAGTGGTTTTTGTCGAACCAATTAACCCACCTGCAATAAGAACAGGAGCCAGATACATAATTACTGCGATAGACTATTTTACCATATGGGTAGAAGAAGAACCAATTACAAATTGCAGTGTAGAGACCATTGTGTGGTCCTTGTTTGATAACATAGTTACAAGATTTGAGTGTCCTAAAATAGTTATGAGCGGCCAGGGGACTCACTTTTTTAACAAGAAAATTTCATCACTAACAGAAGAGTTCCAGATACAACATCAAAAGAGAACTCCATATCACCCGCAAGAAAATAGAACAGTGGAGGCCTTCAAAAATATACTAGAGAATGCATTGACCAAGGTGTGAACCATAGGGTGAGATGACTAGGATTTAAGGATCCCTATAGTACTTTGGGCTTACAGAACTACTTTAAAGAAGTTAATAAGACAGACACCCTTTAAGTTAACATTTGGTCAAGAAGTAATCATGCCCATGGAGTTTCTTGTACCGAGTATGTGCATTGTTGTGATGATAGACCTTACATATTCTGGCACAGTAGAAGAAATACTATCACAGCTACTAGTACTAGAGGAAGATCAGTTTATCGCAGGATTCCATTAGAAAGTACGGAAATCACAAGAAAAGGCATGGCATGATAGAACATGAAGAAGAATAAGTTCCAAACAAAATATATAGTACTACTTTACGACAACAAGTTCTTGCAACACCCAAGGAAGTTCAGGATGCACTAGCTAGGACCATACGTGATCAAATATGTGATTGATGCAGTGTTATATAGCAATATTTGCCTCACCTTATGCAAATTTTCTCAGAAGGCCTTGTTCCATTTCCCTATGGAGACTTGAAGTCCCTTTTTGCAAATCCCAAAGCTAAAAACATTATTTTTTCACATATACGCAGGTTGCACCACTACAGCTAGTGTACATCAGGTTTTGTGCTCAAAATTAAAAAATTTCGCCAGGTTTCCATGTCACGTCACGAGATCCATGATCCTTGACCTTCCATATACGAGAAACGTTCTAAATTCGCCCTTCAGTGCCACTTGAAGACTATATATGGGTCAAATACGAGCTATGGAAAAGATGAAAAGAATTCAAATTTGAGAGCAAAGTTACTCGGGAAAAATTATTCACTTCATATTGAGTCTACATCCCTTTGTCCTTTTAATTCTGAACACATTGTTCAACCCCCAAGCTCCTCCCTACTTTATTGAGAACGTCATTGTCTCTCTTATATGAGCTTGCCTTTGGTGGAGGATTGAAGTGGTGGAGGCCCAGTTGGAAGGGACTTAGTTTCTCGGTTCCAAACCGTGACGACACGGAAGTTTGTAATTCATTCACTTCTGTTGATTACATTTTAATAGAAATACTCTTTTCTCATCCAATTAATGTCTTGAAAATATTTGAATTATTATTCCATGGGCGTATTTGTTATGAATATTGATGGATTATGCTATGAATGTGCTAACATTACATATTATCACCATATGCTTATGTTTCTTGGTTGTTGAGGACAAGTTGCAGGTGTATTGATTTGATTCAAGTGCTCAACGGTGGACTTCATCGAACATCTAGATGAGGTAGGCATGTTATGTTGTCTCACTAGAATATTCGTTTATATAGCATACCTGATATTAGAGTTGATTTTTGCAGTCATTTGCATTTGTTGTGGTTTACCCCTAGCCATAGAGAGATTTTCCTCATAACAGAATTGGCGACCATACTGGGGAAAGAATCTTATTTTTTGGGGTTTGGAGTGTTTTTCTCCTTTGATTGCTCTCGTTTATATTGAGTTTCTTGTCGTCTTATTGCTTGACATCCTCTGTTCATTTTGGGTATGAGTTTCTTAGCTTTCTCCTTAGCCTGGTTGTGTTTTAACACATATACGTGGGTTTTTGCCTGATGGTCGCATACATACATGTGTTTTCCTCCTGTAAGAGGCATACATACATGCTTTTCTCATGAACAGTCACGTACATCACCCTTTGTTGCTTGGTTGCTAGGTTTGATGGTTGTTGGGTAGGTTTTGAGGGTTGTTGAGTCTTCTTAGGTCTTTGTTATGACTCTTAAGTGTTTGTGGAATGACAGGAAACCTTTCTTTGGTTGAATTTTTGGGTGATGCCTTTCTCATCATCTTTTTCATTTGATTGTCCTTGCATCTTGGGATGGGTATTTGCTTCTTGATATCCTACTTGGTTTGTCTCTGTTTACATACAACAGAATCTTTATATCAAGTTGTTGTTCAGTCCTTGCATTTTCATTCTTTTATTTTGAAAATAAAAAAATATTAGGCATTTTTCATTGATGGCATTTGGTTTTTAGGTCTTTATCATTGATCTTAGTACATGTAAAGAAAGATTGCATCTTACATAGAATTGCAGAAACTAGATTGAAAATTGCATTTTGAAAAGCATATCATTTATTGGGAATTGAAGTTAGGACTTTGCATTGTATTCATATTCATTTATTTTACTTGTTGAGTCATAACATCATTAGTTTCACGACCGCACCTTTTTGAGTAAGCAAGGCCACTAAAAGTAACACTTATAATTTAAAATTGATTAGTAACGATTTTATTTCCTAGGGTGCACAAACTAGCTTAGGATTTAGAGCCTTGGAATAGGATTTTGTGAGTAAACTTCTCCAAGGCTATTAAATCAACATATGTGTTTGAATAAGGGAGTGGAAAAATCCATTGTATAATCGGTAATATCAAGGGGCTCCGCTTACACCGAAGTTAAGCATGAGGTCACGTGAGGTTGGTTGAAGGGATATCCCTTATGGGCATCTATTCGTATATGGGGATCTTGCTAGTACCATTACCTCTGTGAGAGGCGGTGCTTTCGAGGTTTCGGGCTTTGTTACCCTGCCCATATGGTGGATTTGACTTACGATTGTTCGCCTGTGCATCGATTACATCGTGGTTTCTTAGTAGCTTGACTTAGGTACCACATAGGTTACTTGCATGGGTTATTTTGCAGGTACCTTGGGTCAGATAAGGGTCGGACATCACACAACCTTTATGGAGGATTAACTCTTCGGGGGGATCTGACCGACTGGTTGTTAATCCCATGAGGGCCCTTATAACTGATTTTGTTACCTCCGATCTTTAGAAAATGAGTCTTAGGGCCCTCTTGGGCAAGGCATACCTACTTTAGAGAGGGATGCCCCTTTCAGCCACTTTACCCTGTTTGTATGCATATTTGCCTTTTGTTTATTTTACTTTGGTGTTCTCTTTTATTACTAGTTGGACTTAGGATTTTATTTTTTTTATCACAAGTATTGATTCATCATGGAGCCAGACCAGCTTCCTCGTAGGTCTTGCCACTTGTTACAGTTACCACCGCATTTTGAGTCTTTTCCTTCTAAAAGGCATAAAGTTATCAAACGTGATACACACACCTCCACTTACCAGACTTGTGATCATACAAGGATGAGTTTTGAATCAAGTTAGAAAGATAGTGGGAGTCCTTCAACTCCCATACCCAGTATAGTTAACAACACTTCTTCAACACCTTCAGTCACTTTGATTGTGGTGTCGGAGGTTCCTATCATCACTCCTATTTTTCCTATAGTGAATGCTCAACCTATATCCATGACACCTTTTGGGTCCCTTTGTCACTCGTCAGGATACAATATTCAGTCCATCTTTGTGGCCTCTAGCCCTTTTTCTTATGGTATGTTGAATTTCACGTCGTGGTTTTCATCCTCCATCCCTACGGCTAGCCTGCATACTAGTGTTGGAATTGGGGGCATGGCTCCTTCACATACTCCTTTCTCGCTTGGTGGTGCTCATGTCCCACAAATGATTCCTACAGTTGGAGGCCTTCCTCCTTTTCACCATGGGTCTAATCCTAGTTTTAATGCTCCTAGATGGAGTAACCAACCTGGCAGAAAAGTTATTGCTCACGTTTCATCATTTACACCCACCTCCTCTATATCAATTCCGAACAATACATTTTCCATGAAAAATCCACCTTTATCTTCTAGATTCACACCCGGGGGAGGTCATTTACACTAGTTGGACAACCCCCAGTCTGGAGCTACTCCAACTGGGGGAAATTTTTACAACCCTCGTCAGAACATTCCTACTGGAATGGTGCCCAACCAACCCCTCATGAATCAGTCTAGAGGAGGGTCTTACAATCCCGAACAGGGCCATGGTGCTTACCAGAACCCTGGATGGGCTATGATTCCCCAACAACAATATTTCCAGGGAGCTTGGGGCCATATGCCACAACCCCGTCTCCATTTCCTGACCACGCTCAATTTTCCAGACTGGTCTAAGTTGATGAACGACTCTGTGTGCCATGATCCATCATGCCCCCCCATCCCCACTAAGTTTCCTTCAGATATTCCAAAATTCGAAGGTAAAACTGGTGAGGATCTTGGTGATCATGTTACCACTTTTCACCTTTGGTGCTCTTCGAATTCCCTTAGTGACGATTCTATTCGGTTGAGATTGTTTCAACGCACCCTCATGGGGGTTGCCACGAAATGGTATATCGAGCTACCCATCGAATGTTTGGACTTCATTGAAATGGTATAACGGTGGCCTTCATCGAACGTCTGGACGAGGTGGTCCTTTTATCTTGTCTCGCTAGCATATTTGTTTATATAGCATACCTGAGACTAGAGTTTTTTTTTGCAGTCATTTCCATCTGTTGTGGTTTACCCCTAGCCATAGAGAGATTTTCCTCGTAACATGAAGGTGTTTTTCAGTTAGAGCAGTTGGATGGACAAGTCGTGGAAGGACTAGTGAATGGGAGTCGGTTGAAACTGTATATGGATGGTCTTCCTTCCACGCACTAGAAGAGTTTTATAGGTTAGAATTGTATCATAGTGTATCGTAGGAAGGAAAAGGTAGAAAAAGAAATAAAAAGCAGGAAAAATAGAAAAAATCAATAAACAAGTGAAGGGAAGAGGTCATAAGTTGACGAGGAAAATAAGTTTCAGTTATGCGTAAAAGAAGAAAAGTAGGAAACTGTTGTACATAAGAAAAGAGTAAGTAGAAGGACGCACAAACGAAGGACACAAAGATGGAGAAAAAAGATATCACACAAAAATATGATACTGCGTAGATGACAGCTAAACACATTTAACACAATCCATTATAGTGTGTGCAATAAAAATCTATCATGACGACGAAGTAGTGGTGTCACATACCATTAAATGCAAGAGATCTTGACTGATTTCCAAATCGAACGGAGAATTCTTCGAAGATACGGAGTGATGGAGAAATAAAAGTAGGTAATGAATGACAACCATTAGTGGATTAGAAAAAAAGATTAGGCACGAAAGGAAACTACAGTTGGCAATGAAGTATAAGAGCACGCAAAGGGACAACGAAGGATTATTGTTCGCCATAGAGAGTCAAAGACTGCACAAGCCGAAGAGTCGAAGTTACAAAGCCATAGTCCCAAACAGAGTTCCATAACTAGGTAACAGTTGAAACCAACATCACAGAGGAAGATGGCACCTAAGGCAGCAGCAACATCAGCCTCAATACTGAAGAAACCACACAGTCAGCTCGCAACACCCCGAGTAGTCGAAGAAACACAAGAAGCCTTGTCCTTGTATGAACGATTTCCCAAGGATTATATCCTGTCGAGGAAGCCATCAGTGGCACACGTCCACTTGTAGAAAGAGGTCAGGTATCCATTAGTCAAGCCACATATCCCAAAAGGTGTCATAATAGAAAGAGATATGGTATATATGATACTAACCCTAAAGTACACTAACCATGATATCACTAACGAAAAGAAGTTTATGGAGCTCGTACCTAGTAAGTTCCTTATGAAATTCATTAGTTTTGAGACCCGAATGATTTTCATCGAACCATAGGTCTGTGCTAGGGGGTTGCAGAAAGTAGGTCTTCTAAATCTATTCGACATACTGCACTTTGGACAGAGCCAGGAAATCAACACGTGCGTGAAAATGTTGCTATGTTGTGTGCACGGAGGATACTTGTGGCTTGACAGACTAATATACATTGATATTTATTTGATAGTGTGCATTGCAGGTCTTCCATCATAGGGATTGGACCTTGCATCTACATTTTTTTATAAGAAAGGAGAAATCTCTCGTCGAGAGCATGAAAGAAAATTTTCACACATTCGGAGGACAACGCAGTTTGGACGTCACTAGCATATGCAACCCGATGATAACTTTTGTGACGAAAGCCTTAGCCTGTAAAATATTGAAGAAATGCAAAAAAGATCAAGTCCCAACAGCAGTTATAGCGACTGCAAAATAGTGTATAGAGGGTGTCTAGATGAACTGGGAAACATTTTTGTTGAACCAATTCTTGATTGACTATGAGGAAGCGCAGGACAAGGAGACAAAATTTCACTATTATTGGTTATTGATCCTAATCGCACTATCATCCTGGAGAAAGGTGGACGACAGTTAGTTCTTGGGAGTGAAGGAGAATTCTTGCTTAGTTGTGTGCTATTAGAACCTGTGGTACACTACACATAAGGCATGTCATATGGACACTAATGTCGCATTCTATATCTAAAAGGAAACTATTAGAGATAGTATAGAGAAGACCCCATGCATACTACTTTAGGTAGTCGAGGCATACAAGGCATTGGCGCGTTTTAAGGCAGGATTCCACCACATGTATGTTCAGGAGAAGAAAGAACCAGACCAACAGTGGTTGCCAACACAATACAGATTGAAAGAAGAAGAGATGGGAAACATCATGGATGATTGGGAGGATGAGTGGAATATTCCACCCATAGAGACAGAGCCATTGGTGCAGCCAAACCTGAAAGTCTACGATGTCGATGAGGAGGAAGAGGAAGAAGAAGAGGACCAAGACAAAGGGAAGGGAGCAGAGGAGCAATCACCGTCACTAGCACCACACAATGACAGAAAGAGAAAAGAGGGAGTGACAGGGAGACCCGAAAAGCGACGGCCTAAGTGAAAATTTGTTACGGAAGTCGTTATTCGGGCACTAACAGAATATACTTAGGGAAGATTGGTGACCAGGTCAAAGAAGTCACTGACAATGCATTTTAGCGTACAACACAACAACACAAAGAAATGAACAAACGTATGTAGGCACATATGGCACAATTGTGACAGGTGTTAGAAGTCACAAATATCACACTAGGGTGATAAACGGAGGAAGACACCATAACAACACTATCAATACTAGAGAGGCATGGTCATAAATCTCCCATTCCTTGGTAGTCGCAGAGGAGAGAAGGATAATTAAGCTAGGGACAGAGGCAGTCGAGTTCCCCATGACTGACATGCAATAGTAGGATAGGGAATTAGGTCACATAGATCTTGTGGTATCTCAATTACCAATGGATTTGTTGCAGGAGCTACTAATGAGTGCAACACAAGAGATGAACGTGTGTGTTGAGAAGACATATACTGAGCTAGTAAATATTACAGCAAAAAATTTGGCCTTAGAGACAAAATACAACAATGTGAAACAAGAGCGTGATGATGCCATGTTGAAAGTAGAATGAATGCAATAGGCATTCGAGCGAGTCTACCAAGAACACTCAGAGGTGCGAGACGAGAAGGAGGCCCCGATGGAAGATCAAGTCACTAAGATAAGTGAAGCCACTCATGGCTTATGTGCATGCATAGTGGATTTGGAAGCACACGTAACACCAAGTATGCCACCTGAAGAGAGGGAGACAAGGAAGAAAACTGCGACAACAAAGATGGACAGTATAAAAACTCTCGAAGTAGAGTGCGCAAAACTATATACAAAAACTATGGTTGTTTGGACATAATTGAATGAAGACAAGGTCCAATAGGATACAAGTCAGAATATTCAGACTGTGCAGGCAAAGGTGCAGAAATTACAAGCAACAATGGGAAGATTGCCACCAGTAGAGGTGGTCACCATGATGAACGAAAACTAAAAGTTACATTCAGAAATGAATCAGATCAAGGCAGAGCAGAGCAGTAGGACTACATGCAGTAGATAGAATGTTTGCAAGAAGAATCTGAAAGAGTGACAGTGATCCTCACAGTGACTCAAGGAATCATCAAGCATGAAGTTGAAGAAGGTGTCGAGAAGGTGCAGGATAGTAGTGTCATGTGAAGGGTAAAAAGACCAGGTAAAACCCACCCCTCTCTCTGTTACGAGGAAAATATATCTATGGCTAGGGGTAAACCACAACAGACAGAAATGACTGCAAAAATCAACTATATTCTCAAGTATGCTATATAAACAAATATGCTAGCAAGACAAGATAAAAGGCCTACCTCGTCCAGATGTTCGATGAAGTCCACCGTTGAGCACTTGACCCAAAGAAGTGTACCTGCAACTGGTCCTCAACAACCAAGCAACACAAGCATATGGTGATAATATATGATGTTAGCACATTCAATATCATAATCCATCAATATTCATGACAAATATGCCCATGGAATAATAATTCAAATATTTGCAAGATATCAATTGGACGAGAAAAGAGTATTTCTATTAAGATATAATCAACAGAAGTGAATAAGTTACAGACTTCCATGTCGGCATGGTTTGGAACCGAGAAGCTAAGTTCCTTCCAGCTGGGCCTCCACCACTTCAATCCTCCACCAAAGGCAAGATCATGTAAGAGAGATAATGAAGTTGTCAATCAACAAGGGAAGAGATTGGGTGTTGAACACTGTGTTCAGACTTAAAGGACAAAGGGATGCAGACTCAATGTGAAGTGAATAATTCCTCCAGAGTAACTTTGCTCTCAAATTTGAATTATTTCTCCTCTTTTCCATAGCTCGGATTTGGCCCATTTATAACCTTCAAGTGCAACAGAAGGGTCGAGTCAGAACGTTTCCAGTATATGGAAGGTCAAGGATCATTGATCTTGTGACGTGACATGGAAACCCGACACCATTTTTCAATTTTGGGCACATTTCCCGATGTACGCAGGCTGTAGTGGTGCAACATGCATATACGCATGTTGTATAGTAGGCAAGGTGTGTATATGTGGAAAAATATATATTTTTAGCTTTGGGATTTGTAAAAAGGGATTTTAAGTCTACATAGGGAAATGGAAAAAGGCCTTTTGTGCAAGATTGCATGGGGTGAGGCAAATATTGCTATAACACTCTCTAGGTCACTCGAGGAAAGAAATCACTTGGAAAATTTTAAAGGGGGGAAAGGAAAAGTTTAAATCGTTTTTTAGATGATTCGGAAAAGAGCTTAAATCAGACTCGTTGGGAGGTTTCTAGGCAGCATGTCAAGGGGGAGGCCAAGCCTCTCTTGTTGGGCTTATGTGAAAACAATCTTGGGAAAACCCAAATCTCTCAAAGTCGATGATGATAAAGTGTGAATGAAGGTTACCTTCTCCATGATATATCAAATAATGTCGCTTACTTGAAAGGACAGGGGAGGAGGCATTGGATACCCCACAAGACCGTCCCAATCAAAGGGAAATTCTCCAGGACTTGAAGGGAGAGTACTTGGGGAGAGTAAAACTCTCTCTTGTTCAGAAGGTGCAGTATCATAAATGGTAATGACGTGGTTGAAGAACGCATCACCCTCCAAGGAAAGGGTCGGATTGACCGAAAATTGCATCAGTACGACCAGTTCTTCAACCGTTGGTTTAATAGGATGCATGACAACAAGGCCCAGAGACACATCACCCTAAAAAATGGGGGTGTTGTCATGCGAGGATTGGATCGGCATGACTCTCATGTCAATCAAAGGAGAAACAGGGTGTGGGGAAACCACAGACGCCTCAGAACCCGAAGGGCCCCCAGGTGAGAACCACGCTTCTGGTATTGGAGTTGTAGCAGGGCATAAAGGAGTAAGGTGATTTCCTTCACAAGTCCTGCAAAGGAATCTGGGCTTACGTCTGACATGTCTAGGCTTCTCAATCGCATGGATTTCCCCAACGTCGTTTACTATGGTTGGTGACATTCTCTCAGCACAACAAGAATAGGTTGGAGGTTCATGTCCCACGTGATGGACAGAGGTTGGAGATGTAATATCGATATGACTCATGGAAATTGGAGTGATGCCCCCAGCATCACTAGTAGTGGTTGGTTGTGGGTTTTCAACATGACTTACAGAGGTTTTTGACTAATCCCGAACATGACTATCAGTGGTTGGTGATGGAGCTCCATTATGACTGGCGGTGACAAGACTAGCAGTGGTGAGTTGTGGCATTTGAGACCAAGGTCTGTGGAAATATTGGTTTTGAGACATTGTAGACTAGGAACGATCATGGTTTACACCCTGTCCCTTTCTGACAACGTAGTATCCTCTGCCTAGTTGATCCATAGAGGTTTGTACGAGCATCATCATTGAAGCAGACGTTTGTGAAGAGACGAAAGTATGATAAGGATTACTCAAGTGAGGATATATGTTTCCCCCATGTGAAGGGGTTCCGTGAAGAGGGTAGCCCAAACCATAAAACCGATTCCCCCCATATGAAATACCAGAGGGGATATGTGGACCCGTCATGGGAAAAGTGTTCATAGGAACTGGCATGGTGGACGAAGGATACACGGACGGGGTGTAATAAGTAGGATAACCGCCCATCTGAGTACTGGATTCTGAAAAAATATGGCTAGGACTGGATCTGTAAGAGGGGAGGTTCCAACCTCCCACAGTGAGAGTTCGTAGACGGACATGACTCCCATCAAATGAATATGTAGATGGTGGGGCCATGGTGCCCCCAGATCCAAAACTAGGATTCACATAAGTGGGTCAGGGAGAGCATGGAAAGGGTGAAGGCATGTTTAACATATCAACAGAAAAATGGCTAGAGACCCAAGGCATGGACTGAGTGTCATAATTCTTCATACCATTATGAAGAGTAGACAGATTCATCCCCATGAAATTTGTGAATGTCATGGGGGAGGTAGTAGTAAATGAAGGAGCCAAAGGGACACCACTATCCATGATAATGACAATTCAAGGCACGGTATAAAATCTCAAAGGTCTACTAAAAAATCAAATAACACACCAAAAATCATCAAAAGGCCAATATGCATGAAAACGGGATGAAGTGGACGAAATGGGCCTCCCTACCTAACGTATGTATGCCTCCCCCAAGAGGGGCCTGAGACTCCCTGCTAAAGATCGAAGGTATCAGAATCAGTAATAAGGGCCCTCGTGGGCTTAACAACCAATCGGTCAGATCCCCCCAAAGAGGTAATCCTCCATAAAGGTTTTGTGTTGTCTGACCCTTATTTTACCCAAGGTACCTGCAGAATAACCCTTGCAAGTAACCTATGTTGTACCTAAGTCAAGCAACTAATCAACCATAGTATAACCGATGCATAGGTGAACAATCGTAAGTCAGGTCCACCATATGGGCAGGGTAGCAAAGCCCGAAACCTTGAAAGCATTGCCTCTCACAGAGGTAAGGGCACTAGCAAGATCCTCAAATATGAATAGATCCCCAGAAATATCTCTGACACTAGGAAGTTATCAGGGGAATATCCCTTCAACCGACCTCACATGACCTCTTGTTTAACTCCGGTGTAAGCGGAGGCTCCTGATATGACCGATTATACAATGGATTTCTCCACTCCCTTAGTCAGACACATATGTTGATTTAATATCCTTGGAGAAGTTTACTCACAAAATCCTATTCCAAGGCACTAAATCCTAAGCTAGTTGGTGCACCCTAGAAAATAAAATCGTTACTAATCAATTTTAAATTATAGCGTTAATTTTAATGGCCTTGCTTACTCAAAAGGTGTGGTTGTGAAACCACTGATGTTGTGACTCAGCAAGTAAATTAAATGAATATGAAAACAATGCAAAGTTCTAACTTCAATTTCCAATGAATGATATGCTTCTTTAAAAAATGCATTTCTTAATTCAATTTTGCAATTCTAAATAAAAATGCAATATTTCTTTACATGCACTAAGATAAATGACAAAAAGACTCCAGAGATAAAAATGTCAAGCAATGTAAAATGCCTAATATTTTTGTATTTTCAATATAAGAAAAAATGAAATGCAAGGACTGAACAACAGCTTGATATAAAGACTCTACTATGTATAGACAGAGACAAACCAAGTAGGATATCAAGTAGCAAAACACCCATCCCAAGGTGCAAGGACAATCAAAATGAAAAGATGATGAGAAGGGCATCGCCCAAAAATTTAACCAAATACATGTTTCCTTTCATACCACAGACACTTAACAGTCACTACAGAGACCCAAGAAGACCCAGCAATCTTCAAAACCTACCCAACAACCACCAAACCCAGAAAACAAGCAACAAAGGTTGATGTATGCGATTGTTCAAGGGAAAAGCATGTATGTACACATCTTGGAGAATCACAACACACGTATGTACTTGTCTATCAGGCAAAAACCAGCGTACAAGTGTCGAAACACTGCCAGGCTAAGGAGAAGGTTGAAAGACTCGGACCCAGAGCGAACAGAAGTTGTCAAGCAATCATACGACAAGAAACTCAATATGAACAAGAGCAATCTAAGGAGAAAAACACTCCAAACCCCAAAAAGAATATATTATCCCTAGTATGGTCACCAATTATGTTACGAGAAAAATCTCTCTATGGCTAGGGGTAAACCACAACAGACGAAATGACTGCAGAAATCAACTCTATTCTCAAGTATGTTATATAAACAAATATGCTAGCAAGGCAAGATAAAAGGCCTACCTCATCCAGACGTTCGATGAAGTCCACCGTTGAGAACTTGACCCAAAGAAATATACCTACAAGTAGTCCTGAAAAACCAAGAAATACAAGCATATGGTGATAATATATGATGTTAGCACATTCAATAGTATAATCCATCAATATTCATGACAAATACGCCCATGGAAAAATAATTCAAATATTTTCAAGATATCAATTGAACGAGAAAAGAGTATTTCTATTAAGATATAATCAGCAAAAGTGAATAAGTTACAGGCTTTCGTGTCGGCATGGTTCAGAACTGATAAACTAAGTTCCTTCCAGTTGGGCCTCCACCACTTCAATCCTCGACCAAAGGCAAGCTCATGCAAGAGAGACATTGAAGTTCTCAATCAACAAGGGAAGAGCTTGGGGGTTGAACATTGTGTTCAGACTTAAAGGACAAAGGGATGCAGACTCAATGGCAAGTGAATAATTCCTCCAGAGTAACTTTGTTCTCAAAGTTGAATTATTTCTCCTCTTTTCCATAGCTCGGATTTGGCCCATTTATAGACTTCAAGTGGAACTGAAGGGCCGAGTTGGAACGTTTCCAGTATATGGAAGGCCAAGGATCATTGATCTCATGATGTGACATGGAAACCCGACACCATTTTTCAATTTTGGGCACATTTCCCAATGTATGTATGTTGTAGTGGTGCAACCTACGTATACGCATGTTGTATAGTAGGCAAGGTGCGTATATGTGGAAAAAAAAATATTTTTAGCTCTGGGATTTGTAAAAAGGGATTTTAAGTCTACATAAGGAAATGGAAAAAGGCCTTTTGTGCAAGATTGCATTGGGTGAGGCAAATCTTGCTATAACATATGCCCCCTAATGTGTGAGGTCAGAGGAGTATCTATGATGGCCAAAATACATTATAAAAACCCAGAAGTGGAGTAATGGGGACCCAGCTGGAAGAACTAGTTGTTCATTACAATTTGTATTGACTTTGCATACATGGTTGTCAATTTGAATTACATTGCATATCCATGTGAAAATATACCAAACAACTGTTCGTGCCCATGAATAGGAAAATACAAATGTGGTTACATGCCAAAGGTTGTCATAGTCACAAACAAGGCCCAGTAAAACCAGTCTCACAATCAATCTGAAGATATTTTGTAATATCCCTCGGTCGAACCCAAATGTAAATATAATCCAAGTATATTTACACTTATTTACTATGCAGTGAATAAGTTTAGACATCATTTTTGTAATACGCCTTTCATGGCATGGTGTGCGCATATACTGCACAGTAAAGGGATGTAATGTACACATTTTTGAATACCGCGTGCAGTAACTAAGGTGCGCACAACCTTAAAGACAAAGGATACAGCACACAGTAACTAAGTGCGCGCAATATTAAGGTCAGCGAACCTTTGTGTATATAATATGCATTATAGGTTGGTGAGACAGTATTATAAGCTGGAATGCTTGTGTCTTGGACTTAGGCCAGCGTGCCTAGATGTCAAGGGCCAATGCGCCTACTTTGTACTTGACTCATGATTAATATAAAATACATCACTACGCACAGACCGACCACGATAAAAGAGATGGGGGACTGAACTTCACCAGTTAGGGAAAGGGAGGGACAAAAGTCAAGGAATATTATATTAATATTTCCTAAAACATAAAGTATGGATAATTAGTTTATCCTAAGTTCTAAAGTTGGGGACAAGTGGACAAAAGTAACTTCCGATATGACAAGTGTCAAGTTGGGGACATGCATTCATATTGTGGGGAAACTTAGCTCAAGGGGGGTTTTTACACAGAGAGTTACAAACAAAGAAGGGGAGGGGGGGACCAGGAGACAAAGGATGATTTATTTTGACAAAGAGTTCACAGTGATTCCAAAACACACTCAGTTATCCAGTCAATGACTCCATGACCATTGTCACTCATACATTCCATTATCCTTGAGACAGCCATGTCATCTTTCAGAAGCCTATTTCCTCATCCTTTTTGGTTGGTGTACCTGGTTAGCTTGGAGCGGGATTGAAGAAGCGGGTTGTCAAGCCCGTGAGCAGTTCTCTAGGCGAGAGAATTGTTGGGGATTGATTTTCATAGGTGCTAAACTGCAGCTACAACGCTCTGAGACTTCTGGTCTGGCATGTTGTTGAAGCCCTGGAAAGGAAGTGGGGAAACCAAGGGACTGTTGAGCAGAGAAGGGGCACACTTCCTTGGGTGGGACAGGCATGTGGGGAATGAGAGGTTTTAGGTTGTTAGTTGAGTGAGCACCTGAGACGGAGTCTTTCCTGTTGTCCATGAGCCTTATCCTGGATAGGAATCCCTTTACCCTGGGTGGAGTTCAGTCCCAGCTTGGGGGTGATTCACTGTTGAGAGTGATGAACAATGTAGTCTATGGCTGGGAGGTTCGTGGACGGTCTGTAAGAAATTGGTGACAGTCTTTTTAAGATAAGTACCAATTGTGTAATATATGGATATGATGTTTTGTTATTTACATGCCTATGTTACATATGTGACTATGATTGCTTGTGTGCTTATGGGTAATTTCCTGTAAATGATGCATATCGGTAATTACTGTTATTTTAATATAAAAGTTGTATGTTATAGAAAGTAAGTGTTTGTCATGTTTAGATGTTAAGCTTATGCAAGCGTGTTGTATGTATATGTTTTAGTTGCATGCAATCTAAAGAGTAAATTTAGGTGGCATTGCTTAGTTGACTACAGGGTATGCTACTGTATGTTCCGCAGTATGGGAACGAAAGTGTTCCTTAGAGTAGCATGGCCTGCTTGGTGGCTATGAATGTTACCGACTGGCGTTAGAGCATGAGTGGTTGCTCTGGAGTGGTGTACCTCGGCCTCAAGATGGTCGGGGGGATCGTTATAGTATGGTATTAGAGCCTCAGTTCAACACTGAGCTTGGATGGACCAGAAGGGTGCAATCGAAGTGAATATTCACAGAAAAGTAACTTCGAAGTGACCAAAATTAGAATCATAAAGTGTCCTTGGAAAAGGTTGGCGTACTGGAGTGCGTGGTAAATTTGGTACCGCGTGGGAAACCATGGTGTGCCAGTGTGCGCGGTAAATTGTGGCATCGCGCGAAAGATTATTATGTGTAGATGCACGCGTTGAAATTATCCTTGTGCGGTAAGCACACACATAGTAAGGTGCACATGGGGTGTGCAAGTATTTCTTAACACATAGGAGTTTTGTTGGTACGTGCATAAGTGTGAGTATAAGTTGTTTCGTGACGGTGTATTCAGTAGTATGCGCAGATATTTGAGCGCGAAGGAGTATGTTAAACTTGGCATGGTGCATGCATAGGATGAAAATGCATGTGGAATATCGGTGCGCAGTATCAAAACTATGCACAGTGGATATTGGCGCACAACACCAGAATAGTGCGCGTAAGTAGTTGGTACGACGAAGAAGAAATGCACATAGATTTAGGTGTGCGGAGAAGTGTTTACCTTGTAATATTGCTATGCACGATAATATAAATGAACAGGTCAAGTTAGTGTGCGCGAAGTCGCTTGGAAGGAAAGGAGTCTGAGTTTAAATTGCATAATAATAAAAGAAAAATAAACACATAATCGCATTGAAGCATTAATTTCGAATTTAATTTCTTCCAATTTAGACAGATGAAAATAAAATATAAGATTACAAGAAAAACTATTATAAAATAAAACAAGAGTCATAACATCACCAAATAGAAATTGTAATAAAAACAGTTTAAAAATATGTTTATGTATTTATATAATCATATTAATCACAAAATTACAAAAGGGTGATGACAGCAGTTAGCCTGTTGTAAAAAGGTTCGTTGAAGAACAGGCCTATCATCTCTTGTACTCTTTAACTCCACTACCGGCTGTTCAAAATTCATTGAGACATGCTTATCTTAGTTGAAGACTTACTTCAGCTTAGCAATCTCCACCTTTAAAGAAGAGTCTAACCAGACCAGTTGATTTTCTCCAACACTTTCGGCCGCTTCAACCATAGATTCCTCCTTCTTATGTCACTTACTCCTTTTCTACTTAGCGGCTGGCTTGTTGATGACTAAATCCTTTATAATGGGATTTAGCCTGAATTCCAATCGCGAATCTATAACCGGCTCTGTGTGGAACTTAGTTGCTAGAAGGTGCATGAGGACCCTTTCCTCCTTATTCGCAGGAATGCCTAGCATGTTGCTCGAATAACCAGTCTCACTCGACTTAGCTTTGTCCATGTATCTCAGGTTGGGAATACCGAAATGCATATTTACAGAGAGTAGGAAGTTGAGCAGCTTGAAGATTACTACGGTTATGAATACGCAGATATCTTCATAATTGGGGAGTGGTAATTATAAAACTCCATTTATGAAGCGCAGACAAATTACGTACAAGGAGCGTTGGGTTTCCATGCTCGTCCAATCCATTTCGAATGATTAGCTTTTGAGTTCGTTACATGGCGGCATTCATTTGACGTCACATGGCTGCGAAGTACCGAACGAATGGAGCAGGGTGATATGACTAGCCGTTGCCCGCTCCATGAGTGGTGGATTTGACATGTTGAGACACGTGATACCGCGTCTTGGCGAAAGTGGTTTTGACAATACCACCTTCTTGCGCAAGTGTATCTTGTAAAACACTGTGCATCAGCGTTCTCGAGACTTGGGTCTTATCTAGAATTGTTGTGGTGATAACACCAGGAAATCGAGAGTGATAATGTTGATGTGTATGTTGAATCGAAATGGTGCATATTCCTATGAATTGTTGATTGGTTAGTCTGATTAGTTTCGATGGTTGCATGCTTTGTAGAATTAACAACAACTAGGTCAGGTCATACCAGTGCAGAGTCCGTAGGAATGGAAGAGGCACAAGGGAATTATAGTCATCCAGAGAAGAGCAGAGGGATGGATGTCCATGTGGGCATGGAAGGAACGAACTCCAATGGACATGGAGAAGAAAGGAATGAAGATATGAATATGGCTGAGACCATTAAGAATTTGCAGAAGGATGTCCAAAGCCATAAAGCTAATAATGAAAGGTTTATGAAATCCAAAGAGCAGCAGGATGACTTCAACATGAAGCTATTGGAAGGTTTGAATAGAATAGAGAATAAATTGGTTAAGGAGAGTAACTCAAGTAGATCTGAGAGTCACAAATCTTCAGAGGAGAAGGGAGAAGTAAAAATTGCTAGTAGACATCACCATCATCCCTATAGGCATTCCCATAAGAGAGCAGGCAACAGCTCAAGTCTATCCCATGTCAGAAGGTATAAGAGATCTGGGGTGGATGAGCTACGAGGAGAAATGAACAAAATCAAACCTCCTACATTTGATGGTGAGCACAAGAAGGATGAAGATGTTGAAACATGGTTGCTAGGCATGAGGAAGTATTTTCAATTGCATAATTACTCTTCCCATGCTGAAGGTAGAATCACTATCTATCAACTCAAAGGAAAGGCCTCCATGTGGTGGGATCAACTTGTGCAGGTACAACACATTGTAGAGAAAAGTGTTACTTGGAAAGAATTCAAGAAGAAGTATTTTGAGAAGAAATACTTGACCAAGAGATATTGTGACAAGAAAATGAAAGAGTTATTTGAACTTAAGCTTGGAAGTACGACCATAGATGAATATGAGAGAAGGTTTCTGGAACTGTTGAAGTATGTCTCTTTCATTAAGGATGAGACAGTCAAGATTCAACGGTACTTAAGTGAATTTCCATCGTTCATCGGTGACAAAATACAGTATGATGATCCCAAGACATTAGAAGAGACCATAAGGAGAGCTAAATGCTTATATGACCAGCTGAAAGCAAGACCTTCTTTCCAAAAGGTTTGGGAAGACAATAAGAAATTCAATATGGATCAGAGGAAGAAGGGAGCTAAGCCACCATTCTTCAGAAATAATCTACAATGGCAGCAAACGCATAAGGAAACTAGAGTGATTGACACAGGGATTCAAGGGCCAAGACAGCCACCTAAGCAATGTTGGGGTTGTAAAGGAGACCATAGGTTCATAGATTGTCCTCACAGAGGCGAAAAAGGTAGGACTGCTCATAATGTACAACGAGCTGAAACAGTAGAGGACATGGGCATAAATGTGCCAAGGATTTATGCAGCCCTGGACAACAAGCAAGCAGAGTATTAGTCCCACATGATTGAAGTGGAAAGTATGATCAACAACCAAACCCTTTCTATTTTAATTGATTCAGAAGCTAGCCATAGTTATATAGACCAAAAGATGGTGGAAAGTTTGCATTTACCAAGAAGCAAGCATGGGAAATCCTGGTTGGTACAACTGGCTACAGGAGCCAGTAGAAAAGTTAATGAGATGGTTAAGTCATCCCTCATAGACATGAATGGACTAAATACTAGGGCAGATTTGAACATCTTACCCTTAGGTTCCTATGAATGTTTAATTGGGATGGATTGGTTGGACCCACATCATGCTCTATTGGATTGTCATAACAAAGCATTCACTTGCTTGGATGAAGAAGGGAACCAAAGGAAAGTCCAGGAAATTCCCAGGGCAGTAACTGTTAGAGAAATTTCAGCATTACAGCTGAAGAAATGTTATAGAAGAGGATGTCAAATATTTGCAGCTCAAATGGAGGAGACACCTAAAGACAAGGTGCCAAATTTGGAGAATTATGCAGTCCTAAAAGAGTTTGAAGATGTATTCAAGGAAGTACCAGGACTACTCCCAAGGAGAGACATTGATTTCTCTATAGATGTGATGCCTGGAGCAGCGCCAGTAACAAAGACTCCTTATAGGATGAGTACACCAGAATTGAAGGAGTTTCAAATGCAGCTTGAAGAACTTTTGAAGAAGGGGTATATACACCCAAGTGTATCACCTTGGGGTGCCCCAATCTTGTTTGTGAAAAAGAAAGATGGAACGTTAAGATTGTGCATTGACTTTAGACAATTGAATAAAGTGATTGTTAAGAACAAATATCCTCTACCAAGGATTGATGACCTCTTCGATCAATTGAAGGATGTAAGGATATTTTCAAAGATAGATCTCAAATCAGGATACCATCAGGTAAGAATTAAAGAAGAAGATATTAGCAATACCGCCTTCAGGACAAGGTATGGTCATTATGAGTTCACGGTGGTACCATTTGGATTGTCAAATGCACCAGTTGTTTTCATGTGCTCAATGAATGGTGTTTTCTGAGAGTATTTGGACAAGTTTGTCATTGTCTTTTTGGATGACATTCTTATATATTCCAAGTCAGAGGAAGAGCATGAACATCATTTGAGGATGGTGTTGCAAGTATTAAGGGAACATCAGTTGTATGCCAAATTGAGCAAGTGCTCATTTTATCAGAAACAAATTCATTATTTAGGGCATATCATCTCAAAAGATGGGATAGCAGTGGACCCTGAGAAGGTAGCAGCCATTAGAGAATGGTCAGCACCAAAGAATGTGAAAGAGGTCAGATATTTTATGGGCCTTGCAGGCTACTATAGGAGATTCATTGGAGGATTCTCGAAGATAGCACACCCAATCACTTCCTTGCAAAGGAAAGGTATGAAGTTTCAGTGGACAACGGACTGTGAAAGGAGTTTCCAACATTTGAAACAATTATTGACAAGTGCTCCAATACTAAGGATCGCGGACCCAAATGAAGATTTCATTGTCTGCACAGATGCATGTAATGAAGAACTGGGTGGAGTCCTCAGTCAAGATGGATTTGTGATATGTTATGAATCAAGGAAGTTGAAGGAGCATGAAAGAAAATATGCCACTCATGATTTGGAGTTGGCATCCATAGTGCATGCCCTAAGGAAATGGAGACACTACATCATGGGAAAGAGGTTTGAGCTAAGAACAGACCACAATGGTTTAAAATATTTATTTGATCAGCCAAATCTAATTTCTAGACAAATTAGATTTTTAGAATTTCTAACCAAAGATAACTTTGATATAAAGCATATCAAAGGGAAAGAAAATAAAGGGGTTGATGCACTCAGCAGGAGGGTGCATGAACTACGTGCTACATCCATCAACATGTTGTCAGGCTGCTAAATTGAAGATTCGAATGACCTGAAACACTAAATTGTCAAACCAGGGTTGGTAAACTTTGAGCTGCTACACTGTATGTGCGGGTAAGGATCTAATCGCTATCTAAATGCTATCCTTAGAAGAAAACACAAACTCACTCTGAGAACTTGAATCCTAATGATTATCCTGAAACTTAGCATTTCCTATTTAAGTCATTAACAGCAAACAGCCCTATGCTTTAAATGTTGGTGATTCTATTTCCATGCAGAAGTGTGATTTCACAAGATTATTCCATCACTACTTTTAATCTTCTATCATCACCATTTCGATTCAAGCCATGACAAAAAGAGTCTTTCCTAAAATGCATTTAATCTGAACATTACAAATGAACCTAAGTCTGTCTACAGGAAAACAGAGCAATAACCTACTTACCCTACTGGTACCGGAAGCTTCCTTTGATTTAACTGTAATCTAACTATTCTAATTAAGCAGGGTAACTAACTATCTAACAAAGCAAAGTTCACTCAAACTCTAAGTTATGTTCGAATTGCAAACTAAAAACCAATTAACCAAGTTCGTGCTCTAAACCCTACAGGAATCAAACATGCATTCAATACTCATCATATAGCAGATATTTAACAAGCTGGAAACGATATTGTTGAAGAGTAATCAGTCAATATTCTGAACAGTTAATTCCAAGACTCAATAGGCTAACATGCAGGCTATTACTACGCTACTGAAATGGTCTAAATTTAATGCAAGAACAGTAGCGACTTGCACTTGTTTGGCGGGCCCAACCAAAATGTACAAACGCCGAAGGAAAGAACTAGAACTAACTATAACATTCTATGCAAACATTGTATAACCTTTACGCTCCATAAACTCAGAAGAGAATACTTCAAATCGTATACCAGTCGAATAACATGACGCAACAACAGTTTGTATTCAAAAATATGTGTTCACGATATAACATAACATAACCCAACTGTCTATAGGAGTGACCTCCTGGTTATATATAAATGCTCGTTCATAACAGTCTAAAGCAAAATACATAAAGACAAACGGATCCCCGATCCGAAAATAGCTTGGAATCAATGTTTAAAACGGCCTTCACATCTTCGTGACACGTAGTGTCACGAAGTGTGAACGATGAAGAATTAACGACTCAGTTTTATCATTATGCCTTCAATCATCCTGTGAGCGGTAACTCCAGCTGTCGTGTGAATCTCGTTGTCTCCCATTCTGACCATAACGCCCAGATCTTTGAGCGGCTTCATTGGTATCTCCACGGGGTACGAGTCGGTACCTGGTACTGGCAATCCTGTTCCAAAAATGGAAGTGGTACCTAACCCAAGCAACATTAGTTCCAATATCAATTTAAAGCATCAAAATGCATAAAAATAGCTTGAAACGTAAAGATACCTTAAATAGCCCCATTGAATGGTAGGGAGATGTCAATTATGTCAAAACAAGGACAAAAGGGGTGGTACTGGGTATAGAAATGGAGGTCTTTGGAATGTAATATAGGCAAAAATATGATCAAAACTGGAGACCAACACATGTATCAGACTAATGTTAAAAGCAGAGGTTGAAAATACAGATCTGCAGTACAGAGAATCGGTAGCAATGCTACAGCAAGGTAAGACACCACAGAAGATGGATATTTATAAGTTGGGAGTAGATGGAATATTGTTGCACAAGAACAAAAATTTTATACCAAATGTCCACGACTTGAAACGTATAATTTTGCATGAGATGCATAATGCTCCTTATACAGGGCACCCCGGATATCGGAAAACCATAACAGCAGTCAAGAGCCAATACTTTTGGCCAAGTATGAAGAGATAAATTTCAGAATACATCACTAGGTGTATGGAATGCTAGAAAGTTAAAACAGAGCATAGGCACCCAGCAGGATTGTTGCAACCTTTGCCCATTCCTGAATGGAAGTGGGAAGTGGTGACAATGGATTTTATTACGAGATTGCTCAGAACAGGAAAGCTACATGATTCGATTATGGTAGTGGTGGACAAGCTTACTAAAGCTGCCCATTTCATTCCACTAAAAACTACTCACAAGGCAGCAAATGTCGTTGATATTTTCATGAGGGAAGTGGCACAATTGCACGGAATTCCTAAAACGATTGTGACTGACAGAGACCCGAAATTCACCTCGAATTTTTGGAAAGGATATTTCAAAGGATTCAGAACGAATCTGAACTTTAGTACAGCTTACCATCCTGAGTCTGATGGACATACAGAAAGAGTGAATAGGGTGATAGAATATATGTTGAGAATGTATGTGATGGACAAACCATCAAAATGGGAAGACTACCTACATTTAGTAGAATTCGCTTATAATAATGGGTATCAAGCTTCATTGAAAATGAGCCCATTTGAAGCACTTTACGGCAAAAGGTGTAATACTCCAGTAAGTTGGGATAATCCAACTGATAGAACAGTAGTCGGGCCAGAATTGCTCAAGGAGATGGAGGACCACATGTCAAAAGTTAAGCAGAATTTGAAAACTGCCCAAGATAGACAAAAAAGTTATGCTGATAAAAATAGAATCCACAAAGAATTCAAAGTGGGTGATCATGTTTTCTTGAAAGTAAAAGCTAATCGGAGTTCACTGAAGCTGGGAAGTTGCGCCAAGTTGGCAGCCAGATTTTGTGGACCATTTGAAATCCTAGAGAGGATTGGTTCAGTTGCTTATATGATTGCATTGCCTGCATCTATGTCTGTTCATAATGTCTTCCATGTATCATTGCTAAAGAAATATATACCCGATGCTAATCATGTTATTGATTGGAATGTTATCCAGGTGGAGCAAGAAGGCGCTTTACAACTGCATTCGGTGCACATCCTGGATCGAAAAATCAAACAACTCTGAAATCGAGCCATAGGGCTTGTAAAGGTCCAATAGACCTGGTACATACCTGAAGACGCTACTTGGGAGCATGAGGATGCAATGCTGACAGAATACCCGCATCTTTTTGAAGAATTTTAAGAATTTTGTTGTATATGGGTACATGATGCACTAAGGACAGTGCATAAATAAGGGGAGGGGATTGTAATATCCCTCGGTCGAACCCAAATGTAAATATAATCTAAGTATATTTAAGCTACTGAGTTGTTTAGACATCATTTTTGTAATATGCCTTTCATGGAATGGTGCACACATATACTGCGCAGTAAAGGGATGTAATGTACACATTTGTGAATACCGCGCGCAGTAACTAAGGTACGCGTAACCTTAAAGACAGAGGATACAGCGCGCAGTAACTAAGTGCGCGCAATATTAAGGTCAGTGAACCTTTGTGTATATAATATGCATTATAGGTTGGTGAGACAGTATTATAAGCTGGAATGCTTATGTCTTGGACTTAGGCCAACGCGCCTAGATGTCAAGGGCCAATGCGCCTATTTTTTACTTGACTCGTGATTAATATAAAATACATCACTATGCGCAGACTGACCATGATAAAAGAGATGGGGGACTGAACTTCACCAGTTAGGGAAAGGGAGGGCCAAAAGTCAAGGAATATTATATTAATATTTCCTAAAACAAAAAGTATTGATAATTAGTTTATCCTAAGTTCTAAAGTTGGGGACAAGTGGACAAAAGTAACTTCCGATATGACAAGTGTCAAGTTGGGGACATGCATTCATATTGTGGAGAAACTTAGCTCACGGTGTATTTTTACACAGAGAGTTACGAACGGAGAAGGGGGGGGGAACCAGCAGACAGAGGATGATTTCTTTTGACAGAGAGTTCACAGTGATTCCAAAGCACACTCAATTATCCAGTCAATGACTCCATGACCACTTTCACTCATACATTTTGTTATCCTTGAGAAAACCATGTCATCTTTCAGAAGCATGTTTCCTCATCCTTTTTGGTTGGTGTACCTAGTTAGCTTGGAGCAGGATTGAAGAAGCGGGTTGTCAGGAATGTGAGCAGTTCTCTAGGCGAGAGAATTGTTGGGGATTGATTTTCGTAGGTGCTAAATTGCAGCTACAGCGCTCTGAGATTTCCGGTCCGGCCTGTTGTTGAAGCCCTAGAAGGGAAATGGGGCAACCGAGGGATTGTTGAGCAGAGAAGGGGCACACTTCCTTGGGTGGGACATGCATGTGGGGAATGAGAGGTTGTAGGTTGTTAGTTGAGTGAGCACCTGAGACAGAGTCTTTCTTATTGTCCATGAGCCTTAGCCTGGATAGGAATCCCTTTACCCTGGGTGGATTTCAGTCCCAGCTCCGGGGTGATTCACTGTTGAGAGTGATGAATAGTGTAGTCTATGGCTGGGAGGTTCGTGGACGGTCTGTAAATAGTTGGTGACAGTCTTTCTAAGATAAGTACCAATTGTGTAATATATGGATATGTTGTTTTGTTATTTACATGTTTATGTTACATATGTGACTATGATTGCTTGTATGCTTATGGGTAATTTCCTGTAAATTATGCATACCGGTAATTACTGTTATTTTAATATAAAAGTTGTATTTTACAGAAAGTAATTGTTTGTCATGTTTAGATGTAAAGCTTCCACGAGCGTGTTGTATGTATATGTTTTAGTTGCATGCAGTCTAAAGAGTAAATTTAGGTGGCATTGCTTAGTTGACTATTGGGTATGTTACTGTATGTTCCGCAGTATGGGAACGAAAGTGTTCCCTAGAGTAGCATGGCTAGCATGATGGT
This sequence comes from Picea engelmannii, assembly GCA_009831015.1. NCBI lineage: Eukaryota > Viridiplantae > Streptophyta > Pinopsida > Pinales > Pinaceae > Picea > Picea engelmannii. Next base: position 2,753,224 of record ML778188.1, read on the forward strand.
TGGGAATGTTACCGACCAGCGTCAGAGCATGAGTGGTTGCTCTGGAGTGGCGTACCCCGGCCTCAGGATGGTCGAGGGGATCGTTACATATTTGTATACAATGGAGTACAATATGATCTCCCATGATCATTGAAGTCACACAGGTACTGGTACAATGAAAAGGTAGAAACAGCTTAGGAAAGTTGCGGCTACATATTGATGTCTTCAAGTCTTCTACACAATCCGCCAAAGGTGCAAGTCTACATCGTGTGAATAAAGGAGTTGTGGTCGAACACAATGAGACTTCGTTTAATTACCGGTCATTAAGGTATATTGTTAACAAACACGAGACAACCTACCGATAATGAAAGTAGGTATCAAGGCTCTGAGTACATTTTTACAAGTGTGAATAAAGGAGTTGGGGTCGAACACTTGAAGAATCCATCGATCAGGGTACATTGTTGTATTCCCAATTGTCGATGGCGAGAGAACCTGCCACTAATGACTGCAAGCCTCTAGGTAATCATAGGACTCTAGGTCTCGTTTCCAGAATAAATGAGTTGAAGTCGATTGAAGGAGAGTAGTTGAAAGGAGAGCATTAAGGAATCTCTCATCATTCAGCATGATGTACAAAGTAGGAGCTTGATATTTTGGAGGAAATCGGACGAAGAAAATGTTCACGAACCAATGACCATGTGTGTCTTTCGCATGTGCCAAGTGCAACCGATACACGAAAAAGACCCTCTGAATAGCAACAAATGAGGAAACTTTCTGACAAAGGTGAGGAAACCACCAATATCACTAATGGCATCCAAGACACTGCATGAATACCAATGTGTGAATAGATGTCTTGTCGTCGAACACAAGGGAAACCACCCAGTCAATGACCAATGATGAAATGTCGAGTGTTGGGTTCAAGGTTACCTACCAATGAGGAAAGTAGGACCAGGGTGCGTAATAGGACTACAGCTTCATGTGATTCTGAGACAAACAAATGGTATGGCCGACATGCAAAGTCAAGAGTTTTGAGGAATGGCCGACACATGTTGATAGATAACCTTTGAAAAAGATCATGAGACATATGGAAGACTCTGGCATCATAGACTCAGTGAAGAAACTATGAGATGCAGGAGGCATCAATCAAACTCTCCATAGGGACTGGAAGAGTAACCAGTCGGGGGAGTAAACTCTTTGTAACGAGCTCAGCTTCCCAAGGCCATGCTAGACCCAAAATTATGATGACAAGTGGACTCAATAACTTTGTGTTATGTTCAAATGCAACACGATTGTTGCCAATATAAGATAATACTCCCTTCTCAGCCATTTTTTTTGTTTTGTCATAGGCAAATGAATGCTATGATACAGAGGAGGAAACGAGTGTCACAAGTAAGAAAAAAAAGTTCCATCAGTGGAACATACCTATGCTCAATGCAAGGAGGTGCATATGGGAGATGGACACTCAGTGGAATGTTCCCTCCTGGATATAGGGTGTCAAGTTGTGAAGGATATAAATGAGGCTCTGCTTGGTTGAGGATGAAAAACTACTGAGGAAAATGGTTTATAACGTAAAGCGAGAACCGGTCATAGGCTCAATACTACAAGCAAGGGCATGAGATGCAATCACAACTTAATGCCAAAAAATTTCCTTTTTCATAATCTTAGTCTACTTGGTTTGAAAAAGGGATAAACTTGTACCAAATAGGCATCCTTTCAAATCCAATTTACGAGTGTGAAAGAAACAAGTTCACTCGGTAATCTTTTCACTTTTTGAAAATGAGTCGGAAAAGGGCTTAACTAAGACTCATGACCTTTCAAGTCCAATTAACGAGTGTGAAAGGGACAAATTCACTCGGCAATCTTTTCATTTTTTAAACGATTCGGAAAAGAGCTTAAATCAGACTCGTTGGGAGGTTTCTAGGCAGCATGTCAGGGGGGAGGCCAAGGCTCTCTTGTTGGGCTTTTGTGAAAGGTCAGCATCTTACGAATAGTCGACACAATCTTGGGAAAAACTAAAGCTCTCCATGTCGAGGAATATAAAGTGTGAATGGAGGTTACCTTCTCCATGATATATCAAATAATGTCGCTTACTTGAAAGGACAGGGGAGGAGGCATTGAATACCCCACAAGACCATCCCAATCAAAGGGAACTTCTCCAAGACTTGAAGGGAAACACTTGGGGAGGGTAAAACTCTCTCTTGTTCAGAAGGCACAATATCATAAATGCTAACGACATGGTTGAAGAACGCATCACCCTCCAAGGAAAGAGTCGGATTGACCAAAAATTGCGTCAGTACGACCAGTTCTTCAACCGTTGGTTGAATAGGATGCATGACAACAAGGCCCAGAGAAGCATCACCCTAAAAAATGGGGGTGTTGTCTAACGAAGATTGGATCGGCATGACTGTCATGCCAATCAAAGGATAAAAAGGGTGTGGGGAAACCACAAACGCCTCAGAACCCAAAGATCCCCTAGGTGAGAACCACACTTCTGGTATCGAAGTTGTAGCAGGGCATAAACGAGTAAGGTGATTTCCTTCACAATTACTACAAAGGAATCTGGGCTTATGTCTAACATGTCTAGGCTTCTCAATCGTATGGATGTCCCCAATGTCATTTACTATGGCTGGTGACATGCTCTCAGCACAACTGGCATAGGCTGGAGGTTCATCTCCCACGTGATGGATAGAGGTTGGAGATGTAATATTGATATGACTCATGGAAACTTGAGCGATTCCCCCAACATGACTAGCAGTGATTAGTTGCAGGTTTTCAACATGACTTGCAGAGGTTGTCGACCAATCCCCAACATGACTAGCAGTGGTTGGTGATGGAGCTCTAGTATGACTGGCGGTGACTAGACTGGCAGTGGTGATTTGTGGCATTTGAGACCAGGAAGAATCATGGTTTACACCTTGTCCCTGTCCGAAAAGGTAGTATCCCTTGCCTAGTTGATCCATAGAGGTTTGTACGAGCATCATCATTGAAGAAGATGTTTGTGAAGAGACGAAATTATGATAAGGATTACTCAAGTGAGGATATATGTTGCCCCCATGTGAAGGGGTTCCATGAAGAGGGTAGCCCGAACCATAAAATTAGTTCCCCCCATCTGAAATACCAGAGGGGATATGTGGACTCATCATGGGAAAAGTGTTCGTAGGAACTGGCATGGTGGACGAAGGATACACGGATGGGGTGTAATAAGTAGGATAACCACCCATCTGAGTACTAGATCCTGAAAAAATATGGCTAGGACTAGATCCGTAAGAGGGGACGTTCCAACCTCCCACAGTGAGAGTTGGTAGAGGGACATGACTCCCATCAAATGAAGATGTAGATGGCGGGGCCATGGTGCCCCCAGATCCAAAACTAGGATTCACATAAGTGGGTCAGGGAGAGGATAGAAAGGGTGAAGGCATGTTTGACATATCAATAGAAAAATGACTAGAGACCCAAGGCATGGACTGAGTGTCATAAGTCTGCATACCATTATGAAGAGCGGACGGATTAGTCCCCATGAAATGTGTGAATGTCATGGGGGAGGTAGTAGTAAATGAGGGAGCCAAAGGGACTCCACTATCCATGATAATGACAATTCAAGGCACGGTATAAAATCTCAAAGGTCTACTAAAAAATTAAAGAACACAATGAAAATAATCAAAAGGCCAATAAGCATGCAAACAGGATAAACTGGCTGAAAGGGGTCTCCCTCCCTAAAGTAGGTATGCCTCACCCAAGAGGGGCCTGAGACTCCCTGCTTAATATCGAAGGTATCATAATCAGTTATAAGAGCCCTCATGGGCTTAACAACCAGTCGTTCAGATCCCCCCGAAGAGGTAATCCTTCATAAACGTTGTGTGTTGTACGACCCTTATCTGACCCAGGGTACCTGCAGAATAACCCCTGCAAGTAACCTATGTGGTACCTAAGTCAAACAACTAATCAACCACGGTATAACCGAGGCGCATGTGTCAGGTCCACCATATGGGCAGGGTAGCAAAGCCCAAAACCTTGAAAGCATTGCCTCTCATAGAGGTAAGGGCACTAGCAAGATCCCCAAAAATATCTCAGATGCTAGGAAGGTATCGGGGAGATATCCCTTCAACCGACCTCACACGACCTCGTGTTTAACTCCGGTGTAAGTGGAGGCTCCTGATATTACCGAATATACAATGGATTTCTCCACTCCCTTAGTGAGACACATATGTTGATTTAATAGCCTTGGAGAAGTTTACTCACAAAATTATTCCAAGGCACTAAATCCTAAGCTAGTTGGTGCACCCTAGAAAATAAAATCGTTACTAATCAATTTTAAAGTATCGTGTTAATTTTAATGGCCTTGCTTATTCAAAAGGTGCAGTCGTGAAACTAGTGATGTTATGACTCAGCAAGTAAAGTAAATGAATATGAAAACAATGCAAAGTCCTAACTTCAATTTCCAATGAATGATATGCTTCTTTAAAAAATGCAATTCTTAATTCAATTTTGCAATTCTAAATAAAAACGCAATCTTTCTTTACATGCACTAAGATAAATGACAAAAAGACTCCAGAGATAAAAACACCAAGCAATGTAAAATGCCTAATATTTTCATATTTTCAATATAAGAAAAAATGAAAATGCAAGGACTGAACAACAACTTGATATAAAGACTCTACTGTGTATAGACAAAGACAAACCAAGTAGGATATCAAGTAGCAAAACACCCAGCCTAAGGTGCAAGGACAATCAAAATGAAAAGATGATGAGAAAGGCATCGCACAAAAATTCAACCAAAGACAGGTTTCATGTCATACCACAGACACTTAACAGTCACTACAGAGACCCAAGAAGACTCAACAATCATTAAAACCTACCCAACAACCACCAAACCTAGCAAACAAGCAGCAAAGGTTGATGTACGCGATTGTTCAAGGGAAAAGTGTGTATGTACGCAGCTTGGAGAAGCACAACATGCGTATGTACGCGTCTGTCAGGAAAAACCCCATGTACAAGTGTCAAAACACTGTCAGGCTAAGGAGAAGGCTGAAAGACTCAGACCCAGAGTGAACAGAGGCTGTCAAGCAATCATACGACAAGAAACTCAATATGAATGAGAGCAATCTAAGGAGAAAAACACTCCAAACCCCAAAAAAAAGATTTTATCCCCAGTATGGTCACCAATTATGTTACCAGAAAAATCTATCTATGGCAAGGGGTAAACCACAACAGACGGAAATGACTGCAGAAATCAACTTTATTCTCAAGTATGCTATATAAACAAATATGCTTGCAAGACAAGATAAAATCCCTACCTCATCCAGACGTTCGATGAAGTCCACCATTGAGCACTTGACCCAAAGTAATATACCTGCAAGTAGTCCTCAACAACCAAGCAACGCAAGCATATGGTGATAATATATGAAGTTAGCACATTCAATAGCATAATCCATCAATATTCATGACAAATACGCCCATGGAATAATTATTCAAATATTTTCAAGATATCAATTGGACGAGAAAAGAGTATTTCTATTAAGATATAATCAGCAGAAGTGAATAAGTTACAGACTTCTGTGTCGGCACGGTTAGGAACCGAGAAACTAAGTTCCTTCCATTTGGGCCTCCACCACTTCAATCCTCAACCAAAGGAAAGCTCATGTAAGAGAGACAGTGAAGTTCTCAATCAGCAAGGGAAGAGCTTTGGGGTTGAACACTGTGTTAATATTTAAAGGACAGAGGGATCCAGACTCAATGTGAAGTGAATAATTCCTCCAGAGTAACTTTGTTCTCAAAGCTGAATTCTTTCTCCTCTTTTCCATAGCTTGGATTTGGCCCATTTATAGCCTTCAAGTGGAACTGAAGGGCTGAGTTGGAACATTTCCAATATATAGAAGTCCAAGGATCATTGATCTCGTAATGTGACATGGAAACCTGACACCATTTTTCAATTTTGGGCACATTTCCCGATGCATGCGGGTTGTAGTGGTGCAACCTGTGTATATGCATGTTGTATAGTACGCAAGGTGCGTATATGTGGAAAAAAAAAAATTAGCTCTGGGATTTGTAAAAATGGATTTTAAGTCTGCATAGGGAAATGGAAAAAGGTCTTTTGTTCAAGATTGCATGGGGTGAGGCAAATCCTGCTATAACACTCTCTAGGTCAATCGAGGAAAGAAATCACTTGGAAAATTTTAAAGGGGGAAATGGAAAAGTGAATGAATGGGACCTGTCCTTTACCAATGAAACAACAAACGTTAGCAGCAAGCAATGATATCAATGTTTCAAATCAGTGACTTCAAGATATAAATATGCTACTGAAACACTAAAAGATGAAATGTATAGAAGCAACAAATATGTCTAGAAATCGCAAGCTATGATGACAAGCATGATATAAAGACCTTGCAAGTTTGATAATACTTTGTCACTTACAATTTCAAGATTTAAATCAAGTCAATAAGTGACTTGAATCAGTTGTCAAATCACTTGCAACAATACTAAAATAATAATTATGACAACAACAAAACCACTTCAAAAAGTACTTAAATTAGGCAATTTAAACAAACACTTTAGCATATAATGATTGTAGTTTGCTTAGTACAAGTGTTGGGTGGTTTTATAAACAGTTTGAGAGTTGTTAAGGGGCTGCCATGATGGTTGTAACAGTAGTTACAATAGCAGCAGCAGCCTTAAACAACTTCAGAAAATTGCACCTAGAACAATAGCAAAAGGAAGACTAGAGCCTTAAGATGATAACACTTAGCCAAATGCAAATTTCTGGGTTACTTTTAGAGGTTAGGATGTTAATTACAGCTGCTAAATAAGGGTTGTAACATCAATTATAACGGTAATATGGTTGTTAGTGTTAGTGACAATTTCAAGAAGATGTGTTGAAAGTTTGTTTGGTCTCATTCATCCACAAGAGTGTAGAAATCAGTGCCTTTTAGGGGCTTATGGAGTCAATAATAGTAACAATATCACTTGGGAAATAAAATAGTGATAGTGCTTAACTAAGGGAAGGAGTAAATGCAAGAGGTGTTGGCACTTCAAGGAGGATGGAATCTGTTAAGCTCAGGAGAGGTAGTGCAGGTATGCACGGAGTCTCTATGAGGCAGGCCAAGGCCGAGAACCTCTTAAGTTCTAGAGTTTGGTGAATGAGTGCACGGGTGCATGGGAGATATTTACAAATATCAAGCTCATGAAGAAGAGAATAAAGCACGCATCGGTGCCTAAGTCTTTCAGAGATAACGAAGCTCGGGAAGGATAGCGAGATCCAAGTATCGAAAGGGAATATCCTTTCGTTTGGAAGACGAACGAACGAGAATAGTTTGGGAGGAACCAAAGTCCTTCACGATTGTTGGATCAAGAAAAGGAACATGGGAGTTAATCCCTTGAGTCCTTCGGACTTCGCGGGTCTGATGAATGAGGAATGTTCGTCGTTAAAGAGGTGAATCCTTCAAAGTCTTGAAGTTAATCTAGGCCTTAGATCTGAGGATGCCTGAGAGCCATCCCGACCGTCCGATCTATGAGATTAGAGATTCGCGCATCAGTATAATTATGAGTTGGAGTGGCCAAAACGTTTGACATCTGAATTTATGAAGTGATCTGGATGGTGGATCTCTGGATCCTTTTGGGTCCCTCTTGACCGTCCGATCTATGAGTTCAGATTTCATGCTTCAAGAGAATTGTGAGTTGGGAGTGCCAAAACGTTTGAAGTCCAAAGTCATGAAGCAATGAAGGCCATTGATATGAGATGAGTCTCAGTCGTCCGATCTATGAGTTCGGAGTTCATGCTTTGGGAGAACTGTGTGTTAGACGAGGGATAAGCCAGTCATTGGATAGATTTATGGATGGACCTTCCCTACGAGAGGTAGGAGCATAGAGATGGTACGAACGAGATGAAGATATGTGAATGTCACGTGGCCCTCAACTAATGAACGCCGAAGAACTTCGGAAAGCTGCAAGATCTAAACCAGCGGTCGGTTTAGCGCCTGGTAGCACTCGTTAGAAATCTACAGGTAAGAGGAAGAGAATAAATCATCTCAAAGGGATGATTTTGTTAATGTTTATGCCATTATTATAGTTCTTTGCATTTCAATAGATAAGAGCATCATAAGAACAAGATCACTGAGAAATACACATTCACAAGAGACACAGCATTTATCCTGGGAAACGCTCTAGGGGAAGAAAACCCAGCAAAAACTTCCTTATCATAAATTGCCAATACAATGTTCAAGAGATAACTCAAACCAATACAGATAGTCCTCTCAAAAAGATGTGCCACTCTTCTCCCTCTCTCCAACTGGTAATTGCAGCTTGCCTCATAAGAGAATGAGCAAGTGAGTGTGTTCAAATGAGGTGCTAGCCTCCTGTATTTATACAAGTTCTGGCACGTGTGAAGTGTCTCTTCACTGGCAGGGCCGACTTCTCAATCTAGGTGGGTAAACCCACCTTTATTATATTTCTGGGTCTCTTAATTAACTGTTGGGGTCGAATTCTTATTATGCCTATTATAATTGTATGTTGACCAATCCGCAAAAGGGGATTTGGTCCTAATACAATTACCGACATGATTAATCCACAATGGGGATTAATCCTATGAATAAAATAACAATAATAATAAGAATACTCTTTGCAGTTACATTATTTTAACACTCCCCCTTAACAAGAAGGGTATTCTTCAACAGCATCAAGCGAGAGAGGTCTGCATCATCAGTGGCATCAGGAGGATAGTATTGTCAATATCATCTTGGAACATTGGCTGGCAAATTTACGAGTCATCGGAAGTTTTCTTCATCGGAAACATCATCATTCTCGAAAGAATGCTATCATCATCTGCATCAATATGTATCAATAAAAATGATACCTCATCACAGCACTAGGCTGGCACATCACAATACTACACTGGCTCAATGTCACAACTGATAAGCTGGTAGCTCAATGTCAGTCACATCTTGCTTTACGTCTAACAACTGGGTCAGAAGCAAGGAACACATCAACATCTCGTTTTACGTCTAACAACTAGGTCAGAAGCGAGGAATCATCTTGCTTTACGTCTAACAACGAGGTCAGAAGCAAGGAACACACAACGCCATGCTTTACGTCTAACAGCGAGGTCAGAAGCAATGACTCATCTTGCTTTATGTCTAACAGCGAGGTCAGAAGCAAGGAACACATAGCGTCATGCTTTACATCTAACATCGAGGTCAGAAGCAATGACTCATCTTGCTTTACATCTAACAACGAGGTCAGAAGCAAGGAACACACAGCGTCATGCTTTACGTCTAACAGCGAGGTCAGAAGCAATGACTCATCTTGCTTTACGTCTAACAGGAAGGTCAGAAGCAAGGAACACACAGCGCCATGCTTTACGTCTAACAGTGAGGTCAGAAGCAATGACTCATCTTGCTTTACGTCTAACAGCGAGGTCAGAAGCAAGGAACACACAACATCATGCTTTACGTCTAACAACGAGGTCAGAAGCAATGACTCATCTTGCTTTACGTCTAACAGCGAGGTTAGAAGCAAGGAATGAATATATATACTCCCCCTTTCAAGGAGGGTCCTTTCGGACTATACCAAGCTTATCTCGAAAGTGTTCAAACTTTACACGAGATAGAGGTTTGGTCAACACGTCAGCAACCTGTTCATCCGTGCTAATGTACTGGACCTTCAAGGCTCCTCTCTATACCATGTCGCGGATGAAATGATAGCAGATATCTATGTGCTTCAACCTGTCATGGAATACAGGATTCTTTGTCATCTTTATGCAGCTCTGGTTGTCACATAGAATCACGGTTGCTCTCATCTCCAAGTCAAATAGGCCAGTCAGCAACTTTCAAAGCCATATAGCTTCGTAGCTAGCAGAACATGCGGCAATGTACTCTGCTTCCACTGTGCTGAGAGAAATACTGGATTGCTTCCTACTCTACCACGAGATCATGGCTGATCCCAAACTAAAACAGCATCCGGAAGTGCTTTTTCTGTCTGCAACGCTTCTTGCCCAATCTGCATCAGTATATCCACTCAATGTAAAGTCATGATCTCCATCATAGCTGAGTCCATAATCCATTGTACCTTTAAGGTACCTCATCACATGTTTTGCAGCCACTAGGTGAACACGTCTAGGCTCTACCAGAAACTGAATCAAGGTGTTCACTGCAAAACAGATGTTTGGTCTGGTATTTTTCAGGTACATTAGTGATCCAATAATCTGTCTATACAGTGTGGCATCTATCAAGTCTGACGAAGTATCAACCAGCAGCTTCACCTTCGCTTCCATGGGTGTATTCATGGACTTGCATTCTAGCATGTCAAATCTCTTTAAGATTTCGACCGTGTACTTCCCTTGATTAAGGAAGATCCTTTCTGGACTTTGCCATACCTCAAGACCTGAGAAGTAATGCATTAGGCCAAGGTCTTTCATTTCAAATTCTGCGGCAAGTCTCTGTTTACATTCAATGATGAGCTTTTCTTCTCCAGTTAAGAATAAGTCATCCACATACAGTAGTAACATTACTGGTTCATTATCCATAATTTTGTAGAGATTTGAGTCTGCTTTACTCTTGGTAAAGCCCAAGCTTGTCAAGAAACTGTCTATACGGCCATACCAATCTCTGGGAGCTTGCTTCAATACGTATAGGGCTTTCTTCAATCGGTAGACATGAGACTTCCTATCTTCAACCTCAAATCCTTGGGGTTTCTCTATATACACTTCCTCTTCAACAACACCATTCAGGAAAGCTGTATTCATGTCCATCTGGTGCAGCTTCCATTTCATCTTGGCAGCAAGAGCTATAATGGTTCTGATCGAAGTGTATCTGGCCACAGGAGTGAATGTCTCTTCATAGTCTATGCCTTCCTTCTGGGAAAAGCCACGAGCGACAAATCTTGCTTTATATTTCTCAATACTTCCATCAGCAACATGTTTTATTTTGAAGAGCCATTTTGATGATACCACATCTTTACTTTTTGGTCTGGGAACTATTTCCCATACATCATTCTTTATTATGGATTGGTATTCCTCTATCATGGCATCTGCCCATTCCTTCTTTTGAATGGCCTCTTCAAAGCATGTAGGTTCTTCATTAAGTAGATTGCACATCAAAGCCGTGTAACTAGAGAATGGCTTTGGTCTTTTCACCTGTCTTGTGGTTCCTTCTGGAACACCATACTGTTAGAAAAACAGGACCACGGAGCAATAAAATAAAACAAATGCGGAAAAAAAAACACAGAAGATACACAATACAAGAGACACACAAATTTTCGTGGTTCACCCAGTGTGGGTTACGTCCACCAGAGAAATTATCAGGTCCTTCCTTTATTATTATCCAGCAAATGAAGGGATACAACCTACAGCAAAACTCGTTGTAACTTCCTCTTCTTTCTCTCACAGTCTCCTCTCTCAGAATACAATATTCACCATCAACCATAGCTGTAATACATTTCCCTCATAAAAGAGGGTTGCTTTCTAGGGCAAAAACCCTAACATAATCTCTACCGTTAGATCTGTGACCTTATAATGAACGGTCCAGATGTACAATGAAATTACAATATACATTTACAAGGCAATTTTTCCTCTGGAGGCTTCGCCCCCAAACCCCCGCTGGGGGCCCGCTTGCCCCCAGACCCCCCAGCCGGGGGGATATCCCCCCCCGGACCCCGTAGAGGGGGTACCCCTCCTCTGCACTCCCCCGTGTGGAAGAGTGTACATACTTCTGGGGTGTAAATACTTCATGGGGTAGAAACACGGTTAAAAGCAAGGACCTATGAATCAGGAAGATAATCAAGCTCCACAACCAACAATCTCCCACTTGGAGACTGATCTCAACAACTCCACCACTGCTATATATGCTAGACTCTGAACCTTCTTGGACCTGGAAAACGTCTCATCTTCATCTTCATTCTTGAAGACCCACTGAAACTGAGCAGGAACTCAGTTTCTCCCTGGTTACTCCCTTTGTTAACATGTCTGCAGGATTATGGCCAGTGTGTATCTTTTCCAACTTCAAATGTCCATCTTCCAAGGTGGATCGTATGAAGTGGTACCTCAATTGTATATGCTTAGTCTTCGAATGGAAGGTTGAGTTCTTTACAAGGTGAATGGCACTCTGACTGTCACAGTACAACCTGTTGTTCTCCTGCTTATTTCCCAATTCCTCCATAAACCTATGTAACCAAATCATCTCTTTACTAGCCTCTGTAGTAGCAACATACTCTGCCTATGTTGTTGAAAGTGCAACAACCTTTTGCAGTTTCGAAATCCAACTTACTATTGTTCCACCTATAGTAAAAACATACCATGTGGTGCTCCTCCTGCTGTCTTTATCACCTGCCATATCTGAATCAACAAATCCCTGTAGAAAAGTATCTAAACCTCCAAAACATAATGCATGAGTAGTAGTACCTCTCAAATACCTGAGAATCCACTTTACTGCCTCCCAATGTTCTTTACCTGGATTGTTCATATACCTGCTCACAACTCCCACTGCATGTGCAATATTTGGTCTTGTGCAAACCATTGCATACATCAAGCTGCCAATTGTTGATGAATAAGGGACCCTGGACATGTATTCTATCTCCTCCTGTGTCTTAGGACACATTTCCTTAGTTAATTTGAAATGGCTGGACAAAGGTGTACTAATTGGTTTTGCATTCTACATTCTAAACCTCTCCAACACCTTCTCTGTGTAATCACCCTGAGACAATGTCAATTTGCGATTTTTTTTGTCTCTTGTTATTCTCATGCTAAGGATTTTCTTTGCAGCACACAAATCCTTCATCGCAAATGAATTGGCTAATTTATTCTTGAGCACATTTATATCCTGCACATTAGACCATGCAACAAGCATGTCATCTACATACAATAGCAAGATAATAAAGCTTCCATTTTCTAGCTTTTTAAAATAAACACAGAGATCAGAATGACATCTACTATAACCTTGTTCTATCATAAACCTGTCAAACTTCAAATACCACTGCCTTGGAGCTTGCTTTAGGCCATACAAGCTCTTCTTCAACCTGCATACCAAATTCTCCTTCCCTTTGACCTCATATCCC